>CM052551.1:39661340-40240461 GCA_028533065.1 Trachops cirrhosus
GAATCTCAGGGATGAGACGCACACCATGGCGACCAGGGTGTGTGATGCTCTGGTGTGGATCTGACAGTTGTGGAGAGTGAATCTCAGGGATGAGACCACGCACACCATGGGGACCAGGGCGCGTGATGCTCTGGTGCGCATCTGACAGTTGTGGAGAGTGAATCTCAGGGATGAGGTGCACACCATGGGGACCAGGGTGCGTGATGCTCTGGTGCACGTCTGACAGTTGTGGAGAGTGAATCTCAGGGATGAGACCATGCACACCATGGCGACCAGGGTGCGTGATGCTCTGGTGTGCATCTGACAGTTGTGGAGAGCGAATCTCAGGGATGAGACGCACACCATGGCGACCAGGGTGCGTGACGCTCTGGTGCACATCTGACAGTTGTGGACAGAGTGAATCTTAAAAGTGCTCATCACAAAGGAAAAAATGTGCAGCTGTATAGTGAGGGATGCTACTAGACAGACTGTGATCACTTCGTAACATATACAAATATCAAATTATGTTGTAAACCTGAAACTGTTACATGTCAATTATATCTCCATTTTAAATTACTTTTCTCTACTTTGATAACTATTTCAATGTAATTGGTTTCCTCCGTAATCTTGTGTGTTTCATTTTATGCATTTAAAACAGCTTTCTGACCTGGGATCCATGAACTTGCCGAAGGAGTCCACGACCCCAAAGCTGTCTGAACTCCCTGGGCTGCCAAGACAGAGACGGAGCAGACACTCCCCCAAATTTCACAGGAGAAAAGACACGTCTGGCTGCACTTACCTCTGGGACAGACGAATTCTGATTCACTTCCAAGTTTCAAACAGAGTTTGAAAGGGTAACAGTGTTCGGCAAGTCTGAATTCCCAATGAGGTTTTATCGCATTGTCACTGAGTGCAGTGGCGCCCCCCACCCTTACCCGCAGTTTCACTTTCTGTGGTTTCAGTTACCCACAGTCAACTGCGGTCCAAAAGCATGAAATGGAAAATTCCAAAGGAATTCATCCGTTTTAAGCCGCACGCCACTCTGAGAAGCGTGATGAAATCTCGCTGTCCGATTCTACCCCTCCCAGGACGTGACTCATCCCGTCCTGTGTGTCCAGGCTATCTGCACAGTGACCACACTCACATAACTTTTATTACATTATATTGCCACCGTTATTCTACTTGATTACTAGTTATTATTGTTCATCTCTAGCTGCACCTGATTTATAAACTGACCTGTATCAGAGGAATGTACGTATGTATGGTATCTATGGGGTTCGGGACCATCAGTGGTTTCAGGTGTCCACTGGGGCCTTTGAACAAATCCCCCCCCAAATGAGGGCAGGGCTACTGTATAATGTCATTTTTTTGTGACAAATCTGTGGATACACAGGGTTTGTGACTATAAACTATAAAAGCTGTTGAAAAACACAGGTTTATGTATTTTAGACAGCTAACCTAACCACAGCTATCACATAATGGGTCAATTATTATATATGTGGTAGACGACGGCTCAGCAAATATTCCTCCCCCACCTCCTGCCTCCATGGTGGAGTCTGTTTTCCTGCCCCACTATGTTGAAAGTGGCCTGTTGCCTACGACGGCATGGACAAAGTCGAAGTGTGCTAGCTCTAAGCCTAGACCTTTCAGAGGCATCAACTGTTCCCACTGACCACATCTGGGAACTTCCCAACCCTGTCATGAGAACACACTCCAGACAGCCTGCGGGTTGCAGAAGAAACGGAGGCGAGGAACAGATCTAACCGAATCTGGGTCCTGGCACTAAGGAAGCTCAGCTATGCGCTGCCAAGACCAGCCAACACCAGCCAAACCCTAGCACCCAAAGACTCACAAGGCAATAGATTAATGTTTGTTGCTATGTGCCACTGAGTTTATGACTGTTAACTGCGCCACAATATTGGGAGAAGAAAGAATGAAAAAAACACTCTTTGAAAACCTTGCCTGATTAAATGACACTCTTCATTCCCTTTATAAGGAAATCTGACACTCCTGGCATGCTGAATTCTTGTGGTTCCTAGGCTGTTCCCACAACTGAGTTTATGCTTAAAAAAGAGTTACACTGGTTCCCAAACATTTTACATTCATAATAAAATAAACATGAAAAGAAGCTGAATTGGTACTTCCATAAAAACTCAGTTAAGCGATTTGAAAAGACTTGACAAAGATGAGTGATTAAATACAAACGTCACTGTCACATTAAATGGTGGCAATGCTACCACCAAAGATGTAACAACCATTACAAAAAATCTCTACAAAGTTTGCATTGTATTTCTTCATAAGTTTATTTATTAATTTATTGCCCCTCTTAAGGAAACTGAAACTAGAAAGCATGATGTACTTCAGAATTCCTACTCAAAGAGAGGGCGTTCATTACTATCAATTCCTAACAAAATTGATAATAAACAGATAATTATGTTTTAAGTTAAAATAAATGTTTGCGTTAGTTAGGATGTAGGCATTGCAGTAATCAGAGCTACAGTGCTATTTTTGTTGTGAATCTTGTCCACAAGCCAACTTGCAGTCCACGTACTGAGTTTGAACGCGGCAATGTGACTTCATACTGAGCTCGAGCACTGTGGTGAGTTCTTGATGTAATACCGGCTCCTCTGGTAATTTAATCATTGTTTTAGAATTCTGTTAACCAAGACTAAAATCTGACTCATTAGACTTTTAAAACGCAAGGACATCGTATGAGGAATAAAATCTGAGCTCCGTGTGCTGACTTCCATGGCCCTCGTCATGGTCTGGCCGCCAACTCTCCAGCCTCGCTTCTTCCCACTGTCGGCGCCTGACTCGTGTTCCAGACACACGGACCCGCTGTTCTGTTAACATATCTATCTCTCAATCACGCTGGGCCGTCCCCTCCGAGGTTTCCCTGCCTGAGCAACTCTTTTCCCCGATTCTCCCTTGGTTGTCATTCAGATCTCAGGTGACACCAGTGGGGCCGGCCCTCCCTGACCACCTGGCACAGACCCTGCAGCGGACCGCCTTCGATTACGTCACTTCACTTTCAGGCTGCGTGACACTGAGCTCCAGCTGATAAGTGATATCATTAGCTAACAGTTGTGCCTTACCTCTCCTCAAAGTTGTGTAGGATTCACAATGGATGTGTGTCTTTCTTTGTCATACCTGGGTTCCCAGGGCCAAAATTACAGCACAGCACACAGGGGCCGGTCAATGAGAACTTCTGATTGATCATTAAACTCAATTACAAACATGGGCACCAAAACAAACAAAAAACCTAAAATAACATTTTTTAACCATGGTGAATAAGCTGTGGTTTTATCTTTTTAATTTTATTTATTTATTTTTAGACAGAAGGAAAGGGAGGGAGGAAGAGAAACATCAATGTGTGGTTGCCTCTCATGTGAGCTGGCGAGTCCCCTGACTGGGAATCAAACCAGTGAGTGACCCTTTGGTTCACAGGCCAGCACTCAATCCACTGAACCACACCAGCCAGGGCTAAGCTATGATTTTATACAACAGAAAAAGAAAATGTTAACATGGTCAATGTTTCATGTCCACTGTTCCTATAACACTTTTCATAAAAAGATATTTTGAATTAACTTTCAAATTAACCCCACCCCCAGAATCAAGCATAGAAAGATTATTTCTGCATTTAACCCTGAAACAGGATTAAATGCAGAAAAGTTCTGATTATTGTCATAGAAGTAGGTTTAATAATTTGTATTTATTAACAAAACAACTTAAATAATTTCTGAATAGTGAATTTATTTATAAAGTCTTGCTCAAAGTTAATCTTTTAAAATCTTGCAAAGAAAGAATGAGTTTAGAATACTATCAACTAATACACATACATATTCCTCTTATTATATACTAGGTATTCTTAAGTGCTTTATGTATATTAATGATTAAGTCTCCCAAGCCTACAGAGTGCCTCTATCAAATATGAATCTAATTTTACAGATGAGAAAAATGAAGTTCAGAGAGGTCAAGGAACCTGCCCGAAGTCAGTGAGCTAGTTCAAGGCAAGATGGGCTTTGGACCAGACAGTCCGGCTCCAGAGTCTGTGCTCATCACAGGCTCCAGCCGGCCCCGTGTCACCTCACCTCCCATGCACAGTCGGACTCCGAGGGGTCCGAGTTGTGATTCCGAGGCAGCAAGCTAACTCTGCACAGGACAGAACCGGAACTGATGCTGTGTGTCACCCATGCTCTGCCGTGGGAATGAAGAGCAGAGAACACGGTGAAGGGAAGATCAATAACGAAGATGCAGAGAGGGAAGTTAATTGGATAGCAAGAGACCTGTTGAACGGTGGCCAGCATCGGCCAGCGCTGCGGCCCAGCTGAATTCCTGCCCTTGCGTTTAAAGGGACACATCCCAGTGCCCACGTCACAAGGTGCCTTTCTTGTTTAAGACAGCTCAAGGTTTCAGTGCTTAAACCATAAGCACCTTAACTGATGCCAGAACTGATAACCCACAGGAGGGGAGATGTGGATCCTTGTGCTAGAACTGAAATTGATCAAATACTGTCAAAATATGCACATACTAAATAACGAGAATAAAAACTGTTCAGATAATAACATTTTTAAAATATGGACAAATTGTCATTGGTTTTATAATGTTTTCTTCTAATCAACATGCGAAATGAATATCCAGCAAAGAAACAACTGTACTGATTTCACTGTTTTTCCCGTGTCCAGCACATGGAATTGCTCTTAATTTTTTTTTTTAGTTTGGCATGCTAGATGAAGTCTGTGTACCAACCCGGTAAGGGGAGTAATTCCAGAATGCTCACCCCCTCTCCCATTTACAGAGCAGAGAGACTGTAGCTCCCTGGAAGGGCTCCTTCCTTCTCTGGCCCCAGGCTGCTGTTTCGGCGTCTGCCAGTTACGAACATAAACCAGTGCCAATGCCGTCTAGACGGGCTCGTCTGGGTAAACAGCTTTTGCAAAGGGACAGTGGTCTAACCACTGAGCACCAAGGGTCTTACAGGGATGTCGACGAAAAATCTCTAGCTGTGGGGCATGGTAAAGTCAGAATGGCCATCTTTTCTCCACTGCATGCTTGGCACCCAGCTTGCCCATTCAAGTCGACACGACAACAATCTCCCCAAATTTACACGGTGGGAAGCTCAGAGATTTTTGTCTTCTCTCCACTATTTACACTCCTCAGGTGGACCCGTGGTTGCTTCTTCCTAAGTAATGCTACTGTTTTTATCTACCGAAAGGACTACCCAGCAAGGTAGACTAATACTCACACTGCCTTAGTCAAGGGCCTACATCTAGACACTTGTCAACTCTTTTCACCTGCACTGTGGTAATAATGTCCTTTAAACCTTTTTCCATGGGTCACGTGGCCCCTGTCAGTCCATCACTGCCAGATTATTGCTGCAGTAATGGATATACCTACTCAGCTGATGGTTTGGCCCGTATAAATCCCTCCTACGGATTCTACATTGCCTTCCCATCATCCCAAGGCTCAACCCAAGACCTGCTGTCCCATCTTCAGGGCAGAAGGCTTCCAGTGTCCTGCAGGGCGCATACTGACTGCCTGGGAAAGCAGTTCACCGGGATGCCCAAACTAGTCCTTGTTCTGCCCACCCCTCCTTCTCCGTCCAGAGGGCGCCTTATCTGCTCAGCCCACTCCTTCCTCTAGGCTTTGACCAAACAGTGTGAATAGATAGCCCTTCCCTTGTTAGAAGGGGGGACAATCAGTAAGCACTTTGTCCCTGCTAAATATTTTACAAGTGGCCAATTGAATCCTTACAGTAATCCAGCGAGGCAGTACTACGTCCCTCACTTTTTGGAGGAGGAAAGTGAACCTCAGAGGAATTAAGTAATTTACCAGTAAGTCGCAGGTGTAAAACTCGAACTGAGGACTGTGTAATGAACATTAAGCTCCCCAAAGAGTTAGCTTCCCAGGCTTAGCGCAAGCTGCTCCCCGGCTCAGAAAGGCCTGACTGCTTTCCACTGGCGGCCCAGCACCCGGTGAGCCTTCAAAGCCTAACTTCCAGGCTGAAATTCCAGTACAGATGCCAGAATGAAGGCTCCTCACACTTCCTGTCTACCCCACTGTGGCAGCCGAGGTTGAGTGGGGGGAAAAGCAAAAATTAAACACCCAACCCTAACTTACAAGCTTCCGTCATCCCCTCTCGAAGACTTCTCCACCTCGTTCGCCCGGTGGTGACCACTCCCCACTTCGTTCCGCCCCGTGATCGCAAATGTCAGCCCCCTAAGTACTTATTCTGCTTCTCTCTTCTTCTCGACTGTGAGGTCTTTGAAGGAAACAATTCCATTTATACCCAGCAATTGTAATAACCCCAAACTGTCTGTAATATTACATATAGCCTTTACTAACATACATCAGAAGGCAATGTTCCCTTCCTAACCACTTTAGAGATTAAAAAGTTGAAATAATTCAGAAAATAAATTAACGTTTAACCTGAAATATTCAAACTTGACCAAGGACACATTGGTTATTAGGCTGGTTCACTGTTCAAACATTAAATCATACATTTTGAATTTAAATATATATTCAAAGCTTCCTTTGGAATGCACGGCATACATAATAAAGGTAACAGGTATAATCTCTCCCTTTATTTATACCAGTCAGGTACAAAAATAAATGGAAACAGTGGAGGTGATAGAGAGGAATGCTAGACACTCCACTCAGAGACAAGTCAGAAGGGAAACTTTAGGGACTCCCTCTCTTAGCTGTTATCACCCCAGTGCCAGAGGCTGGGCAGCATCTAAAGATCCCTGTAGTGCGGGGAGGGGGGAGGGGGGTTGGGAGGGAGGAGGGCAAGAGGGGAGGCTGAGGGGAGGCCACAATTTTTTTTATCTCCAAATGCAAGCCAGTTAATTTCAGCCAGTGAACAACCAAAGAGAAGCTGTCTGTTGGATTTAAGGGGAGACAGGAAGACTGTGTCCAGTGAGGCCCCTTTCTCCCTGTTCCTGGAGTCATTCTCACTACACTGGAGTTTCCTCTGACATGCCAACTTCTTCCTGCTGGAATCAGAAGTTCTAACATTCTGCTAGTGGTGAGTCTAGTTTAGCTTATCTTGGTAAAGCCAATACGGGTTTGGGCAATTTCTTATTGTGTGTGTGTGTGTGTGTGTGTGTGTGTGTATGACCTGGAAGACAAGATAAACTTGGCCTGGCTTCCCTGCCCGGTGCCTTATCTGTGGGCGCTCTAAAGGGGGCTGGGAATCAGTGAGACAGCAGCCATGTCTGTTCAAGGTGTGGGTGGAGACTTTTCTGAAATCAACTCAGTGGCTCAGGACTAGCCTTTAAACAAGTACATACAACAGAAGAGAACCCGAATACTTCAATATAGCAACAGTAAGTAGTGTTCAGTCACAGTTTCTTTCAGTCTTGTGTGTATGACGACTTGAAATGTGATTTTTACTGAGTCTCCATCAAAAATGTCAGAAAGCCATAGAACAAATAGGGCTGCCGAACAACAGGAACAGGTTCAGTTTCCACACCCAAAACCCTTGCACCTAATGGCATCTTTACCACTTACGGAACCAAGGTGCCTCGTGTTATGAAATACAGTCCCAATACAGAAAGATGTTTAATTAATCCGGCACTAAGAAAACGTCTGAATACCCTTTGAGACAGTGACCTAAACCCAGAGGATTCAATGCGCTAGCAAGAAGGGAAGCTGCTTCACAGTGCAGTAATATAGCAGGCCGAGAAGCAGTTTATTTTATCCTGTAGAACATCTGAATATTCATCTCTTTCACACAGTTTAGAGGATTCATCTCAGACAAAGCAAAAAAGTCAACATGAAATCAAAGGCAAATGATAAACATGTCATCTTAGCACAATTTTAGGAAAACTTTTCCAGATGAACCAAAACCAAGTATCACCTCCAAAAGGCTGTGCCCAATCAACTCTTTTAAATTTCAAATCTGATAAGGAACACTAAATCTGCAGGAAGTTGTGTCATTAAATTTGGCACCCCTGCATCTAGAGTATTTCAAAGTGTGAGAACTAAATGTCTGCAGGAAGCCGTATCATTAAATTCAACACCCTGCCCTGGCCGGTGTGGCCCAGGCGGTTGAGCATCTTACAGCAAAGTGAAAGGCTGCTGGGTTTGATTCCTGGTCAGCGCACTTGCCTGGGGTGTGAGGGCAGCCGATGCGTGTCTCTCACACATCGATGTTTCTCTCCCTCTTTTTCCCGGCCTTCCCCTCTCTCTAAAATAACTAAATAAAATCTTTAAAAGATAAAAATTCAGCCCTGGCTGGTGTGGCTCAGTGGAATGAGCACCGGACGGAGAACCAAAGGGTCACTGGTTCAACTCCCAGTCAGGGCACATGCCTGGGTTGCGGGCCAGGTCCCCAGTAGGGGGCGCTCGAGAGGCAACCACACACTGGTGTTTCTCTTCCTCTTTCTCCCTCACTTCCCCTCTAAAAATAAATAAGATCTTTAAAAATAACAATAATAATAAAAGATAAAAATTCAACACACTAATATCTGGACTATTTAAAAGTTTGGTATCCAGAGCAATATTTTGTTTATCATATCTCTGAGGCTTTCCATATTAGCCACCGAATTTAATGTCAAATGAGCTCCAGGGTTTGGAGTAGGA
Organism: Trachops cirrhosus; assembly: GCA_028533065.1. Classification (NCBI taxonomy): domain Eukaryota; kingdom Metazoa; phylum Chordata; class Mammalia; order Chiroptera; family Phyllostomidae; genus Trachops; species Trachops cirrhosus. The sequence goes on from CM052551.1 coordinate 39,669,903, forward strand.
GTCCCCTTTGGGGGACCTTAAGTTGCTATATATCAATATACAGAATACTCATGTCACCTACACAGGGAAGGGTGTTTCCTGATAAACACAGTCACATTAATTCACCCGGTCTCCGGCAGGCGTGCAGGCACGAACACGACGCAAGGTCCTCTGCTCACCGAGCCCTGGAGGCTTCCTATAACCTGGCCCCTTTCCCCTTCTCCAGCCTGCTCCATCCACACTGCGGTGGCGCTTTACCGCTCCCTGTCTTCACATCGTCTCCCCTTTGACCCGGAAACTGAAGATGCAGCTCAGACGCCATAAGAGGATCTTGACAAGCCCATTAGAACAACATAAAATAGAATTCTGAATTCTTTGGATAAATGTTCATGGTGCAAAGTTGTAAAACCAATGGCTAAAATGAAGGTTAAAGATGGTCCACAAACATGAACCACCCTACCCTGACTTGGTATTTCTACTGTGGTTAACTGAGGGTTAGTTATGATCTCCACATACTGCACATTACTATAAAAATAGATGATGCATATTAAATAGGAAAAGAATAAAAAATAGGCTAGTGTTTCCATGTCAATGATCACTTACAGAAGTAAGTCATGATTCTGAATTTGTTTTGCTTTCACTATTATTTTTGGCCAGCTGAGTCTTTTAAACTGCATCTATAAAAGAGCTACAAAAGCAAAGAGTACAGAGAATCCCTAGGAACTCACCCCTCAGTTTCAACAATTATCAACACACAGTCACCCAGTTTCATCCACATTTTTAACATAATCATGATATTACTGCACCAAAAAAAATCAAATATTCTGTTAATATCACTAAATACCCAATTAGCTGCCAAAATTTCCCCAATTGTCTTACAGATGCTTGTTACAGGGTTGAAATCAGCATCTAAACAAGAACAGTAACTGCATCTGGCTGATGGAACCCTCAAGTCTTTTTAAATCAATCTGAGTTTCTCTCTTTTTTTAAAATTGCAATTTACTGTTTGAAGAAATTGCCATACTATATTTTTAAGGTTCCTATGCCTTTAAATAGAGAATGAGGATTTCAGATCAGCAAGATAGGTGTAATGTTATACTGCACTCCATTCTGTTGCTTGTGGAAAGTACTACTAAAAAAAATGAGTAAAAGGTCACTACAACAACAATTAGGAAAGTTTGTTTCAAAGGTATGGATCACTGATATCTTAAAACTCAATAGCCATTATAAGAATGATACCTGCAGAGAAGAAACAACCAATATTTGCAAGAACTTCACTTTTCTATTCTGCCAGGATATACACATGAAGACCCTTGGAGACTGCCTCCCATCCCCCCAAAAGTTACAAATATTAAGTCCAAACTAAGGTTAAATTAGAAGTTATTTTCATAATAGTTCTTAGTAATACTGTAAAGTCTCTGACAGGTATTTGATTTTTAGGTAGTTCAATTCTCAGCATCAACGTTATAGCCCACTGCTAAAAATGTCCCACGTCAAAAAGGCTGAATTATTCGTGTGCAAAAGCAGGGAGCCCCAGTAAGCGCATGCGTACAGAAGACACTTAAGCAGGGTGAAGTGAAGTTTAGCACTGTAGAAGCCCCAGTGACCTCACTCCAGATGAAAGCATTTTCACCCGTTTTACCCCTAAGACACTTGAAATGTTCTACTAAGGTCTACCAGTGTCTCGTTCCCTAAGAAATCACTGAAAACCTGTAGGCCTGGCTGTGGCCTGTAACAGAACGGCAAGAGCAATACTGCATTCAGTCCCAGGAAGCTATGCCTCAATTGCTGCAGGAACAGAACGATCGTGTTAGAAGAGAAGAAACAGCCCCAGAGCGTGGGCGAGGCACCACCTACCATAGACCGGGGCTTGCTGATGGCCACCAGACTAGTGAGGAAGTCTTCGTCGTGCAGCTGGCTGAACACATGGGCGTCATAGGCTACCATAATGGAGATTTCTTCCATCATCTTGCCAGCTGGCCTTCCCGCGGCCGCGGCTGCCGCCCAGCTCCAGCCCAGGCCGTCCCGGGAGAAGTCCTACAGCGGCTCAGTGCCAGTGCACACACCCACCTGAGTCTGAGGGGCGGGGTGTCAAAGATCCAGAAGGAGTAAGAGAGGGGGAAGAGCAGCTGCTGTCGCAGGCCTGTCTAGCAATTCACCCCCAGCAGAAAGCCAAGGAGCTCGCTTATCTGTGGAGGAAGTATATGCACTGTAAACACCTTCTGCATTCTTAGCACAGAAGCTGGAAAATTCACCTTTTGAAAATCTTCTTTAAACTTCAAAAAAGAGAAACCAAGAAAAGTTTCATAACTGAAAATATCCTATAGGAAAAAATTTTTAATGGATTTATGTTATGCTTTTGGTAATTAGAATTTTTTAAAGTTTATCTTCTTCAGCATTCTTTATGTCAAGATTCTTCTTCTTGAAGGAGAAGTGGATTTTCTTACTGCTTATTTTTTCACATTTACAGGAAATAGATGGTGGCCTTACTGTTTCAAAATTTCTAGTATTCTTGGTGCAGTTAAAAAATTTCTCTTTAAGTATAAAAAAAGATCCTTTAGCCTCTCTGAGTATTCTGTTAAAAAGTACCAAAACATAAAAATGACAGGGATGCAATGTCAATTAATAACCATTACCCCTTCTACCACAAAAAAAAAAATCCCACAAATACTTTAAACAGAATTCTTGATTTGGAGAACTTAGTTTTCTTGTTATTCAGAAAGCAACACAAGGTCTCATCTCTAAACTGACGGCTTTTCTCCCATAAAAAAGTTCTCCTCATCTTGCAGTTTTAACCTTAAGAGTTTTCTTGTAATTATCCAAATCAGCAGATAGCCATGGTGCTTACCCACCGGAAATGTATTTCCAAGTACAGCTGGCAACTATAAATGAGCCTCCCCGTGCCCTGAGGAAAAGCCTAGAAGCTGCCCGTGATTATCAGTACAAGGTTGCCTAAACTGCCAGGAAATAAAATGCATGCTAATCACACGGAAAAAGCACTAAGTAATTAAGGGGGGAGAACAAAGCTCCTCCAAAAGTTGTTTCCCCAATATTTATAATTAAACTGTTACCTTCCCTGTTTTTTATATAACATGACACTGCAGTGCAATGAGAAATATTTTTGCTAGAATTAGAAATCAATTTGGCAAGATTTGTCTACAATCAAATAGATACTGGTAGCACCTTTTCGTTCTAATTACCAATAGCAGTGTTATGTTGAGTAAGCTTGTTTGCTCTCAGAAAACAAAAATATCATTTATTCTCCCTTGTTTTCCTAAAGTATCTTCACCTAGAGTAACACGATTGCTTACATAGTACGTTCTTCCATTTAAATGTGATTAGGAGAGTTTTGCGACTGCTATGGCATTCTAAATTAAACACACACCAGTGAAAGGGGAAAAAAACAACTTATTGCTAGGAAACAGAAGCAAGCCTAATAGGCTTATTTAAATAGAAAATGCAATACTTTAAATAAATCCCCAGGGTTAAAGCAGCCTCAAACTGCGTTTGACCCTTGTTGGAATCGGTAAGCATTTCTACTGCATATTTTTTCCTACAATGCAGCTTTGTCTTTAAAGCATGATTCTCGTTAAAAACTTCTCCAGCGTATTTATCTTAATGCTGACTAACCGGGTAAAAACTAAATGATAATCAGGAGACATGGCATTCCAAGGCGCCCAGGCAGCTCATACCTTTTGAATTCTTTTCTGTCTTTTCGGCACGTTAAAGGGCTCTGTGAGCCTCTTCACGCATCCACGAGCACCCGAAGGTTTCAGCTTTATCTCGCAGCACCGTTTTCTTTCCCAGTTTTCTTTGCTACAGTGACTCAGTGCTTCCACACTGGTATCTGATTAAGGTGCACTGACAAAGACACCTGTTGTGGAAGGTAAAGAAACGACTTCCCACAATGCCCTACTCCCTGCTGGCAACCGCCCAGGGGCAAACAAGAATTATAACCGCACCTAAGCAGTTGTCGATGGATCCCGGAGAGCGCATTAGTATAACAGCAGGTGATTTCCTGGCTTAAGAAAAACACTTACAATCCAAGGAAAAAAGGACCAGGAAAACAGTATCAAATACTCCCGGTGCTGTGTATTAATCTCATAAGACACTGAAGGAATCAGGGCTGTAAGTGTACAAAACATTTTTCTAAAAACAGAATCAAAGCTTGTAAATATAGTTTTAAAATTACACAAACAGGCAGAAGCTATCAACTACAAATAATTCAGTCATTTTAGGTAAATAATTAGATATTTTTTAAAGTGTTTGATTACCTTTAAAAGATTGTTTTAATCAGCCACACTGACTAGATTAAGAACACTTTATCCCTAAATCCAAGGAGCCCTCTATCCCAGCCACAGCACATACAGTTTCCAAAGTGAGGACTCCCTAAGTTTGATTTGCATCCTTCATTTTTGGCCACTCTTAAAACGCTCCTCCACACATCACTTTCAGACCCTGCAAAGGAGAAATTCAAACGCTTCTCCTCTCATGCAGTGAAATGCACGCTGTGGTCCCCACAAAAAGCATACCTTTTGAAAAGTGACCGTGTATTTGAAAAGCTGTCTTTGTATCTTTGTACTGGCTTTTCCTCCTTTCCTAGAAAACATTTTCTCCAGTCCTAGAAAAAACAGCTACAACCCCCTCCTGAACTTCAGTGGCCTTCGCACGCAGACCTGTTTGCACACAGCCTGCCCTCCCCAGCAAGACACCGTGCTGCCCCTCCGCCTCTCCCGGAGGACTGAGACCCAGTGATCGCCTGGGACTGTTCCTGGAGCCACCTACTTCGCACCAAGCCACTCCACTGAAAAGAGAGGGGATCACCTGAAATCCAGGGGCGGGGCCCACAACCCCATTCACTGCAAACGGTTACCTGGAGGGGACTGTGTATCCAAGGGGCAGCAGGCGGCACTTGCATCAGCGGGAACCAAGAGGTGGTCCCCAGCTCAGGCGGGAGTGGCCGGCGGTGGGTCCCAGGGCGTTTCCTGGTGGGCACGCAAATGGAGAGGGACGGAGTGGATGGGAGGTTCTCACAGGTGCTCAGAAAGAGGCAAGAGCATTTCTCTCCACCAAATAGGCTTCTTGGGGGGTGTGAAGGTGGAAATACCTACTTAATCTCTGTCAGAATAAAAACAAGGGGTGACATTACTCCCAGATGTTAAGAAGGTACCCCCCGGCCCGGAGATGCTACAGTGTGTCTCAGCAAATGCGGTCCACTTGGTACCCTCATCTGGATTTTCGAATAACAACTCTTTTCCTGTAAAAGAGGGTTCGATGGCAGTTGTCACACTTTTTATTAGTTTGTCTTTACAGCCTTTCTATTCAGAGGCCAAACCAGCTACATATAAGCTTCAAAAGCCTCTGGCTCACATTAAGTTAAGATTGTAACAGATAAAATCTCCAGTGATTTTTAAGTGCTGTTTTAAGATTTTCACATAGAAAGAGTTTTACTCAGGTAGCTGATTTTGTTCCAACAGGCACACTGCTAGATTATTTTGACCAAACCATTCCTGGGTCGTACTGGATGAGTATGGGTCTGAAAGACCATCCCTGGCCTTCAGAGAGGACTTATTTATCCTCAAGTGTCAAATGTGGAAGCAGCCAAAACAAGAAAAACCTGAATAGTATGTGAATATTTTTCCTTTTTTGTTCTCCCCAAATGCAGCAAAGCAAAGCAGTTTTAAAGTAGTATTTTCTCACCCACCAGTCGAAGCAGCAAATACAGTACAAAATGATCACACGCAGTTAAAAAACAGCCTCGCCTCACAGCGGCCCTCCTCCGGCCCATCGAGCGTTCTCACCAACACAGTCATGGAGTCAGGGTGGGATGGGAAGGAGGACAAAGCCACCGGGACAGGACATGGTCTGGAGGGCAGAGAGGGCTTCTGCACCCACCTCCCCCAGGGGCAGGCAGAGCCCCATGGACACTGCTCTTCCCTGTCCAGGGGCCCTTGTCTAACTGAGGCAGGGTGGTAGGAAGCTGGGCATACTCTTTGGCAAGTGGAATGGGGAAGCTGAGACAGCCGGCTGATTCGAAATGGCCTCAGCCAGCACCCAGTCTCACCTGCCTCCCTCTCCCTCGCCTGACCACTCCTTTAAGCATTGAGCCCTCAGGACCAGGAGGTTCTGATCAGCATCAAATAACCTTGGGAACAAAGCCTCCGGTCTGCTGACCAAAGAGACAGTTTTGTCAAACTAGAAACAATACTAGGCCTCAGGTGGGTTTCAGCTCCAGGCCCACAAAAGCCGCATAACCAGACCAAGCAGGGTCAGAGCTGGCTTACGGACCAGAGGCAATGCCCAGTGACCCCCAGTGCTGACCCATCAGTGGAGACCGTGACCCTGATCCTATACACTCATTTTGGTGAATCAGCATATTAAAGGCCACACCTGGAAAGCTGAGGAATATTCTGTTGAGATCCTCCCCTTAAATTCCTAACTTTAGAAAACAGATAAAAACGCCCAAGACGAAGGGCCCAGGGCCTGCTCTCTCCCGAGTGCACGCTCTGCCCTCTTTCGTCAGGCACGCAGCTTTACTTTCTCCGACGCTCTGCGGGTTTCCCTGAGACCTGCACCCAGGGGAGCGATGCGGGGGGGGCCCATCTCAGGTTACCCCCCTGAACCTGGCTCCAAGGTCCTTTCCTTTGCCTCTGTAACTTGTTTCCTGCGTCCACGCAGCCCAGCTGGCTCACTTTTTCTGCCTCTGTGACATAGCTTCTAAAAGGCCAAAGCGACCCTCCAAGCAGTGTGCTCGAGTTTTCTCTGTGAGCGTACTTGTGCCTTGAATGCTACATAAACTTCCTCTTGCACTACAGTTCTTGGGTCTGAATTCTTTCTCTGCTGAACTCGAGAACCAAAAGTCAACACTGCCAGTAATGATCACCACAGGTGACGGTATTTACACATCTTCCTAAATAATTCAATATAAATATTCATGAAGGATAAATGACTCAATATTAAGGGATCATTACAAAATGTTCGTGGTATCAATACAGACACTAAAAACTCTAAGAAAGACAAAATTCTACAAGTGCTTTGTTAATCACAGAAAACCGATATTCCAAGTAGGTTTCTATTTACACTTAGGAGTGCACATTATACAACCCAAAGATAAAACAAGATGAGAATGAGAAACCACAGAAGTACCAATAGCAGAAAGCTTTTCAGAATATTTTCGATTTCAGGAAAGTCCAGTAACACACACTGAGATTTTACAGAGGAAGAAAAAAAGCAAACAGTAAAAGATAAGTGAAACCTGAGTTCTCTGTAAAATCATGCAAAGGTAAATACAGAAAACCATTATTCTACATCAAATTCCAGCCATTCAGCTCATTATCTTTCCTATCTTTCCTAGCAACTGCTAGGCAAATTCAAAACCTCATAAAAAACAGATTCTTAAAATAATTCCCTGGAGTTAAACTTAAAAAAAAAACAACCCAGTGGGACATAAATACTTAGCAGTTACACTGGGTGTATTACTTCCTCATTTGCATCTCACTACAAAGAATGGAGTGAGGCAGACTCCAGGCCCTGAAAGAGTAGCTCCCACTCTCTCACAATTCAACTTTTACCTCCTTTGTAACCCTAAATCCAACAGCCAAGTGTCCTGAAAACAAGACAACAGGGCCCAAAATGGAGGTGTTTATGCTAAGCCCAAGCCCAGTCGCCAGAGGCTCCATTACAGTTTCAGCTCTCCCAGAAGGGGGATCTTGGACCCCCGATCAGGAATCCCCCAACCAGCACGAGCGAGGCCAGCTGGCTGCCTGACGGACCCCACGTCCCCGAAGGGACAGTGGCCTCGCATCACCAACCCGCCACTTTGCTGAGCGCATCTTCCTTGTCCCGCTCCCTTCTTCTTTCGAGAGTCCTTCGCTGTTTACAGTCCTTGGGGCGCCTTTCTACCGGCCAGGCTGGATGGTGCCTGCTTCACGAATCCTTAAATAAAGCCAGTAAGGTCTTTAAAATACACTCAGCTGAATTTTGTTTTTAAACACCACACATTTGCTTGAACGTCACCTAACCGAGCAAGAGTTTCAAGGGCTGCTAAGCACTCACTGATACCTGCTGTCATCCAAAATGACGGTGGTTTCCGACACACCTGAGAATACACGGAATGCTTCCTCTTGTCTCATTGTGAGCAGAATACACAACTGAACTGCCATTACAAATAAAGTTACCTAATTTCCAAAGCATTCAGTAATTTAAAAAAAAGTTTTAGTAACAACCAAATCAAACCAGAAGGATGACATTTTAGATCCCCCCCCACCCTGCCACAAGATCTAGAAGGCAGGTTTAGAGAACAGCAAAAAAGTGTGAACTAGTTTTCATTCAAATGTTCATTTATCTCAAGTTCTAGGGAGAACTTGATATACAGGATAGGGCTGGTGAGCCCACCAGGAACATTCCCCTTTCCAGTGGGCGCCCAGGTCCCTGCAGCGAGTCACAGATGACAATCTGCAGCGGCAGACTTGATGAAAATCCTGCAGTTAATACTTGATGAATTTGCCCTGGCTGGGCAGAGCATTATGCTGATACGCCAAGGTTGCAGGTTTGATCCTCGGTCAGGGCACAGACAAGAACCAACCAGTGAAGGCATCAATAAGTGGAACAATAAGAACAACCAATCAATGTCTCTCTCTCTCAAATCAATAAATTAAAAAGATTTTGAAACAATCAATTTGATGGTCTATGAACTATATCTCAATTAAAAAAAACAACAGCATTTACTAAATGTCTATTATATGCATGAGGGATGCTTCAAATTTGTAATATAACAACATAATAATGACTAATATATACAGAAAATTCTTTTACAATAATAGTACACTTTAGTAAGCATTCGCTATGTCATAAACACAGAATCTCATTTAATCTTCATAATCAGTCAATGAGCTAGGTACTATAATGATCCATTTTATGGCCATGGTAACCAAAGTGTGGAGAAGTTTAGTGATTTGTTTCAATTCTCACAGCTAGAAACTGAGCCGACAGAATTCAAAAACAGCTATGTCTGGCTCCAAAGGGCATACCCCCGTCACCAAAGGATGAAAGAGGAAGTCAGCACACGTACACTGAGAATCAGCAAGTGCCAGGCACTCCTGCTTCTGAAATATTGATGTCTCCTCCACGGAGACATGGCTTAGACTACAGTAAACTGTGTCTGCCAAGGAGCGCAGTGAGAAGTGAACCCAGGACTGGGACAGAATGAAGACTCGCTGCAGCCGGGAAAGTCTTCACGGAGAAGCTGGGCTGGGTTTGGACAGGCAAAGGGAAACACCGTTTACAGGGAAGGAGAACTGAGCAGGGCCAGACCGGTGAGCTGCTGTTGGGTGCAGTGAGAGATAAGGTTTCGAGGGGAGATCTGAATCAGCCCGTGGTAGGTTTCAAATACCAGGTCAACAAACTGGGACTACACCGAGTGTAGGCGAGGGGCAGCCATTAAAGACTACAGGGTTTCTGCCCGTCCGGCCTCCGGCTCTGCCCGCAGAGGAAGGACACACGGTGCGCGAGTCAACGCGTGGGCCCAGAGTTCAGAACAGCCTGGCCTCGTACTTGACTCTGCCACACACTAGCTGCCTCACCCTTGGTTTTCTCATCCATAAAAGGGGAAGAGAAAAACACTGTTGCTATGATGAGGAATAAGAAGATAATGTGTACAGAAGACCTCAGTGAGCTGCCTGGTTTTAGGAAGCGCTTGATTAAAGTTATTGCTGTAATTATCAATATTGATGAAAACTATGTCTGAAGGGGCAGGATCACGTGCCAAAAACCGAAGAGAAGCTGGAACAGCAGTCTTCGGGAATGGACCCGGTGGGGGCAGGCAGCGTCCTCGGCGTGCAAGAACACGGTCAAGGCCTCCCTTCGCTGCTGCCCGGTCCAAAGCATACACATCCAGGAGCGAGAAACAGAAGGTATCATGACTCCAAGCCTCTACCGGTTTTCCCTGGGCAATGAAATCCCTCCGGAGCTCTGCTTTTATCGGGGAGCAATCTGGTGATTTGCGCGAGCGTTTCCACCAGAAATCCCTGAGACAGGTTCGAGGAGGGAGCAGGTTAACGAGGCGCGTGTGTAGGAGGGGGATCTCCTCCAGTTCCGCTCCCCGCTCCAGTTTCCGGCCGACAATGCAAACAGTGTAATCAATCGCCTCTCACTAAATTGAGCCATTGTGACAAGAACAGGGAACAAGGAGAGCATTCGTTGTACAATGACACTCATCTGCTGTAACCTGAGCAACAAACGAGGACACTATGTGCTATCATGTGAAATTCATAATCCTTCCTCATAATCGTACTGTAATAAGATTTTCCACTATTTATTTGTATTTTGGAGTCCAAAGAAATATCTGACGCAATGGTCAACAGCAGCGGCTTATCTGGAAGCTTAGAACGGACGAATAAAACTGTAATCCACTGCATTTCAAACATATCAACGGAGCTGAAGTAGGGGTGAAGGGGAAGGAGGAGAGAAGTAACACGTTTAACAGCTACTGTGCTGGGGCGGAGCTTTAACGACACTATCTCCTTTGGTTTTTACAGTACTATGAAGCGAGTTTTATCATCCCCATTTTACAGAAGAGGAAACCACCCAGCACAGAGTTTTAGTAATTTAAGGTCGTATCACTAGCTGTCAATCAGAGCCATAACTAAATCTGAAATATGCGATTACCAAGGCTCTGGGTTTTTCTCCCCACCTACAACAGGTACATTATAAGATGACAGCTAGAGAAGAGACAGTAAAGTGAATTTAGAGATCCTGACATAGAAGCTTTTACATTTCTAAAGCTGAACTCTGTACTTATTATATTGCTTATATCCTTATATACTTAAAATATGAGCTAAAACTTCATACTGCATCTAGCAGTTTTATTAATAAGGTATTTGCAAGTATAATGAAAAAGACAAGACTGAGGGCAAACCGATGATGAATGCAATGCACATATTTGCAATCTGCTACAATGGGAAGTGTCTGTGGATTGAGGAGGCAGCCTTCCTTGACTTATCTGCCAATGGTGGCTTCCACGGTGTTAAAAACTGGCTTTTCATTTACTTTAAGAGCAACACTGAATTGCTTAATTGGCTAATAGTCAAATAACAAAAAGGTCATCATTTTTAAACAGTGGCCACGGTAGCAGCAGTTGGCAATGCCCTGAGCGTTCCACTTTCACTCGTTTCAATGGGAGTTTATTTTTTATGTTCAGTTTGAAGTACTATCCCCCAAACTGGTCATTTCAGGTCTAAAAATGGTCATAAAGTATCATCATAGAGGATCTCTCTCCGATATCATGAAGATCATAAAAACAGCTAAAATCCTTATGCTTTATTCTTCAAACTAAGCATGAACTTAAGAACTAATGTTACTGCCTAACAGCTCCCCATGGGTTTACTTAAAGTCACGAATTCTAATATGATGACCATATTTAGGCCTAAGGACATACACATTCTGTAATACATCTTTCTTATTGAAAATGTCCATTAGGGATCTCAGGGAACTTTCAAATGGTCACGTGAAAAAGGCCTATTTACCAGTCACTCAAAGATACATAAAGAATGAAAGGCAAAACAAGCAGTTATCTGTCAATTTCTAAAACTGCTAGTTACTCATTCCTTATTATGTTGTCTCAACGATCCTGCATTAAAATCTTCAATATAGTTCTTAAATATAAATTTTAAATGTCCAAAACTGCTAAACAGCTATTGTTTCACATTCTTACTTATTTACTTAGCATGCATTTGTGGAGAATTTTAAGCATGAAATGTAACATGAGATTATGATTTCTAATACTAAAATAACCAACATTTTCTTATTATTAAAATGATGGTATAGGGGAGAAAAAATTCTTCTTTTGGCTAGTCCAATAATGAATCTGCCATAAAACAGACTAACAGGACAAAAACACATTTAATTGTGTGTGTACAGGGGCCACAGAGATACGGACTGAAGGGCAAGCTGGGCAGCTGAGGCTTATGAACCTCCCTGCACTAAGAAACGGGATAAGCCCACTGGAGCTTCAAAGGGAAGGCAGTACCGTATTTTGTGGTGTATAATGCATATCCGTGGTTTAGTACTACCCATGTATAATGTGCATCATTGTTTTTCTCTCAAAAATTTGGGCAAAAAAAGTGTGTATTATACACGGCAAAATATGGTAATCCACAGGATGGTAAGAGGAGCAGATGGCTTGCTAATTAGATGCTTGTTGTGCTGCACACATAGATCACTGAGATAAAAAGTAACCTCTGGTAATAGCTCTCTCCCTGGGGTAGTTAAAGGAGAGGTGGAAGTTTTTCTTACTGGGATGTGACTGCCTTTAGCTCAGATCGTCCACATGCCAAAGTGGTATATTTGGGAGGTTTGTTTGAACCCTTTCAATGGTAAAACAGAAAGCTGAGAGTAGGATAATGTTCATATACATTAGCAAATCTGCATAAATAAGTAGTAAAATTGAGTAAAAATATGTATTAAATAACAATAAAAATTTGTAGAGAATTTAAATTTTTGTAAATAACAACTCCTTTTGCTTCTCCTAATGGCCAAGTAGTTCTTTTGACACTTCACTACTTACTGCTATCTTTATTCCAAAGAACACAAAAATCGGGTACAAAGGAAAAACTCTAATTAATGACTAATTGGTGGATGCTATATGTAATCATCTCTGTCAAACCACCAGACAATGGGAATAAGTTAAAATTAAGAGCTAAAGTAGATAAAAGTTTCAGTATTTGAAAGTTTATCAAATGTTTTTAAAATTGACTTTAGAGAGAGATGAAGAGAGGGATATGGAGAAACACTGGTTTGTTTTTCCACTAATTCATGCATTCATTGGTTGATTCTTGTACGCGCCCTGACCAGGGATCAAACCTGCAACCTTGGCGTATAGGGATGATGCTCTAACCTACTGAGCTACCCAGCCAGGGCTGTTATCAAATGTTTTATCCATACCTTCAGTTTTCTGTTCCATCTATAGAGGAGAGCTGCCTAAAAATGTTACAGGAAAATTGGCTCAAAAAGTTGGCAAAAAGTTCTAGTATTACACTTTACAAAGAAAAAATGAATGTACTCATCTGCATTTGAAATACGAAATTGGAGCATTAGTCACTGGCAGCTTTTACCATTTTATTCACTGATAACAATCTCATGGATTTCTTTTTGCCCTGGAAAAACTGAATGCCACACTGGTCTTAATACTAACATGTTAATATTCAAAGAGTTAAAACTTCAATCATAACATCTTTTCCTTCTTTCCATTCTTCCCCCATTATCTTTCACACACACCTCTCTTAAAAGATGAATTTTGTCCTAAACTATGACTACTATATGGTGCACACTATATATAAATAGATAACCTTCTAAGTGCACATCTTTACACACACCTTCACACTTGACTCCGGTTCTTTTTCACTGACCTCTTACACAAGGGCTGACAATATAAATGAGATATGAACACAGTACACATGGCTTGCACAGATCAAAGTTTATAAATAAGTCCTATAGTAGCCCACTGTAAACAATAATTCTATTATGGTTATAGCTATCAGTATTTCTTTACGTTAGGGTAGCATCTTACTGAGGATATTCCATAAAAAATACCTCTGATATGGATAGAGGGTGATTAACCATTAGACAAGACAACATCCCAGGAATTCTTTACTGTGAAAGAAAATAAGCTATGCATTTGCCCAAAGCCCGTGTGAGACCAACTTCCAGAGCGGCCACCTGTAACGCAGCTTCTCTCCCAGACGGAAGGGTCTCTGAAAGCAGCACAGCTTCTCTTTAATGCAGACGGCTGCACACTGTTCCCGTAAGCTGTCCCTGCTCCTTCACTGCTACTACATCTGCAGAAGGGGCCTCGACTTCACAGCAGCACAGCCTGCCGAGGAGCGGTCAGCAGATTCACGGTGCTGTGTCGCTACCCCAGGGCATTTGAACAGAAGCGCGGTGAAGAAAACAGGCCTGAGATCGGATGATGATGACGTTCTGCAGGTCAGAGCAGGCACACTGAAAGCTGTGACAGTGACCGTGCCAAGACAAAGTGACAGGGCGCCGACAGGACACTGCAGCACTGACAGCACCATTTCCCACCCCGAAGCACTTAAAGGCTCTGATGACTCTTCTCATACACTTCTGAGTCAGCAGCGCCAAATTAAAACCTTTACAGGTAAAGAGCAACCATTTCAATGTAATCTCAAAGTCTTCCTCTGGCCTAAAACTCTAATCTGTTTCTTCTACAGAAAATAGCTTCTTGGCATTAAAAAAGCAATATTGTAAGATTGCGTATTCAGTGAATTAGAAACCATTCCTCTACCCAGCATATGCCTTCTGACAGGGTACTCTGTTGGAAAAAAATAACTAAAGCAAATAATGAACACAGAGCATTGTTACCACGAGGATGATGGGGGAAAAGAGACATTCACGTTAAATGTGCTGTCTTTTCCTTCTCATTGAATGTATCGGGGTGACACTGGTTAATACAGCCATACAGGTTTCAAGCGCACAACTCAACCAGACACCATCTGCACACCGCACGGTGCACCCACCGCCCAAAGTCCCCATTTATTCCCTCTCTGCCCCTCCCCCAAACCCCCTTCCCTCCGGCTATCACCATACTGTCGTGTGTGTCTGTGGGGCTATACATACATGTTTTTCTGCTTAATTCCTTCACCTTCTTTCATCAAGCCCCCCAAACCGCCCTCCCCTCTGACAGCTGTCAGTCTGTTCCATGTGTCCAGGCCTCTGTTTCAATTTTGTTCATCAGGTAATTTTGTTCTTAGAAAATATACCGTTTTTGTTTTGATGTGTTTTTTTTTTGCTATAGACAGCCCACACATGAATTTTAAAAATGCAGAAATTAGAATAAACTCAAAGTGGAACAACTTCCTCTTGGTTTTAATGGTCAATAAAGAAATATATAAATTTAAAATAAATAAGTCCTTCAAGCCTCTACTGGATATAGGCTTATTAGTTATTTTGGCAGTTGCTAAGCAACATTCTCTTCTGTAGGGCTAAAGCACATGAAATTAGCAGGTTTTCAGAAAAAGATAAATTGAAAGTAAAACTACGGAACAGCATTTGAAAAGCAAAAGGGGAAAAGCATTAACTTGCTAATCAGGCTGTGAGAGAGGCTCAGTGACTTGCAGTGGTGGTTAAACATGTCGCTTTCCACTTGCACCAAATGAGGGGGCACGTTGGGACACTAATATTTCAATAGTGATCATCATACTAGCCTCTGCACTTGACAACCTGTTCTGAATACCTCGAATTAAATCAATCAGGAGAGTCCAACTACTGCTACTAACAGTGATCTCTGTCGGTCTCCTTCCTCTAACAGGCATTTTCCCCAAATGCCTAGTTTCAGGGATGTCACTACCTTTGCTAGTATTTTGGGGTTTTTCCTTAATACAACATGAAATTAGTAAAGCTGTAGCTTATGACGCTGCTGAAACTACTGGATCCCTGAAAACTGTGTTCTTTAATGTCAACATTGTGGAATGACTCTTTACAGATATTAATTCCTACATCAAATCCAGGAGTTAAGAGAAGTGCTGTTTAATCTGGTGGGTGTAAGAATGGAAACTTTTTCTAAAAGGAAAAAGGCAAACAACTAAAAGGGAAATTACTGTAGAATTTCAACTGTTGTGGGGAAGAAACGGTAAGAAGTGGACTAGAGTTCCATCGTTTTGAGGATTCAGGGAGGAAAATTCCCCAACCAACCATGCACTTCTCCCCTTCCTCATTTTAATATTACGTTCCAAGTTGTGTAAATGGTGTAGGGTTGCAACTGCCAATCCCTCATTCACAGAGTCAATTCTTCCCCAGGTTTTCTCCTTTAAAAAATATTAAGATTTTTATTTTTAGAGAGAGGGGAAGAGAGGGAGAAAGAGAGGGAGAGAAACAGGGCTAGGTTGCTTCTCGTATGCACCCCAATCAGGGGCTGAACCCGCAACCCAGCCATGTGCCCTGACTGGGAACTGAACCTGTGACCTTTCGCTTTGCAGGGTGACGCGCAACCAACTGAGCCACACAGGTCAGGGCCTCCCTGAGTTTTCTTAAAGTCCACACTGAGCAAAGCCTAACGCAGAGGCTAGTGAGGGGCAACTTTGATAGATGAGCCCAGGAAAAGGACCTAGAAGTGTGGGGAATATCCTCATGAACAGAGTGTGTGTGTCTGGGTTGTAATCATGCCCGCATCGGTTTTGCACCCAAAACACTGTGAATTAAGCAGCTTCTTGTTTCATTTTAAAACAACAGCACTGGATTAAATGGCTCAGTTTTGGCTTCGCAGTCCACGACTCCGCTCTGAAGCACTATGTGAGAACTGTTATCTAGGAAAGAACCCCTCAATCTTCACGCCTGCTCAGTGCAGACACCATACCAGCCGGTGGGATCCTTTCGGTGCCTCCTCTGTTTGTTTTCCCACAGTAGTAACCGGGCCTCAAACCCAACTCAAGAATCCACTGTGAAAATCTCATTGTCCGAATGAGGGCAGAAGGCCACGAATGAGCTCGCAGTGTGTAATGATATACGTGGCCAAGATGCCCTTCACTTTGTTTTCCAGACCCACCAGAATTAAACATGAGTAGACACTCCAGTTCTAGAACTCTTATGTTGAGTCACGGAGTCACAAGTAGAAAAGTCTCTCGAGTTGGTACTATTTACATTTGGGGGTGAGCAATTTTACTGTTGTAGGGAGCTGTCCTATGAATTTTAAGATATTTGCACCATCACCAGCCTCTGCACACCAGATACCAGTAATACCCATCCCCCAAGGCTGTGACAACCCAAAGTTTTCCAGACACTGACAAATGCCCCCTGGGGGCAAACGGCCCTGTGTTGAAGACCGTGCATATAGAGTGAATTAAAATTATGAGGAGGTTTTTTAAAAAAAACAAATCCCAAATTGACTTTTAACCATTAGACTTTTAAAAAATAATTTCTAAGTTTTCAGATTCTGCTGATGTTGCCTCAGACTCCACTGAAAATGATCAATATGTGAGTCACTGATTAATATCTGTGGACTTTTTTTTTTACTTGGACAAGGTCTTTGCTTCATAGATTACAACCAGAACATTTAAATATTCTTTATATTTTAGTTTTATTGATAGATAACTGACATAAATTATACTTATTGAAGGTACACAACTTGATGTTTTGGTATTAAATATTCTTAAAATTAGAAAAGCACAAATAAGTTACTGGCAAATCCCCTGTGGTGTCCCACTGTTATCGGTATTGCTGATGTATCAATATTGATTATTTATGGGTTGGAATACGTATTATTTGACATCATCAGTCAGTTTTATAGAGTAGTATCCATGACTTTGAAAGGCAGGAGGCTCCCAAAGGGTTTTCAGATTCTCGTGTTTCTGAAGGGGTTCAAAATACGCCGCCCTGAACTGTGCCACTTTGACACAGGACTGTGCCGGGCGAAGACCAGTGAGAAGAAGCGACTTTGTGGGAGCCGTCTGCCCTCTCCCTGTCTGCCGGAAAGCAGGGCATAAACTTCCCTTTCCTAAAAGCAATTTCCACTTGTAAAGGGGCCCCCTCTGCAGCCGCCTCTACCAGCATTTCCGGTCCATTCCACAGTCCCCTTCCCATACTTCCCGGGGAGGGGGGGGGGGCGCAGCCCCACGCCCCTGCTCCCTTTAGTCCCCTTCAGTGATCTCCCACCCTCTGTCAGAATGCTGTGTAAGTTCCCAGACCTGACTGCCTTTTTGGGTTTTCACTTTCATTCTGTGAAGTCTCCACTCATGTAGAAATATTCAATTAACTTTTTAAAAGTATTTTCTACTGTTAACCTTCCCTTTTGTCAGTTTGCTTCATAGGGCCCCAGAAACCAATGTGGAGGGTGAAGTCACCCCCTCTACACTTCTGCCCCATGACTTATTGAGAAATTTATCAAAAGGTGACAATTATATTTATTCGTAAGTACATAACACCATGGATTCACAGAGTGTTAGCATGGGCCTTGAAGATTATTATCTAGTCCCTGATTTATAGATGAAAAGAATAAAGCCTAGGGTTTAGACAGCTGAAAAAGCAAAAATAAATTACATTTTTTAAAAAAGGAAAAGAAAGTGGCATGAGAAGGAAGAAGAAACGAAGCCAGGAGGAGAAGAGCAATCCCCTCAGTGGGAGTGAGGACGGGCGGGGGGCGGGGAGCCAGAGCCTAGAGAATTGGGACCCCAGCCCTGGGGACCCGCAGAGAGCAAGAAGCAGGAAGGACGTGGCTCACGCTGTGCTCTGCTACACAAACCAAAAGAGAGGGGCCACTGCACGAGGATCGATCCGTCAGCAAAGATAGGTCTGACAACAATTCAAATACTAAAAGAGGGTCGACTTTTCCAAGTCGTACTTCAGTAAAACTCAAGTTAGAGTGTTTCCAATGCACCGAGCAGAGTGCTAAACATCAGGCACCAGAGAGAAACTCAAGGAACCCAGGCTTTTGACGACGACTGTCTGTAGGAAGAATATGAAAGAAATTTCCACACATAAGAAAAATAATTGTTATTCCCCCATTCCCCACAAAACACAAATCCCTTATAGCCTAGTCTGTTTTAAAAAGTCTTTCATTTGAGCCTTTCTTTTCACTGCTTTTAACAGTCCCTCTTTCTCAGGAGCCCAGAGCTTCTGGTCTAACAGGTGCAGGAAACGAGGGCAGTGGAATGCTTACTTTAAGATTCTGTGACAGAATGTGAAGGACGGCACAGGGAACACGGTCAGTAATGTCGTGGTAACTACGTGGGGTGCCAGGTGGGTGCTGAAAGTGCCAGGGAGCCACTATGTAAAGTACGTGACTGTCCAGCCACTACGCCGTACACCTAAAACTAGTGCAAAATCATATTAGATGTAAACTAGTTGAAAAGTAACACTTAAAAGAGTCTACGACACTGCAGGTGGAATTGAGGCTCGCATGATGTGAGAGATGCGCAGGGCACCTGGGGTCCCCTAACTCAACTGCTATGTCAAAGGCCCCACACAGATCTGCTCAGTGATAAAGTTCAGATGGAAGTGGCCCTCCTGACTCTTAAACCAGAGCCCTAACGGAAGCTCGGCCTGCGTACAGGACACAGGCATTCCCAGTCTTCCAAAGCACAGCAATACTCCTAGGTCTAAATAAGGTGGAAATAAGCTTCCTCCAGTGCCTTTTAGACCAGGGAAGCTCCAGGCCTGGACAGGCCTTCAGAGCGGTCCCTGGTGCAGACCTGCTGTAGGCTCCCAAAGCGGAAACAGGCTAGTGTCTGCTACTAACGCACAAGAGCTAGGCTCCGCGGTGATTGGATGCCCCACGGCATATAAAACTGGGCTTTCCTCAAAACCTGATTTGAGGCAACTTATTCTCTTTCTTGAGAATATCAGACCTTCAAAAGGGTTGGGATAGGAGAAGAGGCAACATTAAAAAAAATTTTAAAAAAAGCATTTACAGTGAATATTGCAGTCAGAATTTTTAATAGGCAAGAAGCTTTATTTCAAATTCACTGGCGGGATCTATAAATATATCATTCACTTCCTGGTTGCTTCGGCCATTAAAGGTCTAATTCACTTCCTGAGCTGAGACTAGCTGATGGGAAAATATTTAGAATAGTAATCATCCAGTGAGATAGGCATTTGGCATCTGTTCATCCAGAACATATTCTCGGTCATGATTCTTTTCTGTAATTCACAGTTTTCTAAAGGAATCATCTCACTTTTGCAATGAAAGGTACTTGCTAGTACAACATGGTAAGGTTCCCCCTTCTCAACCCTAATGTTTAATACAAAGCTGAATTCACTTCCTACCTTCCCTCAAGAGCAGTCGTAGGGCCAGCATGACAGACAGACTGACAAACGAAGAAGATGCAATGTAAGCATCCATCTAACTCGCTGACCCCTGGCCAAAGATTCAGACGGGGTCGTTCTGGTTTTAAGGTGTCTGTTCAGAGACACGCAATCTTCTGACACATTTTCTATCTCTCCCAAAAGTGTTTGCTATGAGGAATCCCGTGACATCTATTACTGGATGTATAAAGAAAAGCTATGTCTCAGTGTTGATTTGGTGACTTTTGTATCCCAGGGTGTAAATTTAATCATATATGAAAGTTAAACTGGGCAGGGAAGTGAGAGGCGATGGAGGTCTTCATCAAGTCTGCTGCGCGTGAGGGCGTGGTGAACAGGTAGGAGTAAGGGGCTGCAGGAGTAGAAAGCTTTGAAGTGAATCCTGGCCCAAACAGAAGGAGAGGAAGGCTTATCTTACATGGAGAATAGGGAGCAATTAGATCCCCCAACTCCTCCCATGCCTCAGCGCATCAAATCCCCTTACTCCATGTACAAATTCCCTGACATCCTAATTCACTCGAATTGCCTGGTCACATACGACAGCAAGTGTGTACACAAGAAAGATGACAAAAGAACTGAGTGAGAATGAAATTAGGTCCTTGGTATCATCCTGAAAGAAAATGAACATCTGTTAACATGATGCTGGCTGCTGAAATAGTAAAATCACAGAATATCGGTGATTTAAAATAATACCAGTTTATTTTTTTTCATGGGAAGTTCAGCTAGCAAGTGGGTGGTGTTGGGGACCCTGAACGACACTGTCGTTTAGAACTCTGACTGACGGAGATCCTACCACCTTCAACATGTGGTCTCCAAGGTCACTTTGGACTGCAACACGCAGGTGGCACAAGAGACACAGGGCATGGAAGCTGCCTGGGAAAAGAGCCAAACTAAAGGGAGAAATGCGCACCACTTTTACTCTCACGCCCCTGCCAGACTCAGTCACGTGACTATGCCTGTCTGCAGAGGAGGCCGGGAGATCGACTCCAGCTATGCTAGAAGGAAAACAGAAAACCAGGTTTGGTGAATAATCAGCCGATCTCTGCCACAGAGTCTTTCCCAGAATATTATACTTTATCTGCAAATGCACTCACCTCTTGCATCCCAGTGATGTAAATTTAAATGAGGTCTGTATAAATGAGGTCTGTCCAGAAAAAGTACAGCCACTGTTAACAAAACGAGAACGGTCTGCACAACACTGACGTAACCTGGCAGCCAAGGAGAGTGGACTGGAATGTGCATGCGTGAACAATGACAACTTCACTGTGCTAGGCAGTGGGGGCTGTAGACACCACTGAGTGAGCATGTGTACTGTGTGGCCTTCATACTCAAAATGACCGAGTGAGTAGAGCAATGAATCTGCATCAAATTTTGTGTTAAGCTTGAACATTCCTCCATGGAAGATTGGGATGATTCAGAAGGCTGCAGCTATGGGCAACTGGTGATTGGCAGCTTCATCACGACAATGCGTACACTCATGCATCATGTCTTGTGCACAGTTTTTTGGTGAAACATCCAATCACCCGGTGACTTAGCCCTCCTACAGCCAAGATTGGGCATCCTGTAAACTTCTGACTTTAACCAAAACTAACACAACCTTTCAAAGGGAAGAGATTTCAGACCATCGAAGAGATTCAGGAAAATAGGATGGGCAGCTGATGGTGATTGGAACTGTGTGAGGTCCCAGGTGCCTACTTTGAAGGGGACCGAGGCATCATTGTCCTACATACAGTGTTTCTTGTACCTTGTATGTTCATCAATAAATGCCTCTATTTTTCATATTACATGGCTGGATACCTTCTGGACAGACCTCGTGCTTATTCCAGTAAATTCTACTACTTAACAGATTTCCTTCCCAATGAAATTTACTATAAAATGGATATAGCCTGTGAAAAGCAAATTTTCATTATCATTATACACAGCCTTATTCAAAGATGAGTTCAACTACATAAGAATATTTTTATGTCTCTTTAGTTCTGTTTTCTTTGCTTCTACCTTTAGAGTAGCTATTTTTCTTAATCTATTGTTTTTCACAGAAGTCAGATAATCTTTTGAAAACCCTTTAAAAGATTTGCATTGTATGATAAAATAAAAAAAAACTATGCAAGACCTGTGAGCATCCACAAGAATCTCTGATCCCTGGTTCCTCTCCAACCTCATTTACCAGCACTAACTCTGCTCACTCTGCACCAGCCTGTCAGCTCCTTGAAAAGGTCAACAGCCTTTCTGCCTAAGGGCCTTCCCGCTTAGTATTTCCTCTGTCCAGAGGGTTTTTGTATTTCTCTTTTAACTTATGCTTTCACCCAGAAGAACATAACTGATGGATGTGACTCCCATCACTCGAGCACCAAGGCCGAGACGAGCAATTAGAGGCTATGGAGGAGATGGGCTTTCCCCCAGCTCCCCTCCTGGCAGAGCAGCCGGCTACAGGTCCCGGCTTTGTCTCCTGCACGAGGCCTGTTGAAGCCCAAGGTCTGGGCTGTAGATCTTGAGGACTGACAAGTGCCCAAAGAACTAATACAGTTTTAGAAGTCACTTATATCTCAAGATTCAGCTTTTCGTGGAATTTCTGGCTTCTAAAAATTTCCCCACCAACTCAGTCATATGTTTAAAAATAGTTTATAAATCATAAAATGATTTATCCAGAACTTTTAGATGTTCCGTACCAGAAGGGTTTTTGCCAGAAACGAGAGACCTTCTGCCGCGTACTTCACCAGTCCCCTCCAGCTTTATGGATCCCAACGGCTCTGCCTCGGGAGTCTGCCTCCGCACTTGTTCCTCAATTTCAATGCACTTCTTACTGTTTTCTCTCTTGTAACACACATTTTTTTCCTTTGTAACCTTGACCACAACTTTGGATTAGACATCATTTCTGCGTCATCTGTCCCTCCTGTCATCCGTAAGCTCCAGGAGGACAGGAATCTTATCTGCCGCGATTGTCACTGAGTAGAGCGCCTGGCACAGTGCTAGGACACCACAAACCTTAACCACCCCCTAAACAAAAGATGACTGGATGAAATTTAACGTGACCATGGGGAGTCAGAGTAGTTTTCAACCCGGTAAGAGACCAATAAATACTGGCAGCATTAAACAACCTTTCAATGCCGCCTGCCTTCAGAAACGATGCAGCACAGCCTAGGATCAGTGCAACGAAACAGAGAGCAGAAGAGCGGCAGCGCAGTGCAGACTCTGGAACCAGGCGGCCTGCATCGGGGTCTGGCTCTGCGACTCACCGGCCACGGGGCCTTTGGGAGAGACTCAGACGTGCTGTGCCGCTTTCTAACCTGTAAAGTCGGGTCAGCACCAATTCTTCGTGATGCTACCCATGATCACCAGGCCAGGCCCCCAGGGAAGCGCGATGGTCGTGGCTGTTACCGTTGCAAAGTCAATGTTAACCAGTGGTGCCTTCAAACAGCAAGGGCAAGTTGCACAGATCAGAAGGGAAAATACGTAGGTGGACACACTGGAGAAGTGGACTTGGGCCATAGAGTGTCAGCGAGAGGCAGGAGCACACAGACACACCCAAGAGGGCAGGGAGGAGCGGGCTCAGGGTGCAGGTCGCCAACGCCAGTCCGTACTCAGGGGTACTCATGGCGGAGTGGTGGTCAGGGAGGAGGGGGGCTGCGGGAGAGCCTGGACGGCTGCCAAACGCTCAGAGCTCGAAGTTCACTCGACCCTCCACCCGTCACCAACTCCCTGGGGGAAGGAGGTCTTTGGATCTGCTTTCAGGCTCATCCGCTGGAAATCACTGGGAGCATCCGCCAAGCAGGCAAGAGCACGCTGTGTGCCTGTCGACACAGCGAGCTTCCCGGGCATCAAGGGCAGTTCGGTCCAGGGTAGCAGTCTTCCTGACAAACGCACTACGCTCCCTACTCATGGATCCTGTTTTTTCAAAAGACAACACACTAGATGCTTCCCATTTCCTTTGTTTCCTCTTTTTAACACTGAGACCATATCACACAATCTCTTCCAGTGCGCTCCCTCCCCATCCCCGAGCCTGGATCCATCCACAGTCAAGTCATCCAAGTTGGGATCCTGTGACCCCACACTGACCTCGCGTCTGATTATTTTATAATGAATAATGTTTTACCCTTTGTTAGTAGATGCAAATCTAGTTATTTTTAGTCACCCTGACATCATCTACCCACAGCCTCACGAAAAACTGACATTAAGATGAGTTCCACTGCATCACCTATATTAAGAGTCCACAGTCACACGCATGGGGCAAAATGCCCAGAGCTGAACGCCGAGATGCACGAGGTGAGGAGCATACAGCTGAGGCTGGCGAGCCAGGCCCGCAGCCCCGGAGCAGGAGTGAGGAGGAAACTAGAGAAGGTGACCACTGAAGCCAGAGAGCCCAGCTGGCCCGCGGTGGCCGTCACAGTCCCGCCCAGCAGTGTGAGGGGCCTGGATCCGTGACTTGGAGGCTCGGAGAGACTCTGCCACATCGGACTGTTTTCTTGAAATATTTTACCTTGTGAGGCTGGTGTCTGCAATCTGACTTCTTAAACAATGGCCATCCTAAAAGTTGGTGAAATATTTTAGAATAAAGGGTTTCATGTAAATGATTTCAGCAAATAAATGAAGCCCTTCCATCCCATATAGTATTCAAATTGTTACTGCTTAAAATGCTTTTTCTATTATACTAAAATACAGACTTTCTTCTCCCAATGGGCACCCTGCTGAGATATAACGTATTCACTTGCACGATTCACTGGCTCTCTTTTAGGAAAGGAGGGGAGTTGGTGGGGGGAGTCATGTCACAGAAGATGCAACACAATATAAAGGCGGGACTATAAGGAAGTTAATGCAAGAAGACCTTACCAGAACAGGGTACGTAAGGTAAATTAGAACTTTTAACGAGCTAATATGCATGCCAGTAGAAATTCCTTGCCAGCCATGTGGGCCGATGGAAGTGGAGGGTAAAGTTGTGAAGAACAGGGTCTTTTTATATAGTCTAAGAGCTCAGGAGACAGTGGGAGAGAGTGGGAGAAAGTGGGAGTGCAGACAAACATCGGGCACCGTCATGCGTTCGCAGATCCTGGAGATACAGCTCTGGGTTGCCAGTAAGGTTCTTTCAGAGGAGAATCTTTTCAGGGAAACTGGCATTCTGTTGACTACGATGAGAAAGGCATGGTCACGGGCAGAACTGTGTGCCCCCCCAATGCCTATGTTGCAGCCCTAATTCCCAGCACCTCGGAATATGACTGTATCTGGAGACAGGGTCTTTAAAGAGATACTTAAGTTAGAATGGGGTCAGCAGAGTGGGTCCTAATCCAATATGGCCAGTGTCCTTTTAAGAGGAGACTAGGACAGTGACACACAGAGGGAAGGCATTGAGGAGGCACTGCCTGCAAGACAAGGAGCGAGTTCTCAGAGGAAACCAAACCCATGGACACTTTGCTCTTGGGCGTGTAGTGCACAGAACTGTGAGAAAGTAAGCACCTGCTGTTTAAGCCACACAGTCGGTAGCATTTGATGACAGCCGAGCAAACTAACACACACATGAAACAGGGGCAGACATGACCCAGAAAGGAAAGTGCTGTCTGTTTAGGAACCAACTTCTTGAGAAACTCTGGCGTGCAGTAAGAACTGGGAGGAAGAACAGCGACCCCAAGGGTGAGGGACAGCAGAGGGTGACGGGGTGGCTGGAAAAGAACGAAACGATGCATGGAGAACACTGGCAAGTGTGCTGAGCCTGTGCCAAAGTGAGAAACATAACTGTCCCCAGGCTAAACCGCATAACAGAGCACCGACTTTTACCACCGCCTCATGGAGTTTGTTCCCAGGACTGTCTCCAATAATAATAATAATAATAATAATAATAATACCACCACCACCAACAAGTATTTGAAAGACACTATGTGAACTACATATTACAGGTAGGAAGTGGTCCTACAGATTCAGGTAGACAGTGGTCCAGGCAGGGGAAGGGAAAATTCTAGACTTTCTAGATGAAAGGAACAGCTCCCTTCCATAGGTGTAGCCACAGAAAGCCGCCAGGCTAGATGAATGGACCACGAGAAAGGATGGCCTATTCAATCACAGTTCTCAGCTACCGCCAGGAATACAATTTCCCACCCAGCGGTTTGTTTGCCTCTAAGTGGAGCTTCAGAAATGTGATGAACAGCAGCTGGAGATATGTGAATAACATACAATTTTTCAATCTGGGGGATCGCCATTCTCATTTACGTGTGTTTCCACCATTTCAAACGAGAAGAATTTTTCTCAGGGTGGAAGGTGGAACGAGAGACAAAAGGCTGTATGTACAGTAAAGTATGTACTTCTGCAGAGTGTCAGTGAGACTCAGTCACTTGGCAGCTGTATGCTAAACAGCATTATGAACACCTAGGTAAATATAATGCAATTGCAGTCTGTACTCCCTAGAGTAGAGACACCGGCATTCGAATCAGCTGGTGTGGAGTGTTTGGAATACTAACCCCCGAGTTCCAAAGGCCCAGCCTTCCTAACCTAGCCTATTCTAAACACTAAGACATTTACATTTATTTTTATCACTATCTGAAAAAGTTAAATTACTTCCAACAAGCAGCAACAAAGGCAAAGAGAAACATCATCTCATCCAAATTAGATCCCCAAACACAATTGGTGAAGCTACACTTTAACTATAATCTTTAAATGAATTCAAATAGTTAAAAAATTGAAGAACTGTGGATTCCATAAATAGTTGAGGGAGAAGTATTTATTACCACTGCTTCCAAACAGTGAAGACGGGTTTGAACTTTATTCTCCAACACAGACACACATGAATCATACTAACTAGATGAAAGGTAATTGGCAAAACACAGCAGAAAGGTGCATGAAATATGAGCAGTCGCATTGGAAAGCACAAGCATTAGTCTTACAAAGAGCTCAGAAAACTGCTGAGAGCGAATTCATTGCAGGGGACATACTTCAAGTTTGAGGGGCGAGGAACTACCAGTTAGAACGGCCGCCCGGGAGGGTGCTTTTTGTTGTTAATCTACCTGGGAAGCTCTGAGGACCCATTACCCAGCACGGAATGCATATGAGGGCATGATGCTTTATTCCTGTGTTTTATTCTTTCTTTTTCCAAAAAAGAGACACCCATATAAAAATCAATTTCTATGTTTATTTATTTTATTTTTCTTTGGGGTAAAACAATGTAATGAATTATATGGATCAGTTCATGAGACAAAAGCCAGGTTCACCCATCACGCTGTTCCTTCTCCTCCACCTATTAGCGATGGTTTTGCAGCGTGTCCAGCATCTACACGCCCCCACTCGCTCCCACAGCGCATGGCTTGTGAGAGGCAAGATCCGACTGTGCGAATGCCCATTTGGGGGGAGACAAAACCAGTGCCCTGAATGTGAGGTGCACCGAGGATTGTGAATGTTAATGAAAGTCTCCAAGGAAAAAAGAGGCGAATGTTTGGATATAGAAACTACCTCACTATCAATTTGTCAATGATCACGTACCCTATAATATCATAAACATTTCCCCAGCAGATGGTGACACTTTAAACCCATGGAGCACAAGACATAATGCCACTGAAAACGCACCCTCTCCTGGGGCGCAGGAGGGCACACATTTTAGATGCGTGGAGTCAACGCAGTTTCAGTGTGGCCTCATTGCCAATGCCAAGAAAGCCTCTATTTGGGAGATTACATTCTCGTGCACACACAACGACGACAGCCAGAAATAAATAGCAAGCAGCATGAAGAAATTGGAGGGAAACTACTTTTAATACAAATGTTCTTTATTGCTTTGCTCTAGTGTGAAAGTTACCTTCAGTTAAGTTCGAATCCATGGCTGCAGATACAAAGGTCTGGGGAAGAGCAGCCATTTCTAGGCAGACAAACTGACCGCGCCCCGTTAACAACGTGATTTGTGAGAGGCCGAGTGCATCACTCGGCTCTGGGGGACGGGATGCCTGTCTACCACTGCACACAGGGGAACGAGCAGGAGCAGAGCTCCGCGGTTTCGGAGGCCGGTGGTCACCACGGGCAGGAAGGCATTCCTGCTGTGCAGCCGAAGATGCCAGGGCAGCGCTTCGCTCTGGCCGTGCGGGGCCCTCCTCGTGACCCTGGCTCCTACCGCCTCTGCCGCCCTCAGCGCGCTCCGACGCAGGAACCTCAGCCAGCGACTGAAAGATGTGAGCCTGGGCCAGTGTCATCTTCCACCGTCAGTCACCCAACTGTCCTTAACATGTAAGCGTTTGGGAGAAAAGATGCTCTTTTTCCCAGGTGACCACCACCAGTCGTCATCTAACGCCCCCTCCACCGATCTCCCCACTCACAGGGTTCATCAGGCCTCGGCACCCCGCCCCGCCCCCTTCTCCTGTGTCCCCTCCTGTGCCCCCGCGGGTCTGTGCTTTCTTTTCTCCCGGTCAGACTCCACAATCCGTCAAGTCAGCCACGCTCAGGCCACGTGCACCATCTCCCTGACCCTGGGGGGAGCCAGGCCATCAACCACCAGCTTCTGAGACCTGACTGCTAATGTTCAGAAACTGCGTGAGCCAGTTAAGTCACTGGTACCATGAAATCGGCCACTGCAGGAGAATTCATACTATGAAAATTGGCAAAAGCTACCAATCAGGATTTCCCTTTTCCTCTTCCCTCCCATTCCCCCCAGACCTGGGTTGTGAGGGCACCACTGCCCGGGCCCTACTGCCCTTCCTTTGCCTCACACTGGCAGCCCTCAGCTCTGAGTCAAAGTCACTGTCTGCTTCCTTCACGCCTGCACGCGGGCTGCTGAGTATTTCTGGAGAAACCTGCAAAACACTGCAGACTTTGCCACTGTGATTCACCATCTCCAGCAATTCTTTTGTGTCTTCCTAGTTCTTCCATTCTCTGCCACGTCTAAAAGCTTTTCCGTGTTCTTCAAACCTCTGACTCTACTATATTCCTTTCATTCAAGAGTCTGCTTAATTGAAATAACAGAATGGAATATTCTCAGTTTTGTCCTCACGAACCGTACATTCCCTCCGTCCCCATCCATCCCTCGCTCACTCCCTCTTGCTGTAAGGGAAGAAAGGTCCACTCTTGAGTTTAATCGTGCCTTCTCTGAATCCAGTCTCTGCCGTCTTCCCCTTTCTTTATCGAATCTTCAGCTTTCCTCCTTCTGCGGGCCTTCCCTTGTTTGGAGGAGGAGTGGCCTGGCCCTAGACTCCAGCCCTCATCGGTCTCTGAGCCAGGACCGCAGTGGCCTCCTCCTAGGTTCTCAGACGCACGCCCCTCCCTCCCACCTCACAGGGTTTGCACGTGCTGTTCCATTTTCAGTCGGGACCGCCTTGTAGCTCAGGTCACAAAGCTTTCCCTAACTCACTGGGTCAAATCAGGTTCCTCTGCTCTTTGCTCTCATGCGTCCTTATATCCCTTCTGAGCGTTTATCTCACGTGATAATTGTACATTTATTAAGGCGATTATCTGACTGCCATTTTCCACACGACAGTATAAACTACACAAATTCAGACAGCATATCTGCTTTTGCTCATCTTTGTTTCTCTGGGTTAGCACAATACCTGGCATGTTCAAGTGCTCAGTGAAGAAACTGATTCATTGAGCTTTTTAGCATTTAAAGAGTCATCCTCGCCATCCTGCAAAAATCCATTTCAACCTCGTCTCTACTGAACTTGCCTCCTGTACTCTCTATCATGCTGGCTGTCTCTTCCATCCCTCATCTTCTCCCCACAAGAACCTCCTTAGAAGGGCTGTTCCATTTTCCTTTCTCCATTTACTCGCCTCCCACGAGCCCTTGACTCACTGGCTTTTATAAGTCATCACCCCACGGAAACCATTCTCAGTGTGGCCAGGACGGACACCTTCATCGTGAACTGCTGCACAACGACCACTTTCCACTGCCCCGTACCTTACGTGACTTCTAAGCACGACTGACACTTGTCAACGTCTTCCTTCTTAAAGACAAATGCCATTCCCTTAGTGTTCATACTTCGTACTCTCCTGGGCTTCTTCCTGCCTCCTGAGTCTCGCGCTTCTACTCCTCAGCCCATCTTTTATATGTTCATGAACCGACCTCCAACCCTTCTCTCCGCCCCTCTGAGAATTCCTCCATGGTTTCAGTACTGACGACATCGAAATATCTACCCTCTGCTTGGACTTCATGCTAATATCCACCTGCCTACTTGATACTTCTATGTACTTGGACATGAATTTGTGCATATACACCACAAACTTAACATGTCTGACACTTAACTCATCATCCACCCTTGTAATTTGCTCTTGGTTTGCTGTCCCCTTCGGCAGTGTGATCGCTAGCAAGCTGCCAAAGTGGGACTCCTGACTGTCACCACTGGCTCCCTCTCCATACCCTGGCACTCACGTCATCATCACTAAGACCTGTGGCCTGTGGATTCTCTCGCTCGAGTATCTCTGGAGTCTGTCTGCATCTCTCCAGCCCATAACACATGCTCTGGTCCTTTCTCACCTGGGTTACCGCAACTGTCCCTGAACTGGCCTGTCACCAATATCTAATCTCACCACTTCCAACCCATTCTCCACACAGCAGCCAGAGTGTCCTTTCTAAAACACGAATCTGTCTCCTATTTGAACCTCGTCCACGCTTCCCACTGCCCCTGGGATAAAATCCAAATCGCCTGCCGTGGCCTACACGGCTCTGCCCCAGCTGTCCGGCTGCTACTTACTTCTCTCGGCTTCCATTTGCTCCCCTCATCCCCCACCCTCCAGTCACGCCCTCTAGAGGTTAGGCCTTGGGCAGCGCCATGTTTTCCCACCCCGGGGCCCCTGCATATTCTTTGCGCAGGCCACCCGTCTCCCCCTCCCCCTCCCCCACACACTACATCACTCCTGCCATCCTTCAGGTGCCACCTTAACTCTTACTTCCTCTGAGCAGTCCCCTTGCGGGGACCCCGGCAAACAGCGGGCTCCCAATAAATGACCTTTCTTTCCTAATTCCCCCGTTTTAGTTTAATGTTAGTTCAGGTTTTGCACTTTTGATTTTGCTCAAGCTATTTTACTAATAAAATACACATGATGTAGACTGATTTATATTTTAAAATATTCTGTTATAAAGATCTCACAACAGAATATTTTGAGTATGTGATGAATTTTGCTACTAAAGAGGTCCATCATAAATATGGCATTCGCAACATTATCTGCTCCCCCCAAAATTTAAAGAGTAAGTTTACACGTCCAAAAAACTAAGATATATACAGATGTTCTACTCTTCTAGTTCCTCTTTTTATTTTTATCAGAGCAATGCCAGCTAAATGATTTAGACTACAATTAAAAGAGTCAAAATTTTAGTATTTCATCTTTTGCCTACATAGCACCTATTAGGACCATAAGAAGGCATGAAATATTGAATCTAACCATGCACAGTGTCTCATATCTGATGGTTTCTGACCAACAAGAATGATAATTTCATTAATTCAACCAAATACAATGTAAACAATGTCGAATAAAAATATACAGAAAAAGGCAGTCACAGCAGAATACTTGTAAAGGTTATGTGTATATGCACTTGAATACAGGTATCCCATTATGAATTCTTACACTCTACAGAAATACAATTTGCCTATTAACAAGTTTCAGATTGTCGCACAATACAAAGGCTATTATTATTTTTTTGAGTCACAGAGTTCCCTTTAAGACTCCAATGAAAGCTATATATTGTCTCACCAGGAAAAACAAAACGCTCTCATGCTTATATAAAGAAATTCGAATTTCTACTTATTCAGAGTCCATGAAGCCAAGACCCAAGTGTAAGCTGAAACAACAGCAGAATTTGTAACTCTAAGGCAATGCCCGCACAATGGTACTGAACAAACCTGACTCCCTGGGAAAGGGCAGGGTATTCACACAGGAAGTGTTAAGTAACCAAAGGACGTTTCCAAAAAAGCTGACAGGTCAACATATCTTCTGATTTTAGCCTGG
The DNA here is from genome assembly GCA_028533065.1 of Trachops cirrhosus. Lineage (NCBI taxonomy): Eukaryota > Metazoa > Chordata > Mammalia > Chiroptera > Phyllostomidae > Trachops > Trachops cirrhosus. Next base: position 39,701,583 of record CM052551.1, read on the forward strand.
CTGAAGCCATAGGAAGTGAGAGACAGAATAACTGGAAATCATGTTAGTTAAATTAGAAAAAATAAACACCACAAGATATTCCTGACATTGATCTAATCCCACGTGGTCTATTAATACACCCTGTGGGTGCGCTCAGAAGCAAACCACACACAGAGCTGGCGGGTTCATCGTTACCGGCAACCGTCACACACACGGTGAAGCCTGTGGGTTCGCTGACAGCACTGATCGCCTAGGCCCTTCAAGTCAGAGGAAGTGATTCATCTTGTGGGTAATGAAATGAGAACACTCCATTTGAAGAAAATACGGCCACAGACAAATAATGACTTTAAAAATAATTAAAATTTAAAAGAGAACGTTTATTGCTGTGACAGAAATGCTATCTTTAACCTGAAACAGGCCGTAGGTAAGAAGTTTGACCCCGCTTTCTTGCCTCCCGGCCTGCGGTCCGGGAACACGGCCGAACACAGAGCCTCGGCCTGAGAATCCATCGCGCCCTAAACTTCGCAGGTGCCGGCGCGCACTGCCGTGATGGGGGCGCTGACTCACGTCCCACCGCACCCCGCTGCCGTTACTCCACGTGGGCCTCGTGCCCCACACCCTCTCGAGGTTGCACAGGATGGGAGCCTGCAGGGGGAGGAGGTGCAGACGGTGGGATCGGCCGTAGGGGGTTTTCAAAACTGCAAGTCATTGTGAGACCGATTTAGCAGGTTGTGACTAGCTTTTCGGTTTGGGGATTTTTCTTGGGGGAGGGAGAAGTTTAAAATGAAAGAGGATACAGTTCAATAAAAGAGGAAAAGCAGAGTGCATCATATATGATAAGGGTAAGTATCTCTTCAGATACGTACGTGTGAGTGTATGCATGGTCAAGGGCTTAATGAAAAAGCTATTTTAAAAGTGTAAGTCTCGGTTTAAAACTGTGTTAAGTTTCGGGCTGGAGACCTACGTGCCAGTCGCAGCACAGCCCCTGGACACTGGGCTCCCTCAGTACCCCCTCGCGTCTGCCTCACGGGCTCGTGCTATAAATCCATGGCCTGCGCTACAAACCCAACCCACAAAAGTCTGCTGCATCTCCACATGCTAGTAATGAACTATCTGAAAATAAAAAAAAATTTATAACTGCATTGAAAAGAACAAAATACCCTGGAGGTGAGAGATCTGTACACTGAAACTATAAGATAATGATGAAAAAATTGAAGAAGATACAAATAAATGGAAAGATATTGTGTGCTCATGGACTAATATAATTAATATTATTAAAATGTCCATACTACCCAAAGTAATCTACAGATTCGATACAATCCCTATCAAAATCCCAATGCCACTTTTTATAGACACATCCACAGATGAACCATCCTAAAATCTGTACGGAACCACAAAGACCCCAGAGAGCAAAAGCAATTATGAGAAAAAACAAAACTAGAGGCATCATGCTCCCTGGTGTCAAACTATATTATAAAACTATAGTAATTAAAACAGTATGGTACTCACATAAACCAGGCTTTAGATCAATCCCAGAAATAAGCCCTTGCATATATGGTCAACCAATGTATGACAATGGGGAAAGGATAGTCTCTTCAACAAATGGTGTTGGGAAAACTGGACATCCACATGCAGAACAATGAAACTGGACCCCTACCTTATACCGTACACAAAAGTTAACTCAAAATGTATTAAAGTTTGAATGGGGGACCTGAAACCATTATTCTGTAAGAAAATATAGGTGGTAAGCCTCTTGACATTGCTCTTGGCAATAACTGGATTTGACACCAGATTCGTAACAAAAGCAAAAAGAAACAAGTGGGACTGTATCCAACTAAAGCTTCTGCACAGCAAAGGAAACCATCAACAAAATGAAAAGACAGCCTGCTGAGTGGGAGAAACATCTGCAAGTCACATCTCTGATAGGGGGTTAATATCCAAAATATATAAGAACTCATATAAGAACTCAATTGCAAAAAAAAAAAAGCCACAAAAAACTCAGATACAGGAAAAGGTGCTTAACATCACTAATCATCAGGGAAATACAAACCAGAACCACAATGAGATACCAACTCACATCTGCTAGTGTGGCTATTGCCAAAAACACTTGTTGGCAAGGATGTGAAGAAACGGCAGTCTTTGTGCACTACTGGTGAGGCTCTAAGTCGGTGCAGCCACTCTGGAAAATAGTGTGGAGGCTCCTCAAAAAATTAAAATTAGAACTACTATATGACTTAGCATTCCACTCCCAGGTATTTATCTGAAGAAATCAACAACGCTAACTCAAAAAGATACATTCGCTCCATATTCACTGCAACATTATTTACAACAGCCAAGACGGGGACACAACTTCAGCGTCCGCCGATGAATGTATGGATAAAGAAAGCGTGGTGCATGTACACAATGGAACGCGATTCAGTCAGAAGAGAGAACGGAATCTTGACTTTGGGATGACACAAATGGACCCTGAGGGCATTATGCGCAGTGAAATAAGTCAGACAGAAAGAGAGAAGAACTGTATGATCTCACTTATATGTGGGATCTAAAAATAACAAACAAACCAACAAAGAAACAAACAAACCAAGTTCACGGATACAGAGAACAGACTGGTGGCGGCCCGAAGCTGGGTGTGATGCGTGGGCAAAATGGGTGAAGAGTGTCAAAGGTACACATCTCTAACTATGAAGTGGGTAAGTCATGGGGATGTGATACACAGCACGGTGACAACGGTTAACAGTGGCATACTGCACATCTGAAGTAGCTAGGAGAGAGGATCTTGGAAGTTCTCAGCACCAGAAAACTAATTATGTATGGTGACAGATTTTAACTGGACTCAGTGTGACGATCATTTAACAATATGTAATCATACTGAAGCATTATGTTGTCCATACGAAACTAACATGTTATATCAATTACACCTTAGTAAAAAATGATGTCCTGGGGCCCTGCTGTAAATATCTGAGAAAAAGTCCTCTCCTTAGATAATGAAAAAACAAACCACCCCCAAACAAAACAGAGTGACAACCCTGTTGTTACTCTCAAAGTATTTTTATCTATCCACTCACGACCCCACAGATCAGCCTGGCCGCACTGCAGCCGTCCACTCCAGGAGCCGTCCGTTTGGAGCGTAGTCTGGACTTGGCCTCTAACGTTCTATGTCCCCGCGTCTCTGGGACCCCGCGGTCCCGTCTTAGCGATTGTTACCTTCGCCCTCTGAGGAACTCCATAAAATGCCTCGGGAAAATCTTGCCCTGTGACGTTCATGTTTTTGCATGGTTTTCCTGGGTTTTTCATTCTGAATGATTTTCCAATATTACAAGATTTCCCTTGAAAACATGAAACTTTCCACCTCAATTGTATCTCTTAACTCTGTACTCTTATTCTGAGAAACGAATGCTTTATTTCAATAGATTCCTACAGCAGTACCCCCGTTTATAATACTTTTTTCTGACAGCTCTGGCATAATCATCTGGCTGAAGACTACCTCTCAAATTTCAATCAAAATCAATCAAAGCCACTAGGACCCCTGGAGTGCATCTTCAAAGCCTACACATGACTGTGGCTGCACTTAGTCACTTGGCCCAGCCACACAGAACAATCTGGCCAGAATGCTTTAAAATTCTGCATTTCAGGATCAAGACTTCAAAGGTCTACCTTTCTTAATATCTTTGGAAAATGATCTCTTTCAATATAGAGTTCATTTGAAAGACAATATAATTTTTTCAGTTATTTACTTTCAGTATTGAATTGTACATCTTAACGTTTAGAAAACACTTTAAGGTAAGTTAACATTCGGTGCAGAAGTGTTACAGGGGTAAGGAGCTTAAACGTACTGTCAGAGCGCATTAAGTAATGAGCGTGAATGAACTGATGGTGACTCGATCTTCCACTTGCTCAGCCCGAAGTCTCCGGAATCCCCTCGGCTCCTCCTTTGCTCTTACACCCATGCAACATATATTGTGAATTCAGTTCCTTCAAAATTATAACCCAGGTTCTAACCGCCTGCATCTCGACATTCTCCATCCCTGTCCTCATCACTCTCTACTGCCATTTCCCAACAGGCAACACTGCAAAACCCCGTCTGAGGTCCCTCTTGCTACTCCTACCCTTCCGCAGTCTGTTCCCAGCCCAGCGGGCACTGTGATCCTCTGGGCTCAGGCAGAGCACGTCCCACTTCCACTCCAGGCTCCCCCGGGGCCGCCCACCTCCCTCAAAGGAGAGCCCAAGTCCTCGCAATGGTTGACATTTCGACAGGCTTTCTGACTCCCTCTCCTGTTACTCTCATTTTCATTCACTTCGCTCCAGCTACACTGGCCTAGTAGCTGTTCCTCAAACCCACCAGGCAAGTGCTGCCCTCAGGGCCCTGGAACTCGCTGCTGCCTCCACCAGGATGCTCCTCCCCCAGACTTCCCCAGGAGGAGCCCAGCACCTTCACGGCTCAGGGAGGTCTGCCCCGCCTGACAGCAGCAGCAACTCCCCCTTCCCCACCTACCCCATCTCACTCATGCACCCTATTTTTCCTTTCTTCAAAGCTATTTATCACCTTCTATCAGAGTAGTATAGTCTTCATTTACTCTGTTGTTTATTGTGTTTCTTTATGCAAGAATATAAGGTCCATAAGACCTGGGATCTTCACTGTTTGTTCAGAAAAGAAATTTGTATTAATGTCATGGTTAGGTAAGAAGATTCCCTAGTATGTTCCATAGGTGCAAGAATTAACATCAGTAAATTGGTGCTAATTTTTTTTAAGTGATCTCTCACCTTGAAACCAAAACTTTCTGCTTAGAGATTTCTCTTTCAAATTATCTCATGCACCGCGTACAGTTTTATCAGACATACAATAAGGAGCACCGTGTCCAGTCACTTGGTCGGTGTGGGATGCGAATGGGCAGGTCGAGACTCAATGCCTCCCAAGTCCCTCACAGAAAAGAGCCTAAGCTGGCTTGTTTTGCTTTGTCCTAAATCATTTAAGAACAGATGTCCAAAGCTAAATACTTCGTCTGCTGCTATGGAAACCACTGTCACAGCAGCCCATTGGAGAGCCTGGCCTACACAGTAAACGTTAGTCTTCCTGTTGTCACCATCCGAACCCGCCAACTATTAGAAGGTACAGCTACGATATATTGATCAGCCTGACAAGAAAACCTGGGAGAGAGTAGTTCACACACAGCAACCTTTCCTTCAACAGTCAAAACCCAGCGACATACAGGGACTAGCTCTTACATAATTTGCCATGTTGTTATGCATTCAAGTTCCACCTTTATTATATACAAATTCGTGCATCTTACCTTAATATTGCAGGCCTGCTCCATCAATCTTCTTGCATTTTCCTCTGCCCTGTATCTCTTTGGAAGCTGAACTCTGAAGAACTTTAAAGCACCTTCAAAATCAGCCTGCAGAAGATCTTCCTTTGAGGTCTGCAAAATAATCACCCAGAATCGTCACCACGTTTTAGCCTGCATTCATGACAAACACACTGAAAAAAGAATTTCTAGTTGCCATGATGCATTCTTACAGCTAATATCTAGGCTAGTTCTAAAAAATTTGAGAAAGAGATTTCTAACCTCTTTACTATAAATTGAAATAAGCCGCCATAAATCCTAGAAGCAATCTAAGAATTAATTAACAGGCTAACATATTTAATTTATATTACCTAAAGATTTGAATGGTGGATCCTGGCAAAGCTAACCAAGTTATAGCTCTGAGAGAAGAAAAATGCAGGAAAAGAAAAAAATTTTAACCCTGGGACTAATCTGTGGCTTTATGGGCATTTTAAAGATAGTATTACAAAGCTGGCTGAAGAAGACACAGACAATGCAATCAAAGCACATCAGAATTACATAATAAATAGCTAATTGGAGGATGGCTTTTTCGGCAGCTCAAGTGATGAAAAGAAGAACTTGATCACATACCCTAAAGAATGCTATGGTTGCCCTGACTGTCAATTCCTGACCAGGGCACGTACCCGGGGTGCAGGTTTGGTCCCTGGCCAGGGTGCATATGAGAGGCAACTGACCAATATTCCCCTCTCATATCAGTGTTTCTCTCCCTCTCTTTGTTCCGCCCTTCCCCTCTCTCTAAAAATCAATAAATAAAATCTTAAAAAAAAAAAAAAAAAAAGAATGCTATGGTGACCAGAGCGAAGCAGGTTGGGAGGATAGTAAAGGGTAAAGGGGGACAAATATACGGTGACAGAAGAAGATTTGACTTTGGGTGGTGGGCACATGATGCAATATACAGATCATGTACCCTAGAAACTGCACTTGAAACCTATACAATCTTATTAATTGATGTTGCCCCAATATATTTAAGTACGAATAAGCTCAGAATTGGTGTGGCTCAGTGGACTGAGCACTGGCCTGAGAACCAAAGGTTCACTGGTTCGATTCCCAGTCAGGGCATGTGCCTGGGTTGTGGGCCAGGTCCCCAGTAGGGGGCACTCAAGAGGCAACTACACACTGATGTTTCTCTCTTTCTCCCTCCCTTTCCCTCTCTCTAAAAGTAAATAAATAAAATCTTTAAAATAAAGTAAAGTCAAACTAAAAAAGTAAATGAAGGAAGCCACTTAACTACTGAACTTCCCATGGAAACTACTGTTTGCAAAATTTACTTCCTTAATAAATAACAACTACTTATAAATATGTGCATGCACAGAAAAAAGACTAGAAGGAAATGAAATAAAATGTTTCTCTGGATAGTGAGATTACGGTTGTATATATTTTTTAATGTTTTTGTTGTATTTTCTACAGGAAAGATTTTGTAATAAGAAAGACACTAAGAATTTTAATGAACAACTATAAGCAATTTTTGACAAATATTGTGATACAAATTATAGATGCAGGCAGACTCAATGACACAGAAGTAATCCAAAAAGAAATTGGATGCTTTAAGAATCTGTACTTGAATTATCCAAAACTTCAGTAATAAAATGAAAAAAAAAAAACCATGGTGGCTAGAAATCACAGAACTATGGACTAGTTCAAAATATTACTTTATTAAATTCAGAAGTAAAGTTATTAACTGTGAAGACTGCACTGAAAGCATATAAGGAAGTCAGAGAGATTTCTGCTTATAATAGGGCCTGAGTCGTTGCCATCAGCACTCTGATCCTGGCCACTGTCATCTCTCCGGCAAGCCACCGCAGTAACCCCTAACCGGTCTCCGTTTCCACTCTTGCTCCCCGCAGTGCACTCTCCTGAGAGCAGCCCCATGACACCCTTTCAGATCACATCATCCTTCTACGTAGAGCCCTCCAAGGGTTCTTCCTGTTCTCAGAATGAAACCCAAGTTTCCATCACTACCCAAGGTCCCTCCATAATCCCCCCTGCTCCGCCCTCCTGGGTACCACTCTCCATCTGCGCTCACTACAAAGAAATTCACAGCTAGAAGAATCAACTGCTACTGGAAAGGCTGTTCTTCAACTGGGGAATTCTTCAAGTTTTTCTATATTGCCTTCAGAACAATAGTGAGGGAAGAGTAAAATAATGAAAATACTCTATCACCTTCCTGACATTATTCGTTGAGTAATGTCAGCCAGAAGATACAATAGACAAGAAATAGAAAAATCTGAATAAGCAAAGACATGTTTTTTTCCCTTGAAAAATAAACAAAAGGACTCTACCAGCTTTTATATAAGAACTAATAAGTGATAACTTTTGAAAATTAGTGGCTCTACTAACAGATAGGGAACCTGTTTACTAACAACATCTTCCAGATTATAAAAAGATAACTCAGACAATTAAAAACACTTAAACAATTCCAACTTCTCTTTCCTTTCAGGTAGGTAGAAATAATTACCCAGAGGACAAAGGTAAGGGGGATGCCAGCCTACACGTCCCTCCCACCCCTCCAATAAAATGAGTGAAACCAACTGCTAGGCACATGAGTGCCACACAAACCTGGTCCGTGAGTTCACCAAGCCTCCACTTAAAGCAGATCCAGTGTTTTATTTTTTTTTTAAATCAACATTTATAGCCCTGGCTGGTGTTGCTCAGTGCTAGCCTGCAAACCAAAGGGTCACAGGTTTGATTCCCAGTCTAGGGCACAAACCTGGGTTGCAGGCCAGGTCCCCAGTAGGGGGCGCACAAGAGGCAACCACACACTGATCTTTTTCTCCCTCCCTTCCCCTCTCTAAAAATAAATAAATAAAATCTTTAAAAAATACTCATAAATCAACATTTATTAAGTGCAAATTAGAAAGTGGATTTGGGACTCATTTTGGTATGTAATTGAGTTTTATATTTGGGCTGCATCAGAAGTCTACACGCAACTTCTACATCGGGGTCTCTGACTTCTTTGAAGAGCTGTCATCTCTCTCCAATGAGCTATCCTTGCAGCTGTCAATGACAGAGGTGAAAATGGAGACATACTCTCTCCTCTGCTCCTTCACTCCCTGCTTAACAGGAATGGTTTCAGAAAGTCTACAAATTAAAAACAAACGAACTAGGATGTAATTTGACATCATGAGAAGTTTGACCAAGACTGAACCTCAAACGGCTACCAATGGGACCGCTGAAGCGCCGCCTGCATCCGCCCACCCTCCCTGGCCTGACGGTGCTCGGGACTCACAGTGCGCAGGCCTGGGTGTCTGTGCAAGTGCAGCCTCGGCTGAGATCTGTGAGTCGTGGTCTGATAATGACTCCCAGGTCACGTAAGCGGGGAAGGGGGACGCTGCACATGAGGAGAGTGAGAGCTCTTCCCTTTCCCCACATTTCACACACTTTCAAGCCTGTGGACGCTGGTAGGGCCATTGCTGATGCCACTTTGAGCGTGTTTTCCCACTGAAAAATTCAGTGCAAGAGCATCACATTTTAAATATTCAGTGCAAGAGCATCACATTTTAAAATAATTTTTTTTAGGGAGGCATGGTGGTGGAGAGGAAGAGCTCTACCCTTCGGGGTTGCTCTAGGTGCTTCCGTCCCGAACCTCTACGATTCCTGGGTGAGAAGCATTCTTTAAGGGCCTCTGACAAGCAGCAAATTCTAGGTTAGGTTATTCTAGGGACTTATTTGAAAAAAGACCTCTAGGCATGATTCACTTTCTCATCTTCCCTGTTTTCACCCCGAATGGCTTTTCTCCCTTTAGTTATACACAGTGTCTAGCAGGGCTTCTGTGCGGCTGAGAAACGCTTTGGAGATCAGAGAATCATCTGGAGGCACAGGCTGTAGAAGAGGGAAGCATTACTTAGCTGGTGTCTAAGTTTCCTGTATCTTGTTTTGGTGTTCTAATTTCACCAGCAAAACTCGGTGAGTCTGCCTACAGATTTGAGGCCTTTTGTTAGTATCTGTGGTGAAATACCTACAGCTGATTTATTAAAGGGAAGCTGTCCTCCAAAGGCGCACCTTTGCAGGACAGTGAGCACCCACTGCAAGCGTGCCTGGTGCCCCAGCGGGCTGACGGCCCCTCCGGGAGCCGGGGGCCAAGGCCTAAGGAAGGCTCCAGGCCCAAAGCTGTCGCACGCACTGTCTAGGTTAATCTCCTTTGATTCGATCAGTTCTTTAAGAAGTTGCCTCGTATGAAAAAAACTACTGGGACCTTTAAGGTAAAATTAGGTGTTTTTATGTGTTTAACTCACATGCTTTCATGTTGAAAGTGTGACACGAGACCTGAACTCCAGTGCTGGCCCTCTCATCTGCTAACGGAAAGACCCAGCATCGCAGGTGGCAGGATTCCTCCAGGACCACCTGGGCAGATGGGCCATCGACCCCACATCATTAGCCAGTCTGCCCAGACAAGGCTGAACCACCGCACTCCCCCTGGCAGACACGCTAAACTAAACTTCGAGCAGAAGATCACTGGATAGCTGACCCCAATCCACAGCCGCGTCGCTAATGAAAGCGCGTGTGACTCGCCGACATGCAGAGTGTCGCCCCAGTTCTATCGATAATCCCATGAGCACAACACCGTGTAACACCACCAGAGATTTCCCAGTGGCCCTGGGGACGACTCGGCACACACTTTTCACATGTAACACGTGTGGCACTATGACCCAGAGTTTGAATGTCGGAGCCCAAAACAACCCACGGGATGTACTTCCTCAGACCCCTAACTGGGCAACCAGGCCGACTTTGCTCAGGCGTGTTGAACCCACACGCATTCGCATTTAGAGCACAGGGGTGCACCTGTGGCCTCCCTGAGACCTGAAGCTCGGGAACCCACTCCCGCGGACCTTAGCGCTGACAACCTGTTTCAAACCAGAGGCAGCTCAGACTCTTCCCTGGTGCGATTCACGCACGAGACACGTTCCTAGTCACCAGTTCCCGTTTTCCTCCAAAACACTGAGGTGCAAACGCCAAAGCGCGGCAGCTCCAGGTTACTGGAAAGGTACGCGTTCGCGTTCTTGCCACACGAAGTTGAGTGGTCTTTAAGGACGTATGAGGCCAAAACTGATTCCTCAAAGAGATGCAGAGAATTTGCTGAAATATATTTTAGCACTTCTTAGTGCCAAAGTTCCTGAAATATACTTGTTACTTCACTTAAAATTTTTTCACTGAAAAAAAACCCTTCTAACAGAATCAAGAATCTTCACTTTTCTCCTTTATCAAGAAAAAAATGTGAAGCCCTGGCTGGCGTAGCTTAGTGGATTAAGCGTGGGCCTGTGAAACAAGAGATCGAGGTTCGATTCCCAGTCAGGGCACATGCCTGGGTTGCAGGCCAGTTCCCAGCAGGGAATGCACAGGAAGCAACCATACATTGATATTTCTCTCCCTCTCTCCTTCCCTTCCCCTCTAAAGATAAATAAAATCTTTAAAAAAAACATATTAAAAAAAAAAAGAAAAAAAGAAAAAAATGTGATTCAGGGAAAAAAGTCTAAATTAGTACTGATGACCTCACCTGGGCATTAAAATATGTACTGAACTCTTTATTTCTTTCTTAAATGTCAAAGGAACGATATTTCTCCAAAATACAGCCCTCCCCCCGTAACTGTATGCTGGTCACCGTATCTAACTTCACCTTGGAACGACAGACAGACTCTCCTCGGGGTGACAGGTCGCTTACATGCGCAGCTGCCGGACACGTCTGTTGTGAGTGCGTGTGCATGCAAATACATACGTGGAGACTGAACTGATCATGGTAAAGCTAAGTGTAAACAGAGGTGAACTATACTGGGGGAAGTATGTGAGAGAAAAGAGTTAAATTTGGCCAAGTCAATGTCTTACTTTTGAAGAGACTCGAACGTGAGAGAACCATAATGAGGGAACAGTCGGCAAGGCATTAAACTCCATTACATAAAACAGACAAAGCCAAATTATTCCAAATACTAGTATAGGACTACGCAGACCAATTACGTTACAGAACAGTTGCTAGGTACAGTTCTCAAACCACTGAAAGGAAGCCTGGTGCTTGTGGGTATTTAACTTTAACCCTTGGTAGGAAGCGAGGAAGGGAGAGCTCCCTCTTGCTGAGGAAATCAGAAACAAGCCAGCCAGGCTTCCCAGTCACGGCACAAACCCAGCAGTCTGAGGCTGTCTCACAGGCACACAGCTCGACCATTCCAGGCGAGAAATCTACAATGTCCTAAACAAGGGTTTTTAGGGGGTAAAATTCCCTATCCAAAAAAAAAAAAATCAAATTGGCAATCAAAGGGGAGTTCAGAAAGCAAACCACACACAGTCTAGATAAGTAGCAATGTCTGTGGAAAATTTAACCCTTTGGAGACATAGGAACAGAACGCTAGCACTTGAGAATTCTGCTTTATTGCTGAGCTGAGCCAGCCAGAAAACCATTTTTTTTTTTTGTGGCTGCCACAGAGATAATGCCACTAGCGTGGCCCTGGGCTCTGAGAAGAGAGCCCTAGCTCCTCCAGCCAATTAGGAGTGGCGGGGACCAGGCTGGGGCAGAGCCCCTGGCCGCGGCCACTCGCACTTCCTTCTCGGTTGAGTGAGAAAGGAGAAGAAAACAGAGACTGCGAGCTCCTCCAGGACACAGGGAATTCTCACCGAGGGCGGCAGACTCCCCCCAAATGAAGTTCAATAAAAAACAGTCTCACCGCCAGAAGCCGAGGCACAAACAGACGATGCCCCATCCCCAGAAGTTCCAGCACGCGACACGCATACTCATTCACCAGCTTGGTCCTCTCGTCGTGCATGTCCTGGGACTTTCTGACGGGAGGCGTGAGCTTAGCAGCTGGGGCTGGGCAGGGCACCCCTTGTTCCATGAGCAGTACGTAGGTATCCAGACTGAGGAGGCTGGGTCTCTCGTCCGCGATTTTAAGAGGTGCACTGGGAGGGGAGCCTCCCTGAGGTCTCCCCGGGAGCACACGACAAGCCGGTCTGTGCAGGCAATTGCCAGCTAATGTCTCCACAAGAAGAGCATTTTGGTTAAATTAGCCACGGTGCAAAGCCCCAAAGTGGACTGGAGTATAAAATCAAATATTGATCTCAATGAAAAACGGCAAAAGCAACCGAATGCAAGAAAATGGCCAAGAGTGACGTAGGAGAGTTCAGATCCATGTGTCAAAACGTATGAGCTGCTCAGAAGGGTCTAGTGTGTGTGCATGCTGTGCGTGTGTGTGTGTCTGTGTCTGTGTGTGTCTGTGTGTGTGCAGACAGCAGCAGTAGCCAGGAAGCCGGGGCAGTTGTGAGGCTGCAAGGAGAAAAAGGATGAGCTCATTGCAATCCTTGATTCGTGACAAGCAGCGCTGCTGCTGCTACTGCTGCTGCTGCTGCCACCGCCACCACCGCCGCCACCGCTGCCTCTCGCTGTGAATCAGTAATGAAGGGGTAGGCGAGGCAGGGGAGGGCAGAGGAGGAGGTCGGTGAATGAGCATGCAGAGCGTGTCTCGGGGGAGAATGCTGTAATAAGAAGCCAATGGCGAGCGTCGGACAGATGCGCTTCCCCTCCCGGTCCACCTTCAATCAGTGCTCGTCTGACAGCTTATGCTGTTGAATCCTAAGCCCACAGACAGATGAACTAGCCTCTCCTAGCATGTGATGCTCACAGAGAAATCAGACAGCCTGCCAGCTAAGAGGCTGACCTTTATCACTCTTGCTTTCTAACAACGACAACAGATAAAACCCTGATTTTATACTGCGTATTCCAAGTTGAAAGCTCTAATCCTTGTAAGGTTACTGAAATCTCGACTGAAGAGAGATTCAGGGAAATACGAGAGAGGATGGATGAAGAGCAAGGACTCAGCATCCAAGGAGTGACACACCCTCGCGTTGAAGTGTCTGTGCGACAATGACTTTTTGCAATGCTAGGGTGTGCAGAAGTACTTCAGCACTCTGGGAAGGCTGGCCACAGTCAGAAGGGATGTTTTACAAGTACACAGTATGATAAAACAAAAACCTACAATCTAGTAATAACAGTATACACTTAAGGAACTACTGAAGTTGAGATTCGCAAAGTAGAAATAACTTTCCCAAGTCACAGACCTTGACAGATGCTCATTTAACAGTCCAGAACTTTGTTTTATAGGCTCCGGTCCCATTAATCCTTCCCTAGTAATAGTGTTACTGGGAACTGCCCCTAGTTTACAAACTTCACAATCTCAGAATTACAGTGTTACATTAATTAATTTACTAGACATAAATAATCAGTTGTAGCCAAATGAAGGCAAAAGGAACAGATCCCTTCAGGGACAGTTCCTTAACCTCGGCCCCACGATTAACCACTAACCACGTGAGTGCGGAATCCTGTTGTGGCACAGCCAGTCCCACCGGGCAGGCCAGACCGGTCTCTCCAGGACGTAGGCAGCACTGTGCCGAGTCACTGGGCACGGAGAGCGCCCGAGCAACTTCCTCCCGACTCTTAGCTCCCTAAAAAGCTCCAGACCTCTGCAGGTAGCAAAATACAACTACTTATCAGAAGATTTCTGTGATCTAGCAAAGTACACTAACTATGGAATGGGGTTAAAGGGAAATACTGCTTTCCTTAGCACAATATTGTTTGGTTTTTCTAAAACCTCAGGAAAATAAAAGTTTTCTTGGTAAATATTTAAAGTATTCATTAACAAAATATCTAAAATAAGATATCTATATATTGTTGTCAAGCCTTTATTTCTTCCTAAAAACATTCTTTAAAAACCATACAAAGCAAAGACTTTAATGGAAAATGACCAGAAGCATGAGAATACTCTACATACAACAACCCCAGACCCTTAGGTGTCGGAGGAGGTGACTGCCAGGCTACCAGGGTGGGGGCTGGCTCAGCTGGAAGGGGAAGACTCTCAGGAGGAGGGAAGAGGTTCTGGGCTGTTCACCCCTACCCTGCACACGCGCGCGCGCACGCGCACGCACACATGCACACGCACAGGGCCAGCTCCATTTCTATCTTGTTTACCACAACTGAAGTTCGGCGGGCCACCTTGTGCGAAAAGCCTGCTGCTCTGTGAGTGTGACAAGTGCCTGCCCCGGACGCATCCCATTTAAGGACGAGGGGACTGTTTTGACTCACGGAGGAAGGAAGAATTCACTGACTCCTCTGTGTACGAGATTTCTTTCTGACTGCTTTTTTTAAAAAGAGGGGAGATGCTTTCACCCACCTGACTTGGTCTCAAGGAACCCTGGCAGAAGCATTTCTTTTTCCTCTGTAAACCAGAAACAAAAAACTTCTTGCCCCAAGGTTTCTCGTAAAAAGAAGTACAGATGAATCCACAGGCTTTGGAACTGTACGGTTTGGCTCTAATGCTCACAAAAGAAGTTAAAGCTGTATGTACTGAATATTAAATGCTAGCAGTTAACATGTGACATTTTTTTTTTAAATTTAAGCCCAGGTTTTATTTTATTTATTTATCTTCAGAGGGGAAGGGAAGGAGAGAGGGAGAGAAATATCAATGTATGGTTGCTTCCTGTGCATTCCCTGCTGGGGACTGGCCTGCAACCCAGGCATGTGCCCTGACTGGGAATCGAACCGTGATCTCTTGGTTCACAGGCCCACGCTTAATCCACTAAGCTACACCAGCCAGGGCTGACATGTAACATTTTAATGGGCAAAACAAGTTACACTAAAACAGGCACATTAACAAAATGCTGTGTGAGAGACACTACAAATAAACAGTCACGTGTTTCAGCTTCCCCAACCTCTCCATCACACGCGCCCTAAAAAGTGCATTATCCTCGAGGAGGTGAAGCAGGGGCAGCCTCGGGCTCCGAGCGTCTGGCCCCTGCAGGGATGACAGTGGTGGTGGTTGGCGGCGAGACAGCATGGGTCCAGGGTGTCCCTGCCCCAATCAGACTGAGGAGTGAGGACCACACCAGGCCTTGCGGAAGGCACTGGGAATTGGAGCAATGAGGAGCCTCAGGAAGAGCAGGCCCAGCTGGTGACTCCTCCCAGCTCCTGGACCAAGATCCTGAGCCTGGGGAGGCCCAGCTGGCACCATGGGGGCTGGAGAAGACACAGCTGCTGATATGCAGGAGTGGATGCAGGTTCTTCGTGTGCTGGACCCACCATTAAACAGTGAGGATGAGGGGGAGGAGGAGCCACAGCACTGAGCAGCCACAGCTCTGTTCCTGTGGGCCCGGAACACGCAGAGCTGGGGGACAGGGCGAGGGCAGGCACAAGCCTGCTCAGAGGGGACTCCTGCCCGGGCTGGGGTGGTACCAAATGCCCAGGGGGAAGGTGTGGCACCCTCCAAGCCAGGCAGGCGTTCCCTGTCCGGAAATGGCCAGACTGAGAGCTGCCTCATCTCCCCGTGCTCCAGGCCAGAAGCAGCAGCGAACAGAATGCATCCAAGGTGTCGCCTGCGTCCTCATCTCCCACCTCCCTCTCCACTTCAAGGCCAAGCAGACTTCTCGAGACCCACCCACTGTGCCGCCCATGTGGGGACATCCGCCCGAGCCCCGCTCGCCTCAGCATGCACCACTGTACGGAAAATAGGGCGCCCCATGCACATGGAAAACAAACAGAAGCATCATCCTTGCTTTCACAATTGCCACGATTTTCCAAACCTGGTCCTAATCCCAAGTTGTCCTTTGAGAATAGGCTGCTGGTAAATATCAGGTAAAATACTTCTCTTAGAACACCGCTTGGTGAAAAGAAAGAAGTGACCCCGGAACTTTCAGAGCCCTGGGAGAGTCCGTGTCTCAGTGAGAATTTCCCCATCTTTCACCAGCTCTCTAAATCACTCGCCTATTGCTGATGAGGTTCAACAATAAACGCAGCACACTTTTGAGAAAGAAAATTGGGAGTTATAAAGTAAATCAAAAATGAAATCAATGGTAAGAAACTCTTCTGAGTTTACCAGTTAAAAATACACGATGCCTCACATTTCTTTACACTAACATAAAGAAGATTTAAGAAAGTTTTCTGTCGAGGAAGTTCAATGGCAAGTTGAAGATAATCTGGGAAATGAGAATGAGGCATACAATGAGGCAGAGGGAGAGGAAAGAAGAGAGAACCAGGCGGTGGCCCCAGAGCCACGATTAAAGCAGCGACTGTCAACCAGGTGGGCCACAAGAATGTTTAAAACATGCAATCCCTGACTATTTAGGCAGGGACACTGAGATCCTACCCCTTGGGTTGTCCAATAAAAAATGACAACAGCCAACACAACAGTAGCCATCTGGTGTGAAGGAATTAAAATTATACCTGTTCTTCTGTCAGATCAGCAAAAAATACATTTCTTGGTGTGCCACAGAATTTTAGTAATTAGCTTATGTGTGCCGTGAGATGCAAAGGGTCGAAAATCGCTGCTCTAAAGAACCGAAGCCTCACTCTGGAGGGTGGCAGCAGGGGACGGGGTGCGGTCCCCATCAGAGCCTGGGCCCGAGTGCTCGCCCTGAGCCACGCCACCGTGGCACGGCCACTGGACATGGGCAGGACAGGAATGGACTTCAATGTCAATGAAAAGCACGTTGGGCTTCATACATGGCACTGCGGTGGAAACACTGAGTGTAAAGAAACACGCTAAGTGTCTCTGCAGGGGTCGCTCATCTCGCGAGAGCTCGCCAGGGAGGCTTCCGAACACAGGGATGAAGCAGGGTGTGCAGGGCACACAGGAGGAGGATCACACTGTGTGTGACGATGCGGTCATGTCTCTGTGGTCCACGGGGATGCACACAGAAGTGGGCTTCCCTGGTGGGGTGGCCTGGACCCAAACCCAAGAGTAGTGAAGATTAAACCTCTCTCTCCCTGCAAAGCAGAGTACTGCTTCATGCGCCAGCTCTCGGTCACATTTTCTCGCTGTGTGACATGGGTGAGTTATGCAGGCCTCTCTGAGCCTGGGTTCATTCACGGTATCACCTACCCTGCCAGGCTGCTCTGAACAGTTAATGAACTAATGCACACACAGGACTCTCTCATGGTGCCTAGCACAGAGCAGGTTCTAGGTAACTACTGATTTCCTCATCCTCCCAGGAAGTCGCGAAGGAGGGGAGGACAAGGGTAAAATGCATTGCGTTCATTGGGCTAGGGCTTGGAGAGGCAGGAAGGCCTGGGCTGTATTGACATTAGAAGGAGAGCTAGCCAAGCACTGGTAAGACATTCCCCTGAGACCAAGAGCTGCTTCAGTTCACGCTTCAGACTTAGCCACACCAATAATAAGTAGCAAAGGGTCCGTGCTCTTTCTCAAGTAGGAAAGGTAAAACTGCAGAACCTCATTCCCGGCAGCCTAGCCCCAGGGTCTAGAGAAGAGCAGCTTTCTCAAGGCCACGGTCACAGTGTGGGCTTGGCACCGGAACGCTGCTCTTTTCCTTCGTCCCCTTTCCTGGGCGCTGCACCCCGGGCTCACCTTTGTTTCCAAACGTGACATAAATGCTGGGGGCAGCCTGTTCTCTTATTTTAAATCCATCAGGTAAAAAGTACAACAGACAGAACTTAACTAGTCCTTGATCCTCTCAAGCTAGATCAGCATTTTACTTTTGGGTGTGTGTGTGTGGTGATGCCACTGCTGTGAAAAATAACAAGGTGCTGCGTTCATCTCGACGAGCTGTAAATCGGCTCTACTTTCCCCTCGACTCCGACGCCGTCTCCAGTTCTCTGCACCTTTGCTGTCTCCGGCGTCTTTGGGTTACGTGGAATGCTAGGTGAAGTGTAACAGCTGTCTCTGTGAAAAGCAACACTTTCAGTGGGGTTATAGGGGCCAGCCCATGGATTAGCATGTGAATGTTTCCACAAGATGAATATGTCAAGATGGGGGCACCCTGCCCCTCTCTTTTAATAGACAAACATGTTCTGAAATACAGACAGTGAGAGGCTGCGCAGCTACGCCGTTCCCTCCCCAGCCGGCTGCCCGTGCACTCGCTCTTGGTTTCAGAGGGATCCAGGAGAATCTCAGAAGTAGCCACATAATGACAGTGGGGGCGGTTTCCCTCCACGTTCACAGGAGGGGACCAGCTCCCTCCCCACCTGCCTTCCGAGTGCAGCGCTGGCACATCTCAGCACTGCCACAGGCGGCCCTGTGGGAGGACGGGAACAAGGAACACGGTCTTCCCTGCCTGGCGGCTCCTTCACCATCTCACACTCGCTTTTTGCCAAGCAGAGCTTAACAAAACAACTTACACATCGCAAACTCCGGATACACATTTGTATCAGTAATAATAGTTACCACTTATTCAGTGTTTATGAGGTCCAGGAACTATGCTGAAACCTTAGTGTGTGCATTACTGCATTTAATCTGGACAACCGATTATGGCCATTTTACATAGAAGGCACCTGGGTTTAGAAGAGCCAAGTGACTTGCCCAAGATTATGTAGCCAGCAAGCGGGAACTGCGACGACGGTATTTTTAGTATCTACACATCCGATAGACAAGTGCTTTAAATCTGGTATGACTTATTCGAACCAACGAAGGAGGTAGAGTGAAGCTAGACGGAGAGGCAAATCAAAACAACAGGACCCCAAGTCACGTCACTGGGAATATATGGAGGGATACCAACGTGTCTTGGGCTCTAAAAGAAATGACAGAAACAAAATCAAAGCAAAACCTCACGCTCCAAGAGCAGCATCTGTGCCCTGGTGACCCGGGCCACACACTTTGGTTTGCTGCTAGGGAACGTCCCGGCCAAGGGATCAGCGCCTCTGCCCCCAGAGCTCCCAGTCGGTGTCTCTCTCCTTACCGGACACCGGCAGCCTCACATGGCACTAAGCTCAGCGTGCCCACAGGCACCATGCTCCCCAGCGCAGCTCCTCCCTTACACTTCCTCTCCTGGCTGAGGGACCCTCAGTACCCGACTGCCCGGCAGGTCCCTGGTGTCGTCCCAGAGTCCTCCTATGACCCCCTCCTACCCTCAGCCCATCACTCGAGTCTGGTTGATTTGACTTCCTCGTCATCTCTCCTCTTCTCCATGCCCGTCTCTTTCTTTTCTTTTTTTTAAAGCTCTTTAAAAAACTGATTTGAGGAGTGGGGCAGGGGAGGGGGAGAGACAGAGAGAGAGGAACCAATTTGTTGTTCCACTTACTTATGTACTCATTGGTTGATTCTTGTTTGGGCCCTGACCAGGGATCGAACCCTCAACCCTGGTGTATCTGGAAGATGCGCTAACCAACTGAGCTACCCGGCCAGGGCCCACTTCTTTCTATCTGCGATCAGCGCTCAATATGATATGTCGGGACCTCCACCGTCTGCGATGCTCCAGTTACTTGACGTTCCCTGAGCACAACATGCAACTGCCTGCTTCCATGTCTGTGTTCCTGTCTCTCCTCATATGGAGCCCTTTTCTGATTCACTTACCTTTTTCTAACCATCAAAACTCAACTGTGACATTATCTCCTGCAGGAACCACTCCTCCGCCCCAGGGTTGGGGGACGTGGCCCTCCAGTTTGCTCTCTTCCGCCCTGCTGTCTCCCTCCCATCGCCTGCAGGCTTAGCCTTGAATGAGTCACCCTGAAATCGAGGCGTAGGGCCTCTCTCCCCTGCTAAAGCGCCCAGAGACAGGGAGCACGAGTCCTTCTTTCTGTCCTAAAAGCCCGTCAGAGGCAGCTACTTCGCACATTGTTTGTTGACTCCAGAATGTTTGCTGAAATGGATAGAACACGATTACTCTGCACAGGGGGTAAGCGTTTCTCTGATGAGCGTTATCGGTGCTTTATGATTTTTGAGACTTTCAAAATATTCCTCCCTCTTTCTGAATTGTTTTCCTCCATCCTTTTTCCTTCCAAAATTTTAACAATCCTTCAAAATGGTCACGAAAGAACAAAAGCTGAGATATCAGAGAGACCTGGACTCAAAACCTGGATTTCACGTCTGGGACCTGCGTGACTTCAGGAAAGTTAACCTCTCTGAGTCTCACTTTTTGTTAAGAAAATGAGGTTTACAATAGTAATCTTACAAATTTGCTAATGCTGTTAAGGTCTGTGGCATTCCTAGCTTGGGACACTGGATGACAATGAAGATACTAACTAACAGGGCAAGCACTGGGGACAGAAAAAGACGAAGGATGCATGGCGTTGGCGAGGAACGTGTGGCCGTCTGTTGGAGGTGCTCCGTGGGCCGTGGGCAATGTGCTCTGGGACCAAGGGGCAGGTTGAGAAATCTCTGGTGGTCCAGGGAAGGCGAAGATGGGGATGACTCAGGTAAGCTAGGGACAAGAGAAGAGCCGTGAGGACACGTTCTCAAAGCACGCCTGCTACTGTTCTTAACTGGCCCAGGTGCCACGGGCTAACGAGCAGCGACCGCCCGCCAGGCAGCAGGTTCCTGAAGGGCAGGTGCTGCATCCGCTCAACTCACCACTGTGTTCCCAGCACCCGGGCCTCCACCACGTGAGGAAGGGGCTCAGGAAATAATGACGGAGTTGGTGGATGACTGCATCTCACAGAATCCTCACCAATTCGGTGACTTAAATAAATGGTAATGTGAGAATGCAAATCCCTTGTGCAAATGTGCTGTGGTTGGGGGCAGGAATAAAAATCTCACGTGTTCCAGTGGTGTGTCGGACATTGCACACCCACTTCCACGCACGATCGCATTTCATTCTTATCAGGTGTTCTAGTCAAGTCATTGCTGAAATAAATGATTTGCTCCTGGTTTTCAAAATCAGTTTGCTCCATCTCTGCACCATCCTTGATTTCTCACTTTCCCTCAGCCTTCTAAATTCAATTTCTCTACACATCCTGTCAGCCCTATCTAAAAATTATCTTTAATTTGTCCTCTTTTTCCATCTTTGCTGTCTGCCACGTTTTCCTGCTTGTCCTACTGAAATAACATCCTAACTGGCCTCCGTGTTTCTACTCTCGCCTCTTTATAGTTCACATTCCACACACCCCATTTCCCCAATCGATGCCTTAAAACCATAAATCAGATCAAGTTGCTTCCTGTTTAAAACTTACACTGTCTTCCCATTGTACTCAGATGCTGCTGCTTTCTTTCCTACTCTTCCTGAGTCTCTGCCCACATCTCCTTCCTCTTCACAGCTTGCTCACTAGGCTCCAGTCACACTGGCCTCCTTTCTGTTTTGAACATAAAAGGCTTTTCCTGCCTCGAGGACTTTGCACGAGCTGTTGCATCTGATCACCATTTGGCTGGTTCCACTGTCCCACGCAACTCAAGTGCTACTTTGCTCACAAAGGCCTTGTCTTAACAAGGAAGGCAGCAGCACATGAGATTCCCTTGTAGTAGTTTTTTCATGACATGTCACTACTTGAAAATGTTCGCTTCTTTCCTATGTATTATTGCTCTAATTAGAAAATATCAGGGCAAGGATCACAGGGGAGAGGAGATAGAGCTTTATCAACAAGTTATTAGGGAAAATATAAACATGAAATAAGATTCTTGCCTCAGCTGCTTCCACTCATTCATTCATTTTTACTTTAAAAGATTATTATTTTACAAGGCCATTTTACTACTTCTTTTCTTTAGCCACCAGAAGTCAGCTAAAGTGACCCCCTGACACTTAAAGATTTAGTATTTATTCCTTCTGCTCTCCCGGAGAGACCCCACAACACGGCCACTTGTGGGTTGCTGGGAATGAATTTAGTTACTTGCTCCCATGTAGCAGCTGGTGGGTAAGCTTAGCTTATAGTTGTCTTCTACTCTTATTATATGTTCCAATGGCAAAGCAGTTATTTTACCTCAATTTTATAAAGAGTTAAAAATTATAGTTGTATTAAAAAATTAGGAAATTTAAGAGCATCTTAGAATATAAGCTTCACGAATGCCGAGCTGTTTTCCTCTCTGAACCGTCCGTGCACACTGAAGAAAGAGACCGCACTCCAACCAAAGCAGCCCAGCGGGGTAACTGCGTGATGCCACGATGGGTACCAAACGTTAGCCCGTAACCACTGCGAGGACTGGCCACGGAACAGACGCAGAAACCCTCTTAGACGGCGAGGAGCTGAGTCACTGTGGTTTCTGCTAAAGAGAGAGGCTTCTATATTTAAAAGCAAAGATATAATAATAACTGGTTTTTAAAGTGTCCTGCAAGCTTCGGATAATATATGCTGTATAACTTCTCGACTACTTGAAGAAGGAGAAGAAAATGAACAACACAAAACAACCAGGAACAGCCCTCAGGCCCAGTGGGGATAGCGAGGAATAAACAAACCCAGGAGCGAAGGGAAGAAGAGGAAACATTCACTTCTCTGTGCGCACACTGCGAGCCCAGGGTTGTGCTTGCTTCCGGGCAGAACACAGAACTGGTACGTGCGGGGGTCTCCATTCCCAATGGCAGCAGACCCTACGGCAGAAACAAGATGCGTGGCTGGAAGAGCTGGGGGCCCCACGTGCCCGTGTGTGATACTGTACCCCGGAGGTGCCTCTGAGGCCGGAGTACAATGCAGCTGGAACGCCAGAGGACGGGTGCACACCGAACGGCAGACAGGCACATGCAATGAAGACAGCGCTTGGGAAGAGTGATCTGCCAGCACAGCAGAGGGCCAGGGCGCTTGAGAGAGGAAGAGGCTGAAGGCACACAAGTCACAGAGCTCTTGCGGTCAGCCAAGTGTGAGAAAACGAGAGCCTGGACCAGGTGGTTGCCATGGAAACAGACCCATGCTGAACCTGAGAAGCATCACGAAGGAAAAAAGCAGCTCTTTGCTCTCTTTGTGTAACTTTCCGAGTACACGTGGCTCATTACGTCCCCCTGTATGTAACTCACTGATTCGAGATGGCCCGAGATAACACTCTTCACCCAGTCCGGGAGGGAGGGGCACGCCCCTGTCCCCGGTATAGACGAGCACGGTGGCTCTGTCAGCGTTGCTGACTTGGAAGCACAGAGTTCGGTTACGAGATCAATTGGTTTGGTCCCTTTTTCTGGAAGTCTAATTATTAATGGAGTTCAAACCATAACACATTAAGCTGAACCAAGCCGAAGCTGATCTGGTAGCCCTATTCACAACTGCCCAGCGACACCTGGTTGAAGAGGATGGGAAAGAGAAAGAGAAAAGCAGAGAAGAGCAATGACTACTACTCACCATCCAGTACATCCCCTGATGGCCCCTGAGAAACGCTGCTCAGGCGGCCCCTCCCTGCCCGCCCCTGGTGCCGCAGCCTTGGTTAAAGGAGCTTCCTTTGTTCTCCTCTAGACTATCCTCATAGTCTAACTAGTGTCCATGGTTATTACCAGTGTTCACATTTCATCTCTCTCTCTCTCCAAAACTGTCTTCCTAAAACACCATACCTGACCATGTAACTGTCTGAAGGTAACCTCTGGCCCACAGGTTCAAAGGTCAGCACATGACCCTAACCATAGGACACCCTTCTGCAATCTAGACCTCACCTACCTTTCCAATGAATAAATACATCTACTACCTTGACACCTCATGTGCAGTGTTCTCACAGAGCTTCCCAAGCATGCTATGTTTGGTGATGCTTCTGTTCCGAACATATGCTGTTCTCATTGCCCAAAATATCATTCCTCGTCTTGCTAATCTTTCAAGACTCATATGTCATTATCTCTTTCAAGCTGTCCCTGTCATTACCTCCCTCCTCTGCCTTCGCACACTGTGCCACTTGCTTGTGACTGTGCAGTAACAACTCTCCGACGGCAATTACTCGTACCTGTCTGTCTCCTCCAGCTCTCTGCGAACCCCTTGGATGAACCACAACCTACTCATCTTCGCGTCTTCCCTTCCAACAGTTCCTAGTCGCTGTGGCCACAGGTCATGTAAGTAGATGTTGAGTAAATGAATAAATGATGTTCAAATGAAGAAGTGAGTGACAAGCAGAATTAAAGTATGGGCTTAATTTTTTTAAATGCATGCATTAAACTAGGGGAAGATAAGTGTGTTTCTCTCTTACTCACTTTCTAAATTAGTAAGAAGAAAAGTCCAAGTGAAAACAAGCACAATGGTTATGAATTTCTAAAAGGGGAGGGAAGACGATGACACAATGAAAGAGTACGGAAGCCGAGAGAACATCGATGAAACTCACTGTTATTCAGCATCGCACTCACTGTCAGCTGGTAGTCGCTTCAGGAACAAGTGCATCTGACTCACGAGTGTGAGGGCTCTCGCCATCGGACAGGCCAGGTCTCTGGCCGTGGATCGACGGACCCACAGACGTCGCAGGACCGACACAAACACAAGTCCACGGTTACTGCTTCAGTTCGGATTTCACTATGTAAAATATGCTGGGGTCGGGAGTGTTAAATAAAACCGTATTTTCCACTTCACATGGAAACCAAGTGTATGTGTTAATGGAAGGAGTAACATGTTTGCCTGTAAGTGAAATCAAATCACTGAAGTTTTCAAAGAGTTCTTTTTTTAAAAAGATTTTATTTATTTATTTTTAGAGAGGGGAAGGGAGGGAGAAACAAAGGGAGACAAACATTGATGTGAGAGAAAAACACTGATTGGCTGCCTCCTGCAAGTGCCCCAATCAGGGATTGAACCTACAACGCAGGCATGTGCCCAGACTAGGAATCGAACCAGTGACCTTTCCATTTGTGGAATGATGTCCAATAAACTGAGCCACAATGGTCAGGGCACATACAACGATTTCTAAACAATTCCACCATGCACCTGCACTAATATTAACATAAAATACACTTTTAAGAAAACATCTGATTGACAGGCTTGTTAGCCCAAGAAGGCAGATGCTCAGAATTTCCTGTGACAGGATTAAGGTCAAACTGAAGAAAACGACACGGAAATCACTGTGGCAAGTGGAAGACACCCCCGCGCGTCTCTGCACAAGCTATTACATTTAGGGAAGATACAAAGCACAAGTAAATGGGTAAGGTGTTCGAAATGGAATTAGCCGGGCTAGCTCAACAAATTAATCAAAGGACTGAGTTCCGATTTCCAGTTGTTTCGCATTGACATAGCAGCTGACCCTATAGGAACATGGGTTTGAACTGCACAGGGCCACTTATATGCAGATTTTTTTTCAATAAATATTGTAAATGTATTTTCTCTTCCTTAAGATTTTCTTGATAACTTTTTCTTTACTTTACTTTATTGTAAGACTCTGGATGAGAGGCAGTCCGCTGCGATACGACAACTGGGTAAAGGACGGGTCGACCCTTTGGTCCTCCGCCCCCCTGTGCGTCACCCGGGGAACCAGGGATGCCTGCTGAGCGTGTGGCAATGCACTTGTCACTCTGGGGGACAACAGCAAGCTTCAGACTGTCTTTAAGAAATAAACAGTGTAACTGGAGCATGCAGGACATACACGTACGAAACATTCACACGGAACAAAAGACAGTGTGTTTGCGTCAAAGTGAACAACCCGCTTCGTCATCGCAGCAGGCGCTCGTTTCAGGCAGGAGGGGCCAGGGACCACCCCGTGAAGGAGGCAGTGTGCACGCCGGAGCACAGGGGCAGGAAGGCTCTGGGTAAACGGAGAAAAGGGGACAGGACAGGTGACAGCAAGATGCTTTCAGGATATGGTGCTGGAGTTCAGCCCAAAGGCTTTCGATGGGAGAATGAAAGATGAACAAAGCATAATAACCGAGGATGTGACGCACACATGTGCGGACCGCTGACTTTGTAAATGACTCCCCTGAAAGTGTGCTGCACGTAAGATACCTTGTCTGCACACGAACAACGGTAACGAAAAAGAAATATCAAAGGCCTCTGAAGGTTTCCACAGGGTGGCTGAAGACACGAAATCAGAACTTGAGCTAGGGCAAGATTAGGGATTATTTTCTTTGGAAAATGAACTTACGCAACGTAAAAATGCAGAGGCCCCAAAGACTTATCTACTCCGAAAAGCTGAGGAGGAAGAGGAGCCCACGGAAGGGATGGCGGAGACGCAGGGGCCACAGAGCACAGCGCTAAGAGAGAACGCGGCAGTGCGCACCTGCAACGCCCTCTCCCCGGTCGGTCTAAGGACAGCGTTAGGACTACGGAGGGCGGGGGGGGGGGAGTTTCTCCATGTTTCTTTTGCTTGGACTTCACTGAATTTTTAGATCTGTCAGCTTACAGCTCTCATCAAATTTGGAAAAACATCAGCATTATTTCTTCCCATTTTTCCCCCTTTCCTCCTTGCATCTTCTTTAGGACCCCAACTACAAGTCCAGGAGGCCTTCAGAAGTGTGTTACAACTCCTTTCTTTCTTTCTGTTTTAAAATTCTTTTTTCTGTTTATATTTAATTTTGAATAGTTTCAATCGCCATGTCTTCAAGTTCATTAATTTTTTCTTCTGCAATGTCTCATCTGCCATTAATCCCATTCAATATATTTTTAGTTCTATTAAACACTGTTAAACATTGTACTTTTATCTATTAAAATTCAATTTATGCCTTTTTATATCTTAAATTTCTCTCCTTAACCTTTAAATATATGGAATAGTTATAATTACAGTATTAATGGCATTGCTAATTATAATATCTGGCCTGTTTTGATTGGTCAGTTTTTCTCTTTGTGACAGATCAAAATCTGCTTTGACCACATTAAACTAAAATGATTCCAAGATATTTTAAGCAGTGTTTAACAACCACGGGTAGTTCTGTCTGCCCACGTCCAGGGAACATCTAACAATGGTTTCACTCGTTTCAACCAGTGAGGTGTCACCGGCGGCTGGCGAGCAGAAGTCAGGGCCACTGCTGCACACCCTACACTGCACGGGAGGGCCGCCTACCGCACACGGTTAGCAGGCCCGGATGTCGCCAGCACTGCGTCAGGAAAGCCCTGCGGCAGAACGACCGGATGGAAGGGAGGCGGGCCCCTGAAACATCTCCCAGAGCTGGGCTGCACACAGGCCGGGCCCCAGACCCAGCTCTACGGTCTGTCACGTAAAAACAACAACAAAAAAACCTTCTTATTTAAGCTACTGTATTTTGGGTTGATACAGCGGTTCAGCCTATCCTCCAAAACAGAAACTGGTACCCAGAAATGAGGTGCTGCCAGAATGAAAACTTAAATAAGTTTCTTGGCTTTGTGGTTGAAAGATAAGGGGAGAAAACCAATCCCGCAGGCTGGAACACTGGTGATCCATTTTATGCCATGTCACAATACTGGTAAACCTGTCGCCTAGGATAACGTCAAAAGGAGACCAGGATGTGTCTATGACACTTGTCACTCTAGAGAAAGCGATCGGAAAATGGTCTATAACCTACACTGATCAAGTACAGTGATGTGAGGCCACAGGGTTGAAAAATCTAGCTTGTTTCCCGAACAAAAGGATAAATAGCTTCTATATTTTTTCATAAGTATCTCTACGACATCTCAGCCAAAATATAGAGCCAGCCAAGATGCAAAGATCAAATTAAGAGTGTCACCTTCCTACCCACTCTATGGCTGGTCTCAGGACAGTCACTATTAGATGGGGAAGGAAGAGAAGGGCCACTGGAAACAGATGAGCAAATTCAATAAGGCTTAAGAACTATGTTTAGAAGAAATCTTTGGGTCTGTTCACTCATAATGAACTAACTGGAAGCAAAAAACCAAGGCTCACAAAAATATGAAGGGAACTAATTCCCCAGAGAAATCAAAAGGCTTGCCCACAAAAACCTGTATTTGTCTGATCACGGAAACTACTCTCAGGCTCTCAACTCTCCACAAACAGGAAGCAGCCTTGAACCCCACACAGCTCCCAGGGAGGGCGTACGCTCTAGCACTGACCCCAGGTGCCACCACGAAGGACAGTGGGTAACAGAGTGGCTCCTAGAGCTCTGAACCAAGGGGCGGCCACATGGGCTGACCAAACCATCTTCTCCACTGCTGGAGCGGGACCCCTGTGAACTCCCACGGACCACTGGCTGTGAAGTATTTCCCATCCTCCCCTTTCCCGGACGGGAGCTTTTACACCCACCATACACCTCCCTACACTTCTGTGCACGGGATGGGACGTGAGCAGATACCTGGCCAGGGGACCGGGAGGAGCCATCCCGGACCCGAGACACAGGACTGTGCATCGTCCGGACACCCTTGACTTCGAGCAGGTGAGGTCACTGAATGAGGCCTTTGATGTCTCCCTTGCGAGGGAGGAAGTGTCTGTGTGCAGGAATAAAGGTGATCACAGTTGCTGAATGGCCGAGGGGCACACTTGGACGACGGCTCACCGTTCTCTGGAAGACTGCCCTCTTCTATAGACATGGAGTTCTTCCGGGGCACTGGATTTCCCAGCTGACCTGCAGCTAAGTGTGGCCATGGACACCATTTCTGTCCATGGAATGTGAACAAAGCAATATATTCCATTTTTGCTTATAATTTCCCACTTCCTCTGAATTAGAACTTGGATGTGGCACTGACCTGGTTTTAACCACGTACATGAAGATAACACCCTAGGAGATGGTGAAGCGAAACACTTATGGAACCGAAGCCCCTGAGTGATCACATGGCGCTGAGCTGCCTGCGTCTGGGGGCCAGCCCTCCCCCTTGTGGACTGCTGTGTGAGACAAATAAACCATCTTATTTAAACCACTTTATTTTTTATGGATTCCCTTTCACGTGCTGTCTCTCTTTTTAAGTAGTAGTTTAGCCTATACCCCAATTAATCAAGGTTACATAGGCCACAAGGAAAAGATTTTGTTCTAAATTTATCTGGCTTTGCCCAAATCAGATCTCCTTAGTCAAGGAAAGAAAAAAGGAGAAAAAAAGGCTATGGGGCTTGGGGTTATTGTATTTCCAACAAAGGGCGCATATTTCAACCTTTTCCCAAAATGCATAAACCTATATCAAATGAATTTTTATATGCTTCAGCTGAATGCCCTCTGACTGGTGATACTATTGTCATAATATTCATCGATCCCTCAGTGAGTCCTCAAACCTGTCAGCACTTGAATGAAAAAAATTAGTCTATTTTGTGCTGAAAAGCATTACTAGCCACTCTTGCAGATAAAAAGGGTCATAAAAACTTATTGGGCAGTGACATCCTCTGAGAAAAGTCTCCTGATAGCATCGCCCTGTGGTCAGCACACACACAGTGATTGGTCGGAGTGAAATAAAGTTTGAATAGGGCATTAATCAGGATTCGGGGATGACTTCATACATCTTCATAGCTGTGAAAGAAGAAATGGACAGGCAGACTCTGGAACCAAATATTATTCTGGCTAGTCAAGAGCAGAGAATATTCAAATTCCATGATCGTTCTTGATAGTGAGTTTGCTCTCATTAGCCTAAACTCAATTACTGCTGACACAGCCGTGGCTCCTAGTTGCTCTGGCTCTGCTTCTGCCCTACTCAACAGTGACTTTTTAAATTGGGACGACCATCTCTGAATGGGCAGTTGACGGGGCTTAGAACTCACTACCCCAAAATACGGCACCTGGGCGTACTGAGCAGTTGAGGCGGCAGGAGACAGTGACAGAAGCGGAAAGGTCTCTCCGTCCCTTGCTTGCCGTTCTCCCGAGGCGGGTCCTAAGACCCTCACGAGAGCAGGCCCTCCCTCTGCCGGAAGGAAAGAAACACCCTCATCTGCACGACACGCAGAGGCTGAGAAGAATACAAACCGACAGGCCTTGCAGTTTTCCCAGTTTGTTGCATTTAGCTCGTGCCCCCTCTGTCCTAGCCTGTTTCTGCATGACTGTCCACTCTTCATCAAACCTGGCATCGAAACACACGTTTAACCAGTTCTTCAGGTCTGCATTTCCTTTCAAAGGCTCCCGTGTCATGGAAAATATATCAAATAGATCTGTATGCTTTTTTCTTGGTAATGTGTCTTTTCTTGTCACTCTAATTGTAGATCTGGTCAGGGACCCTAAGAGGGTTAAGGAAAACATTTTCTTCCCCTACACTGTCTTCCAAAACCTGCATGAAAAACCTCCTTTTCCTGCACAGCACGGTGTCAACATGGACTTGTGACGAGGAAGCTGATTTCACCACCGTGCGAGGGTCTCCCGCTCTACGATGTGAGTGAGAGTGGAACTTTGAGTGCCAGCTACTGGAACCCGGCATCGAGGGGGCACAGCCATCTCTCCTCCACAGGGTGAGTGTCGGGTTTCACACTCACACTCACACACACACACACACAGTTTAGTGGTTGAGGACGTGGGCTCTAGAGTAAGACAGGCCCAGTTCTGAGTCTGGTGTGTCCGTGAAACTGAATGACTTTAGCCAAGTTCACTTCTCAAAGCCTTCATTTCCTCATCTGTAAAAGGGGGATGTAGACTCATCCTGCCCTTACAGGGTTACTGTTAAAATTCAAGGTCAGAGAAACTTGCAGGAAAAACCCTGTCAAACTCACAGAAGCAGAAGGGAGAATGATGACTGATGGGGCAGGGGGGATGGGGAGTAACTGCTTTGTGGGCTCAGAGCTGCAATTCAGGGAGATGAAAAGGCCCTAGAGAAGGCTGGGGGTGATGACGGCACAACGATGTGGACACACTTTGAACGACATGCTCAGAAATGGCTAAAACAGTCACTGCAACAAAAACCAAGGAAAACACTGAAGGTCACGAAGGTCACTTTCCAAGTGCTTAGCACCGCACCAGCCATGTTTGAAGTGCTGAACAATTCACTGATAGATATATTACTATTAATTTGACCAATTAGCTATTTTTGAAATGCATCTGAGAGTTCATCACAGGTGGTAAATGCTATACAATTACCTGATTATTCATAAGAGCTGTCAGATTTTTAAGATATGGATCCAACATATTTTCTGAGTATCTGGAGACCCCTGGTCAGAATAATGGCAGTACAGAGGTGTGTGCACTACCCACACCCGCTCACATGCACACGCACACACGCACACACAGTAACATTTCACTTACTTAGAACAAACGGCTTGTTCATTTTCAAGGATGGTTGGTGCTAACGGGCCCTTTTAAGTGGGTTTGAAAATAATTTGCTGGTATTTTTTAAACTATCATAGACTAAATATTCTTTTGTTCATAATTTTATTATGCTGCTCTGCAAACTCTTTTTTGTAAGATACAAAGATACTATTTGGCCAAGCATTTAAACAACAAATAGTCTAATTACAAGATGACTCTTACTCTTCATCACAGGACTGAGGTGGTTGTATGTAGCACATACTGTGTGTGTGTGTGTGTGTGTGTGTGTGTACAGGGTGGGCAAAAGTAGGTTTACAGTTGTTCATATGAAAATAATACAGTAATTAATACAAGAATAAACTCTGTATTTCATGTACTCACAACTGTAAACCTACTCTCCCCTCACCCTGTATATGTGCAAACTGGAGATACATGAGAAAAAAGTTCTAAACCTTCAAAGCATGCTGGAAGGGAAACCCATGGAAAGCAATACCAGAGTCACAGAACTGGTGCTGGACCAGCGGCTTCTACTTCCAAAGGAGCAGCGCTGTGCTGCCACCTACAGGACACTAGGCGTTCCTTCACAGAAGCTGCAAAACTAACGGAACGTGCCAAAGCCACTGCAAACCCAGGGGACTGTCGGTGTAAAGAACCCTTACAACTCAACAATAAAAAACCCAGATAGCCCAGTTAAAAATCGGGCAAAAGATCCTGATTGATGGGTCTCAAAAGAAGATCTACCAAGAGCCAATGAGCACGTGAAAGGACGCTCAACATCATCAGCCATCCGTGAAATGCGAATGGGACCACAAAGAGATTCTGCCTGACGCCCACTAGATGGCCATAATCTAAAAGGTTAGAGCAGTGGCTAGAAAGGACGCAGAGACATCGGAACCCTCATTGTTTCCACTGCCTCCTCTTTATCCTAATGGGATGGGCGGGATTCCTGCCCTAGGGTTGTGGAGAGAGGCAATTATTATGATTTGATTGAGAGAGGGCAGTGGGTGTTGGGGGTGGGGGGAGATGAGGAGAGGGCTAAGCTTGGCCATGAAAACCTTGTGCACTACATTGAAAATGGTGAAGTTTATCTCAAGAGCAGTGGGAGGCCACTGAAGGGTTTTAAGCAAGTGGTGAGCTACTCCCTGACCCACCTCCTCCGGCCCTTCCCTACTGCTAGCCGCAGCTGTACTCCGAGCACAAGCCTCTCCCAGCCTCTCCCACCCACTGAATGGTCTTGTGCACATCAGCATCACCCACTCCCTCAGTGCCTCCAAGTCTTTCTCCAGGTCCCTCCCACCGGCCAGACCTGGCTCCCTATTAACATGGCGAAACCCACCACAACGCCCCTGACCCTGCCGTGGCTTTCCT
This sequence comes from Trachops cirrhosus, assembly GCA_028533065.1. Lineage (NCBI taxonomy): Eukaryota > Metazoa > Chordata > Mammalia > Chiroptera > Phyllostomidae > Trachops > Trachops cirrhosus. The sequence goes on from CM052551.1 coordinate 39,733,907, forward strand.
TCTCCCACAGCACGACGGCTTCGCATTCACTATGTCTACGTATGTTATGGTTCTGGGTTATAACTGTCCACTGCTGGATACAGGCTTCATGGAGGCAAGCGTTTTTGTTATTGCAGTCCACTGACCCAGTCTGTCTGAATCAGTGCTCAGCGAATATCTGTGGAACAGTAAGTAACAAAATTTGTTTTAGGACAAGCGTGTGGCCACGTGGGAGTGAACTGGACAATGGTCACGAGTAGATGGAGGAGGCACAGGCATCACTTCTCTTAGCCCCACTGCTAGAGCCCACATCCCAGCCACCAGCCTCTCTCACCTCCCGCACTGCAGGTGCCGGCCTCCTGCTCCGGCAAGCTCAGAAATCCCTCTGTGGCCTTTACACTTCTCTTCTGCCTAAAAGCTAATTCTCCAGATTGTGGCAGAGCTGGCTACTTCTCTTCATTCAATTCTCAGCTCAGATATCACCCCTTAGAGCACTTTGATTCACCCCTTAGAGCACTTTGATTGACAAGCTAATCCAAAAAAGGAGACCCTTCTCCACTCTGCACCAACATCGCTCTCCTGGTAAACGTAAAAAGCAGCATTGCTAGAATCACCGTATTTGTTCTAGCACTGCCTTTCACTCATCGGAACACAAGCTCCATGAATGCGGGCCTCTCCGCATCAGCACCCTCTCTCCGATGCCTAGAAGACTGCCTACCACCTGGCAGGTGTTCAACATCAGTTACCAAAAGAGGTCACGGCAGTTGTCCAGGTCAGAGAGATCGGAGCCTCAACTACCCACATGGGAAGGTTCTGTAAACTGTCAAGGAGAGAATCCACTTAGCAGGTGAAAGAGATTTAAAAAGACGACGGGTAAGGATGACCTCTAGGCTTCCGCTTTGAGCAGCTGGGCAGGGGGTGCCTTCACTGCAGTGAGGGTTACGGGGGCAGGGGGAGGAGGAACGGGCTGGGGAGGGCATGTTAGTTCAGTTTTGACTTTTGGATTTGATGTGCCTCTGAAACATCCAAGCAGGCATGTGAAGTCCACTGCCAAATATTTGGGTCTAGGCTAAATATGAAGATAAGAGTGGACATTTAGAGATAAAACCAGGGAAGGAACAGGATCATCAAGGGAGAAGCATCGAGTGAGTTCCTAGAGGCTGGAGCTCTGTGGAACCCCAAGTTCATGACTAAGGAAAAAAGGAGGGAGCAAAGGCAAATGAAAAGAAGCATACAGAAAGATAAAATCTTCAACAGAACGATGAGGAAAAACATCATAGTGGAGAGGGTTGAAAGGTACATACTTAGAAATTCTGCTTTTTCAAGGGTATGGGGAAAATGCACTCATATTGCTAGTAGAAGCAATTTTGCAAAATGCATCAATAATTAAAATGTGATTACACTTTGACCCAGCAATTACATTCCTAGAAATTTATCCAAAAGATAGTATTAGATAAGTATGTAGTTTGTTAAATGGGAACACTGGGAAATACCTTAAATGTTCATAAAAATTAAATATAAAATTGGTTAAATTATGGCACAGTGAGACACTAAGCAGGATTTGAAAGGTTAAGAAAGTTCTGTGTGCAACAATAGCACCTGAGTGCATCGTAGCACTTAGAGTTGCAGGCACCAGTCATATGTCAACTCACGAAACCCCAGCAATAAGCCCATGAGACAGGTATTACTAACAGCCCCATTTCAAAGGTGGGGAAACTCATTTCCCCAAGGTCACTGGATAAACTGTGGGAGATGAGATTTGAACTCAAACAGTCTGGCTCCAGCACCCATGATTTTAAATGCTATGTGTGTGTAGTGACACCGAAAGGTATTTATAAAGTATCATTAAATGCGAAAGAGTCTTGTTCAATAGCATTTCTGGAGAAAATAAATAAATGTTCATCCTTGCACAGTGTTCTCGGTTCATCTGCTGCCTCCCCATCTTAGCCATAATCCGCAAACCCACGTTAGAGACACACGTGCACACACACGTATCTAGGCGGGCAGGAGGTAATGCGCATTCATAGAGCCCGGGAGGAGGATGTTATACCCAACCTCATACCCCCTGGAGGCGGGGAGAGGAGTGGGCCTTCTTTACGCCTGCAATGTCTACATGCACATTTAAGACACAAAAGGGGCCTGGGGAGAGGGGAGAAAAACATTCTGTCGTTTGCCTTTAACCACTGTCTGCAGGCAGAGAACCCATTCTGACGGGAGACCTCCTCCGCCGTCTGAGGCGGCTGAGACTGGTTCCGACTGGGCGTCTGCGGTCTGTTCCAATGCACTGCGCCGCGACCGCTGAATGCTCCACAAAGCAGAGGAGTTCGGTTTGGGGGCCTATCGCTGACCTACCTGGCGGACAGTGCCAACATCCTGAGTGGCTGGCCGATGCTACCTGCGACAGTGAGTCCCTAGCTCAGCAGCTGTCTAGCCACCTGGAAGACTATTCCTAACCCCTAAGAAAGCAGCTCCCGTTGGGAAAGGAGGTGTCTTTAAACCATTCTGAGCAACAGAGACATTCACCTGTGTCTGTGCTCTTTAAAAATACTACAAAACCAGCTTTGTCATGGCTAAGCCAAAAGACTTTAGGCAACCTGGGGCCTGGGCCCCTCCATTCCCAGCTGGGGAGAGAATCCGAGGTTTTCTCCGCCTTACATACCACGTGGTTCTCCCATGAGTAACGCCCGGACGCTGCGTGCAGGCCAGAGAGCCCACCTGCGCCAGCACTCAGCACAGGGCAGGTGCTCAGGAAACGTGACTTCCCTTTCGGATTCCCCTCGTCCCAGGAAACCTTCTCATTCGGAGGAACCCGGAGTCCCTCGGCCGCTATATTAAAAATCGCTCAGGCTGGGTGCACGAGCACTTCGAACTGTCCCCAAGTTTGCTATTTTACGTAAACAAATGCACGGTCTTCCATCTGGCACACTAGGTCAGGAGGTGTCAGTCCTGCCACACGTGTTTGCAGCGCTCACTCAGATCGGTGCACAGCCTTCAGTCCGGCCCGTCCGCACTGTGTGTGGGGCCAGCTCCCAAGTCACACAGGAAAGGGGTGACATACAGGCCAACAGCAGCCAGAAACTCTCCTTTTTACACCTTCTCTAGTCAAATTCCCAGCACGATAGGAGATGAGTATCCCAGCATTGCTAGAGAAGATAAAACAGCCTCTCTGCCCCGTGCCCAGCGAGTTTCCTCTGCGCAGGTCATGTCTGGGTCTGCATGGCCAGCACAACCAAGCCTAAAGACCCTGCTGATCAGAAAGGGGACTTTCCAGATAGACACATATTGGCTGACACAGTGTCCAGGTTCGATATCCAGATGGTTACCCACAAAAGACAGAACACGCATGTGCTGAGGGCGCCAGTAAAGAAAGGTCTCCCCCCAAATTGGGGGAAGACATCCAGGGAAAGATGTGACATCTGAGATTTTTAAAAAATCAGACATGATGGGAAACATCAGAACTTTGTCGGACTGCCTCACACTTCCTTTACAGTTTAACGTGGTTTTCGCTCTGAATTACGTAATTCTTGCACTACGCAGGCATTCTAAAAGGTTTACTCCAGCCCTATAAGGAAAGCATCTTAAAAATTATTTGGTTTTCATCTGTTTCAATGACAAGAGAAAAAACAGAGGTGGACAAACCCATAGTTTCATTAAAAGATAAATGCAAATATGTTTGCTATTCCACTGAAGGGATTTTAAACATTTTCCTGACTTCTAAAGTAACTTTGCAGTAAGAACTGTTCATCTCTAAACGCACAGTGATCAAGTGGACAACTTAACGCACATCCAACGAACCTCCCAAAGCACAAACGGCTCGCAGAGCCAGCGGTGAGGAGCCCACCCGCTGGCGGGCTGCACAGACCTGTGCTGCCCCGCCTTCGCCGACCACGGCCCCTGCCGGCTCAGCGGGAGCTCCCCCGAAGCACCGGGAGGCTCTCCGCGGGTGCCAGGCCCTTATCCCTCGGGAAACGCACAGGCGTGACCGAAACCCAGACCCAAATTCTGAGTCTCCTTGTGACCACAGCTGTCCCCAGAGCAATGACTGCTGACACTTATGGGCAGTGCAGTTTTCTAGACACTACGTTAGACCCTTCACATAGCACCTTATTTCATTCTTAACAATAATCCCACAAATCGGTTGCTACTATCTCAAAACGCAGGGCCTGAGTACTTGAAGAAATGTGCTCAAGGTCGTACACTGGGGCTGACGTTAGAACCAAATCTGGGTCCAGTGGCCAAAACTTTACCCACTATGCTTTACGGGGGAAAAGGTGAGCCTGCAGCTTTTAATCACCAAGGCAATCACCGCCTTCCATAACAGGATGTCATCTCTGACTGAAGGACAAAAACTGACTGAGTTATTCTTACCGATTCTTCAGCAAATGTCTAGCTATTACCGCACAGTTAAAGCTGCATTGATATGTTGATATGAAAGCCAACAAGGTAATTATAACTGAATTCTAAAGTGTCTTATAAATTCTAACTATCAGAGAAAGAACTGCAAATTGAAATGTAGCAGTTTCGTTTTTAGTCAGTGTATTACAGAAGCTTTCTAATAGTTCGATGATATGTTTAGGTACCTCCAGGGACGTTGTTACGGTAAGAAGCATTTTAAGAAAAAAATTCGCATCATTTTGACAGAAACAGGTTTTAACTTTTTTTCTTGCACCATCTAACTCGTATGAATGAAAACCTTTTTTTAAGTTACTGGAATGAGTGCTACGGTAGATTACAAGAAAAACAAACAAACTCTAAACAAACAATAACAAACGAGGATGGGAGGACAGGATCGCAGGTCCTCCAAGAAGCCTTCCTCGTGGGTTTAAGAATCTAAAACGAGTCAGAGGCTGGGAGCTGAATTCCACCAGGTCCAAGGGCACAGAGGTCAGAGAGTCTGGTGACTTCAAAACAAAAACAGACTTACCTTTAGAAGAGCCAAGGCCACGTGAAAGATTATGTTCAAACCCTGCAATTAAAAAAAAAAGAGCCAAAATCAACACTGCTACATATACCACTATTCATTAAGTATTTTCCCAAGACATTTTCACATACAATAATACTTAAACAAATCGTTAGTTTTTTTAAAAAGATATTTTCTTTCTCTGAGAGACTTACTGCAAATTTTAGATGCTATTTAATGATTGTTCACATAAAATTACTGCTTTCACAATAAATCATTTCCCTTCAATCTATCTCTAAATTACTTGTATGGTCTAAGAATTGCAAGAGTCAAGTTCTGAGGTCAAGAGGGCGGAACGCAGAAGTCCAAAGTGATTCCTGAGACTCGGGGGCTGTGACTCTGGGGCTGTACGTCTGGGTGGTGGGTTCCAACCGCAAGCAGCAGACCGCAGAGCAGAGCCAGGGCCCGCAGTGCGCCGATCCTGGGACAGACTGCGCGCTGGTGGTCTGGTGGTGGGGCGGGCGGGGGGCGGCACCATCGCACTGGATTTCCACAACGTTCTCACTGGTCGTTGTTTGTTTGATCTCTTGCTCTCAAGCAGCATTTGAACAACTGGAGGTGGTAATCAGGGCCTATCTGCCAGACTTGCTTTTCCTTTTTTTCCCTCCTCAAAGTCAGAGCAGTATTTCTTTAGGAATAAACGAGTCAAACAGCCTATTAAGAAGCCATACTGGAGCGGAACTGTGAACTCTGACTTCACAACTCATTCTGAAGAGATGCTTAGATATTAAACTCAAGAGAGAGGAAATCTTAAATACTCAAGATGACAGAACCAGAAATAAGGCTGCCACAGAATATGCTGTTTCCTCACCACGCAAGTTATCGTACATGAGAAGAAAGATCTTTCAAGTTGGAACCGACTGTGAGTTGCCGTCTCCCATAAGCCCAGGGTGTATGAGATGCGCCCTCTTCACCTCGGTCACGAATGGAACCTGTCTGCCTTTCGGAAGCGGAGCTGTATCAGGTACATTATGCAAAGGCGTTCTAGTAAACCACCCTTTCTCCGCCTCCAAGATCGGAAGTGAGGAGTAGGACTAGGTTCTCAGAGTGCCCTCCCACCATGACTTGCTAATGTAACCTCTCACGGCCACCGAAAATATGGTGTGAGGTAGAAGAGTAAGTGATAAACACAAAACATTTGGTTGGAGGCTCTGGGTTTACTCAGTTAATTCTTTAAGAAAACCAAAGCAGCTGGAAGTAAGTATAATCAGGCCAGAAGACAAAAACAGACTGGCACAGTTCATCACCACACCAAGCAATGACCCGACACTGGCTTTGATTACTATGACCAAGTAGAAAAAAGAAGACTTCTGTATATCAAACACTTGGGTTACAATTAAGCAAACTTTGCTTTCGTAAAGTTGCACCCTCGCCCACTAACTGCTGCCCACGGCAGCCAACAGTTGCAGCCCGAGAGAAAAAGACACCTTGCCCCACCCTCCCTCCACCCGCATCACAGCCACCAGGCGCCAGTGAAGTCCCACGAGCCGGGTGCCTGTGCACATGCATCAGGACTGAGTCCGCCTGTCTGTCCTGTCTTCCTCGTCCCTGCTAAAAACATAAGGCTCTCCTCTCTAAGCCTCATGATGCTCTGGTCCCTTCTCCCAGGCTTTCGCCCGCCCTCCTCTCCTCCCCAATCCCTTCAGCGCACTCTCTGGAAACACCACTCCAGGTTCAACCAACTCTGCTATATTCTCCACCTCCCCTCCAAACACTCCCCCTCCTCCTTGCATTCACAGTAATATTGAAAGGCATTGATTTTCACAACAAAATGTATTACAATTCATACTTTTCACATTATGAACTTCACTAGTCTAAGGGTATAGATCTATATTTAGTAGCAAGTTAGGATCACCCCCAAACCCCCTAAAAACTAGTAACGGCATTTCACCACACAGTGCTGCTGTAGTGGGCAGAGTGAGTACTTGTTTGGGGACCAAATGATTGACCTGTACTAGCTAGCCCCAATTTTCTGGGATTTATTCTTTTCCCTATAGACCCAGCTAAACCAATTACAGAATCACCATCAAACTATAGTTAAGAAATCCTTTCCTTTACCTATCTTAAAGTGAAAGTACTAGCCAACTGAGCTATGAAAAATTCAAATAAGAACTTAGAAATTAAAAAAAAATTAATGATCTCCAAACAGTCAAAATATTGCTCACTAACACAAGAGACACATTTATTCAAATTAGCTTGGTGATATGACTTTATAGTTTACAGATCTCAGAAGTAGCAAACTAAAACCAAGGTGTGTGTAGATGGGATTAGGAACAGAGAGCCTGGAAGGACAGCTGTCAGAATTAAAATATTAGAACTGATAGGAATAGAAGATACACTTTTAAAAAGTTATAAAATGTATAGCAATCTTGGCCCCTTTAGTGGAGCCCATAGCCCTTTAGTAGTTAACATCAGTGCATCACGATAATCCAGCCATGTTCATAAACACTGTATGAAAGAAGTATGTGCATTAAATAAGAAGCAGATAATTTTTTTAGGTTTGGAAAGCTAAAGAGATTACTTGCAGTTACCAGGAAAAAAATGTATGTATGCAAACTCTTTAAACAAGTTCAGAATAGTCAGATATTACTGCATCTGCTTACATGAAGCTCTAGATATTATCCGTTTAGAACAAACAAACAAGAAAAGTAAAGACTTCACAAGCCTTAAACTAAACTAGAATAGTGTGGCCGGACTATGGAAACAAAGATCCCTTCAGACCTCTGAGCTGCTGAAAGTCAGGAAAAACTTGCTGTTCTACCAAGATCTTTATTTCACTTCACTATGAAAATGTATCCTGATTTCCTAAGAGAATAACAACGGCAACCTTAGTTGCATATTTAAAAATACCTATTTTTTCTTTTAAAAGACATCCTCATTTAGGAACATAATTAGAGGTGGCATCAAACTACAGAATCCTTCTCCACATGGGCTGGATTTCTGATGACAACGTCAGCGCAGGCCGTGGTCCTCGGCGCCCAGCCAACTACAAAGTGAACTGAGCACACCGCTCTTCGTTCTGAGCACCACGAGCTCAGCCTAAATCCCCCATTGTCAACTCACTGTCCCCTACTCTTACATGATCCAGCCTTTGCCTAACTGAGCTGAAATTTATGTGTTGAAATATATTTTTAAAAGAAAAGGAAGTTATACATTTTCAAAATGCCTCTCCTTTTCAGAAATACATAATCTGCAGCAATTTGTTCAATACTGAAGGGGAATTAAGGTTTCCTAACAGGACTCAAAGGGCAAAACGCTTGGAGAATTGTTCAGAGAAAAAGCAACAAGTATGTTGTTATGGTTACTCATTATTGATAGCACAAGGTCTACCTCCAAGAGCGAGAAAATAAGTAGCATCCACTGAGTGTCTTCTGTGTGCCAAGATCTGAATTAATTATATGGAAAGCGTGTCCCTGTGTAACCCCAGGACAACCCCAGACTCTACTTTACACACAGGAAATTAAGACTCAGAGAAGTCAAGTCAACTGCACCAGCTCACACAGTTAGCAGGCAGGCTAAAACCGGAGCAGTGCCCCTCTACACCCCCAACCACCAAGTTAGAGAAGACAGCTCAACGGACAGCTCGACAGGCGGACGAATGAACGTCCCTTCGCTGGGTATTATTTAATGTGTCCTCTAATTCCTGAAGGATTAAATGGTTCCTTCCTTTTCAAGGCAAGTAAATTTTGAGAACGATAACAAATGGGTGACTCCTACCGAAACCAAATTTTATCATCTGTCTCCGCATCGAAAATAACTCTCGAAAGCAGCTGACCACTTACAGGCTGTGAGGCAATGACCAGCTTGCCGGGGACAGAAAGGATCCCACCTTCCTCCAGTGACAACAGATTGAGATCAGACTGGGAAGCTGCTGTTTCAGAATTCAGTCACAGCCTGCAAAAGTGTTCACTTAGAGAACACCCACGAGTAATTGCCCCAAATTAGATAATTGCTCCCAAGTGCAGATCGTCGTGTTCCCGGGGAGGCCAACCACCGAGCTCCCACAGCCTGCACGGAGCGAGGCTGAGAGCAGAGCACTCGCTGAAACAGACAGCGCACGCTGTGGCTCTGATGAGCGCGCTGTCGTGGGCTCCGGGAGCTGACAGGTGACATGAGAGGCTGTCAGAAACAATGCTGACAGCACGGAGATGAACGCTGAGAAAGGTGAACACCAGAGGAGGTGGGCGCTGCCCTTTCCGACCCGTCCCCCATGGGACACCGCACCCCAGGAAGGGGAATGACTGAACGAGACCTCATATAAAAGCATATTGATGTGCTGAGCACTTGCTAAGCATTCGACAAACACCAGCAATTACTATTTGGTTCACACGGTCATCGCCAGCTAGATCTTGCACTTTATACCTATACTTCACTTAAGTCTCTCCACAGCCCTACAGCCTGTGTAGCTACCACTTCAGAGATGAGGAAACGGGGGCTCAGAGACATCAGACTGTTAGTAAACAAATGGTGAAGCCGGGATTAGAACTTATGCCTGCCAGAAGGACAAACGACAACAAATACGCCATGCTTTTCACAGCTCACTCCATCTCAACTGCAAACTCAGCGGGACTTCGGTTAGACGTCTGTGCCGCATTAAAGCCTGCCAAGATTCTTTGACCCTTCTGCCACTGAGACGTGGGGTCTCCATCCTCTCTTCTGGAATCTGGGCAGGCTATGCTGCTTCTCTGAGCAACAGTGCGGCGAGTGTGAGGCTGTGCCGACACTCGGGCCCAGACCTGCGCCCTGACCGCTCCCCGGCCCCTCTCCTGGGGCACTCGCTCCTGGAAGCCAGTCCCCACGTGAGCAGTGCGGCTGCACTTACATCCCGCTCTGAGGAGTCAAACGGAGACGGGAGGGCCCACAGGGTGAGCTGCCACCCACAGGAAAGAGGGGCCAGGGACCACCCAGGTGCCAGATCCGAGAGTGAAAACGGCACCCTGACGCGGACCCCCGAGGCCCAGGCGCCCCTGCAGAAGCCATGCGAATCAGACACGAACCACACAGCCGAATCGACGAATTAGGGAACTGTGACCAAAGCCAATGGCTGCTTTCAAGTTTTGAAAGCATTTCACTTTGAAATGATTTCAGATTTAGATAAAAATTGCCAAAAATTGCACCAAGAGTTTCCGCATATCCTTCACCTGGCTTCATGAAATGTTAACGCCTTACATAACCACAGAGTAACTATCAAAACCAAGAAAGATGTATTTGAATTTTGTCAGATGTCCCACTAATGTCCTTTTCCTGGGCCAGGACCCAGTCCTGGGACCTGAACTTAGCTGTCATGTCTCCTTGGTCTCCTTTCATGTGGAACAGTTTCCAGTCTTTGTCTTTCATGAACTTGACACTTTTGGAAAGAGCACCGGTGGTTCTTCTGCAGAATGTTCCTCAATTGGATTTGTCTGATGCTTCCCCGTGATAAGCTGAGATGACGTGTCCGGGCAGGAACACCACAGAAGCAGTGTTTGGTCCGTGCGTCTTATCAGGAGGCTGTGTGTTATCAGTAGCTCTCGCTCCAAAGCCACCGGCTCAAAGCCACTCGGGCCTGGAGAAGTGTGTCCTCAGGTAAGCCGACCAGAGTCCCTCCGTCCCCTCTTTGATAACGTCCTCACTTCTGTGATCTGTAAAGCAGTGCATTCTTCCACAGGAAGAGGACAGCAATCGCCACGCTAATATAAAGCAGTACTGTCTGTTCTTTAATGTAGGCTGTACGGCAAGAACATGGTAACACGCCAGCCAAGAAGTATGTTACCTCATTCTGCTTCTCATATGACAAGCTCTTTAAAAGTTCGATCTTTTGTAAGAGTTTGATGAGTAACCAGTGCAGTAAATGATCGGTCGTTTGGGGTTTTGGTTTTGCTTCCGGATGACCACTAGAGGTCAGGATGGCCGCACTGAAAACCGAGCAGCGGCCTAAGGAGGACCCCGGGGGCCCTCACGGCAGCCTCGGCTACACGTCCTCCTGGCCAGTCCTCCCTTCCGTGGACTACTTGCTTAACAACATAACATAAAATGTGACAAAATTTGAGTGATTCCCACTCGAATTTTCCATTCCCCAGGTTGAGTATATATTTCCCATTTTATCATAGATTCCTTTGTTAGTTTTTTCCTGAGTAGAGCTGTGAGGAAGAGAGCTCAAGAATGGAGAGAATGAGAAAGAAATCTAACATATGAACACCTCTGCCTGATCACGGGCGAGTATTTTTTATCTTCCCTTGACTTGCATTTGTTTTTACAAACGAAGTACTAAATAGATACATATCTGCAAAACCTGCGCCCTTCAGTCTGAGCGACCCTGGGAAGAATCCTTAGAGGTCAGTGACGTCTGAATTAAACAGACCTTCCAGAAACAAGGCAGGTAAAATAAGAGAAAGAAATCAAGTCAGAGGTTCTGACAGGTACTCATCAAATCGGAGCCATTCTGAGGACTGCTTAGCGTATGCAAACATTCGTGTTTACGAGGATGGATAGGTCATCCCGCCAACAACAGACCCCCTTATGGAACGGGAGATAAAAATACAGACAGGTTAGAACCCACCCTGGAGAACCGAGGAGAGGTGACCTGGAAAGCATGCAACAGTTCCTATAAAGACACCCTGTCCGTGGGAACTTTGGCAGCAGTCACCCTTCTGTCCCCTCCCCGTCACGGTGACTTGGATCCTACTGCCCCTCTGCTGCGGGCTTCAGTCAGCCATGCTGGTTAGATGCCCTTCACCATGACCAAGAACTACTACCGGAAGCTGGAGGGCTGGGAGGCCTGAAGCTGGAGAGGGAGGCTGGCCTCCTGCCGGCTGGCTCTCCGTGGCCCTTGCCACTGCCCAGACCGGGGTCCACGTTATCATCCCGGCGATGCTCAGGCAACACAAAGGGCTCTCATCTCCCACCAAGTCTGATCCCCTCCTGCCTTTATCTGGTTTCGGAGAGTCAACAGAGTGGGGGGTACGAGGTGTACTCTGGGGCTGGCCTTCCCAGGTCTCAGTCAACCTTCCACCTCCTCCTGTCTGACACAAAGCAGTTAATTAAACGCTCTCTGCCTCAGTTTCCCGGCACCGCCTCACAGAGCGGCGTTGAGGATGAAATGAGTTTCAGTCTGCAAAGCATGAGGAACAGGGCCCAACAGACAGTTTGGCAGTCCCTGTTTGAACACACGGTTATGGCAAAGTCCTCAGAACTGAACTTCAGGATGTTATAAGGAGTTTCAGTTATGAAGATGTCAAGGAAATGGCTGCATATTCTAATAACAACTGACCTATACATTCTCCTATAATTTCCTGAAAAACAGTCTCTCCTATCTCCCAATCAATTTGATCAGCTCGTAGATTCAGCCTTAAAAGGATGAGCTTAAGCCACAAGGAAACAGGAGTGGCTAGCACTCCAGGAGAAACGGATCAAAGGACTAACAAACCTTACCAAACGAAGAGAGAGGAAAGGTGTTTATAGGTTTTGCTTGTAGAAAGCGGCAGACGCTGACTAAGTCAGCCTTTGGCATTTATTCCTGACCTGCCAGCTGGAGTGTAAACATTCATTTCAACGAAGCCGAGCTCAGTGATGCTGGCGACGCGGGCACCTCGCCCGCACAGGCTGCTGTCTGGCCTCGAACCGTCATGGGGAGACAGACCGCACAAGGTCGCTGAGCGAACAGGATCTCGGAGGCACCTCCACTCGGGCCTGAGATGTCAAATCCCGAGCACAGAAAGCAGTGATAATAACCAGAGACCTCGGGGAAGGTAACCCCGTCCCCAGGAAGCAGAACGCCCGCCCTGCGCCAGGCTCGCTGGCTTCATTCACCCTGCGGCTCTGCCCTTCATCCGCCCCCGTTCCTCCTGTCGTCGTCCACGGTACTTCCTTCTGGACGGTCCTCAAAGGAAGTGGAGAGCACCTGAGTGCCATTTTTCACTGAAGACATATTGGAAGGCACACTTTTCAAGGTTTAATATTCTCAATTCTTGTCATCTGTCTTCATATGTACTAACTGCAAGTTCTCTCTTCAAGGCCTTCATAAATCTCCCAATAAAAAATAAAACTAGACAGCCTGCTGCAGCACAGGACCAAACAGTACAGGCGACTGCCGAAGGATCACCGCCTACACCCAGCGCACTACACTGAAGCCCTGCCAGTGACCTGTCCACTCCTGCTTTGGGCTTGAGGTCAGCTGTGGGCCTTCCAACCTTCTGCCAGACTGACACAAGTCCTCTCCTGCTAAATCCACAAAACGGATACAGAGGGAACTCTCTCTATTCTTTTCGACGAGGACTACCGGCTTAAACTACCCACAGACTTCCCAGTCTGACGATCTATTATTCTTTATGATTTCAATACAGCAGAGACACTCGGCTTTCCGGTTCCAAACTGAGGCAGACTGAACAGGGTTATAAAAGCGTGGCTGCCTTGGAGTTCCAGCTCACCAGACGGGGTACCGGGGAAAGAAGCAACATCCCCTGGGCCCAGTGTGGTCACCAGCACTCATACACAGACCATGCCTAGAGAACGTAGCCGTTTTGCGCCTGGAGGGGCTTCCAGGCACCTCGCAGACTTCAGCGGAGCGCAGGTTTATGAGTAAGAGTAAGATGGACGGCCAGGAGGGGTATGGAAAGGACGCCCTCGAGGTGGAGATCGGGGGCACCAAGGTCTTTGTTTTGTTTGTTGTCTTGATTATCCACCGGAATACACATTTGTTCCCCAAAACAATGTGATCTAATTTTTACAAACATTAAGGAAAGCAAGGGAACTGAAAATCCTGAAGAAGTCACCCAAGTGAAAGTCCTTTTCTGGAATCCTGCGCAGGAGGAGGAACCCGGTTCAGAGGGACCCCTGACAGCGCAGACAGCAGGGCGGCGGTCTCCCCCTTCCCCTCCCGCGGCCCTCAGCCCCTGAGCAGCCGCACAGCCTTGCCTCTGAGGGCGGCAGCTGCCCGTCCACGCAGCCGGTCCCTGGGGCCACCTCCCCCGAGGCGGGCAGGGGTGGGCAGGCAATGCTGTTCTACTGAAGACTGAACTTGGAGGAAAGGTTCTGTCCATTACATTTTTCTCCAGGCCGTCATTTTTACTTTTTAATCAAATTCACATGTCCCCAAGCAGAACTGGCTTTACGCCGGTTTAATTTCCTTTAGGACCACGAGACCGTGTGACTGTGCTCGGCGGCCCTCAGGTCTGAGCAACGTTCCACCTGGGTGAAACCGAAGGCGGGCCTTCTCAGAGAAGGGGTGCACGGCCACAGTACCCTGGGACCCCACCCTGGTGCGCTGGGAACGGGGGTGTTCGTGTCTACATAGTGGAGGGGGTGTCACTGTAATGTCAACTCACCAAAACACAGTCTTCAGTCAAGTACTTGTTCCAGAATCTACATATTGGAACTAACTTGTTTAGCTTTTCATTTTTTAACGCAGTAAAACTTTAAAGACGATATAAATGTAAATAAACGAGCGGCACATCACAAACAGAAATGAAAGTTGAGCTGCATTTTGAATAGGTTCCAGGGGAGCAGGCGGAGGCTGCAGTGAGTGGAAGTGACAGCGCTCAGGCAATTAGTGAGGGGCCTGGAGGAAAACCCTCCCCACGACACGCCTGCAGGGACTGCAGAATAAGCCGGTGTGCCGTGCTGCCGTGCCCTCTGGAGGGAGACTCTGGACTCCTCTCCTCTCTGAAGAAATGCCGCTCCGGCGCCTGGTGCGTGAGGTCGACTGTGTGGAACGGGAGTCCAGGGCCTTCGCTGGCTCTCTTTGTGCCGCTGCTTTCTAAAGCCTTACTGCAGAAAACACGCTCTGGGGGGGGGGCCGCGGCGCCTCGGCGCCGCCCAGGGGGCAGCTCGATGTGCAGACGCTCGGGTTCCACGCCCCAGAACCACCAACCCCGATCCGAACTGGCATTCCACAGGACCGCCAGCTGAGTCGACTGCCTATCAAAATTTCAGATCCACTTCTTTTAGACAGTACACATCTTTTCTGCCTAGTAATTCAAAATACAGTCTACTTCTCACAAGTAGCAGATGGCTCCATGTATCAGTGAGAGAAGGGTAAAAAGCCATAAAGATCAAGCTGTCAAAGTTGGTATCGTTCCAAAAATAACTCCAATTTTCTAATTAGCTTTATAATAGTGACAGATAATTTAAAAGATTTCATTTTGAAATTCACTTTAGATGAGTAAGTTTCTTTTGATCCAGTCTTGCTAATCGAAAATTGTGTGAGGAAATAAAAGAAGAAAAGGTATCCTAATTTATAAAAAGCCTGCTGCAAATCAATTTACAAACAGAACTTATTAATAGAGGTATTACCCCCTATTAATCCTAACATGAATCCTAACATGAAAACCCCAATCCGGCAGAGATTTCTGGAAGAATAAAAAACCAGAGGGAAAAATAAAAGTGCCAAATCATTAAACAAATCTAATATAAATTAAGGTCCATAAAATAATTATTATATCTTCAAAACTCATTTTCACTCAACAGCTCACGAAGAATGGTATTTTTTGCCACCAAACCACATCGCAGCCCTTTCACTGACCGCGACGCTCCCCAGCACTGCCCCAGAACACGGCGGAAACCTGGGGAGTGCGCGAAACCGCAGGCGGTGGGCAGGTCGGCGAGCCCTCCCCTTCTCGACCCAGCAAGCCAGCAGACCCAGACTCTGCTCCAGCGGCCGTTTCGTTCTTGGAGACATAGAGCACCTGCACTGTCTTTCTCCAAAAAAGACAGAAAAGAAATTCCACAGACACGATTTCTATACAGGTTCTAGAAAAAAAGTGAAAGATTCAAAGACAAAAATAAAAAGTGATGTCAAAGGTTATACATTATCGATGCTTCCAATTTGGAAGTCTAAATTCCACCCTCTTTTTTCCAAACACAAAACTTCTGGGGGAGAAAATAGGAGATCGTGTTTTCAGAAGTTAAAGGAAAAAACCAACTCATCAACCATTTTCCTGCAATGCATTCCTCTTTCTCGACTTATGTATGCAGTGCTGGGGAAAAGGGCAACAATTTCCACTGTCCCGGGCAGGCATTTCGCCTGGGTAGCGCACAGCAGTAACACTTCTCAGGAGTTCAACTTACAGTGAACTTCGACCTTCAATTGCACAAGTTCATTTCAGGACCAAACAATGCATGAAGGAAAAATGAAAATCCATTTAACAAAATGCTCCTGGCTGTAAGTGGGTGCTGTTTTCTGATTCAACCCAATCCTATTCTACCAGGCCTCGCCAGTCCTCACTAAATGGTCAGATCCATCCAGGAATCCGCCACCCCTCAATCCTTAACCGCATCCTTAACAATCATGGCCTCTACTCCTGAAACAGGAAGCCGTCTGCCACCCTTCATCTCCTCTGCTGACACTTCTGACTAACCACCACCATTTCTTAGGGGGCACAGTCTCCAACTGCCCCCCCTTCCGTCTCCTTATCCCCCAGGGCACTCGCCACAGCCCTAGTCATCTCTGAAGCATTCCCACGGGACCACACAGTTCCACGCTCTCCAATGGCTCCGCACTGCCCTGGGGAGAAAGCCCACGTGCCCTCCCACGTGACTGACGAGCCCTGCCAGCACGGGGCCCACCCACCTGTGGCCCGGCGCGCTCTGAGTTCCAGAAGTTCTGGCTTTCTTTTAGTTCCTCCCACCCGAGCGCCTCACACACGCATTTCCCCCACCCGTCCGTGGGAATTCTCCTACTCATGTCTCAGATCTCAACTTGAAATGTCACTTACTCAGAGAGACCGTTCTTGAAACCCTGATCTAAAATAGGCTCACTTATTACAAAATTTGAGGCAGCTTGTTCTTTCCCTTCATGGCATTTATTATAATGTATAATCATATTAATGTCTATTAAGTCGATCTGGTCTAATGTGACATTTAAAGCCATCATTTGCTTATTAATTTTCTGTCTGAATGATCTGTCCATGGTGTTCGTGGGGTATGACAGTCCCCGCTATAACTGTATTGCTGTCAACTTCTCCTTTTATATCCAATAATACTTGCTTTATATATTCAGGGACTCCTGTGTTGGGTGCATAGATTATAACCACGTGTTTTTGTATTTATTTATTATGTCTTCCCATTAGCCTGTTAGCTCCATGGATGCAAAGACAATGTCTGCTCCATTAACCACCACATCTACTACATGTAGCTCAGCGTCAAGACATAACAGGTGTTCAGTATGTATTAAATAAATACATGCTGGAGGGAGAAATGAGACACTCCTTTCAGTGAGTATCTCTGGTCCCCTGGATGCTGAACTGATGAGCTACTAGTTATTATTTTTCTAGAGACGAAAGTCAAAGCCTCACCTCATAACAATTCGGAAGCACGTGCTGCTCCATTTTGCCTCTCCTGGCACCCTTCTAACTGCTCTAAGCACTGTATTGGAGTCACTCCCTTTTCCCTCCTTTTTAATGCTTCTGAAATTACTCGTGAGTCCCTTTGGACTCCCATGTACACCTTTAATAACCCAGCTGTTAGGAATCTAGTTGTATCCCTGACATAGTGCAGTACGCTGTGTATTGCACTAATGTATTCTATGAATCCCTTCTCCCCAAATATAAGTAATCACATAAAAGAAAAGGCTGGCAAAAGGAATCTCATCTAAAAATTTTGCTTTCCCTTTATAACGTGTTCCCTCCCCTACAGTTCCACAACAATGCAGCACTGTTAGAAAATCTGGCGTTATACCACATGCTCTTAAATGCGTACTTAGGACAAAAGACAAAAGGCACCGGTGCTGGAGGACGGGCTTGTAAAAGCCACAGTCCACACATCAGCAGGCCTTCTTTTGTAGTTCGTTTTCTATTGTGGCACAGTTAACATTTTATATGGGCTTCCCATGCACAACATAATGAATCGGTATTTCTGTACACTGCTAACGACGACCACAGTAAGTCAACTTACCATTCATCTCCATACACATTATTTTTTAAGTTACAAATTATTTTTTGTGATGAGAATTTTTAACATTTACTCTCTTGGCCATCTTTAAATATGCGACAGAGTGGTGTTAATTACAGCCACCATGCTGTACCTGACATCCCCAGGACTGATTTATAACTAAAAGTTTGTACCTTTTAATTCCCTGCATCCCTTTCACCCACCCCTGCCTCCTCCTAATCTGGCAACAACCAATTCTTCTCTGTATCTATTGAGCCTGGCTTTTTGTTCTGTTCTATTCTGTTCTGTTTTGGAGTCCACACATAAATCGCATGGTATTTGTCTTTCTCTGACTACTTCACTCAGGATAATACCCTCGAGGTCCAACCATGTTGTTGCAGGTGGTGAGCTTCTGTTCTTTCCTATGGCTGAGTAATTCCTTTCTATATAATAGCACATCTTCACCACCCACTTACCCACTGGTGGACACTGAGGTTGTTTCCGCGTCTTGGCTATTGGAGATAAAGCTGCAATGAACACGGTGGGGTAAGCAGATATAATCTCAAACCAGTGTTTTAATTTTCTTCGGATAAATACCCGGAAGTGACATTGCTGGATATACGGTAGTTCCATTTTTAACACCTTGAGGAACCCCACTGCTTTCCATAATGGCTGCACAAGGGATCCCTTTCTCCACACCCTCACCGACACGTACTATTTTCTTGCTTGTCTGTGTGCTGATGGTGGGCATTCTAACAGGTAGGCGGGGCTATCTCACTGTGGTTTTGGTTTGCACTTCTCTGCTGGTCAGTGACGTGGAGCTCATCTTTTCATGTGTCCGTTGGCCATCTGTATATCTCATTTGGAAAATTGTTTATTCAGGGCCTCTGCTCATTTTTTAATTGAACTGTTTTGGTTTTTTCCCTATTGAGTTGTAGGAGTTCTTTATATATTTTAGATATTAACCTCTTATCAGATATGTGATTTGCAAATATTTTCCCCCATTCAGTGGGTTGTGTTTTCACTTTGTTGATGGTTTCCTTCACTGTGCAGAACCTTTGTGGTTTGATGTAGGCCCATTTGTTTATTTCTGCTTTCTTTGCCTTTGGTTTTTAAGTCAGGTCCAAAATATCATTGCCAAGACCAATGTCAAGGAGCTTAGCACTTATGTTTTCTTCTAAGATTTTTATGGTTTCAGGTCTTACAATTAAAGTTTTTAACCTATTTTGAGTTAACATGTGTGCCTGGTATAAGATAGTAGTCTAGTTTTCTTCTTTTGTACATGGCTAACCATTTATAGCAGAGACTGTCCTTTCCCCATTGTATCTTCTTGCCTCCCTTGTTGTAGATTAATTGACCATGTATGTGGTGGGTTTATTTCTGGGCACTGTATTCAGTTCCACTGATCTACATGTCTGTTTTTAGTCCACATTACCATACTGCTTTGATTACTATAGCTTTGTAATATAGTTTGAAATGAGGATGTGCGGTTCCTCTAGCTTTGTTCTTCCTTCTCAAGATATTTTTGGCTACTCTGGGTCTTTGGTAATTCCATACAAATTTTAGGATGGTTTGTTCTATTTCTACAAAAAAATGCTATTGGAATTTTGATAGTAGATTGCTTCAGGTAACACAGACATCTTAACAATATTAATTCTTCCAGTCCATGAACATGAAATAGTCTTTCATTTATTTGTCTTCCTCAATTTCTTTCATTAATGACTTACAGTGTTCAGTGTATGGGTCTTTCACCTCCTTCGTTAAAGTTATTCCTATGTATTTTATTCTTTTTGATGCAACTGTAAATAAAACTGTTTTCTTAATTTATCTTCCTGATAGTTTGTTGTTAGTGTGTGGAAATACAACAGATTATTATATATTGATTTTGTATTCTGCAACTTTACTGAATTTTTTTAGGGTTTTATATAGTATATGTAATCAATCACATCATCCTCAAACTGTGACAGTTTTACTTCTTCCTTTCCACTTTGGAGGTCAGCATTTATTCTTTTCTTGTTTTGTTTTTATTTATTCATTTTCAGAGAGAGGGAAATTAAGGGGTAAAGAGAGGGAGAGAAACATTGATGTGAGAAAGAAACACTGACTGGTTACCTCTCTTACATGCCCTGCCTGGGGACTGAACTTGCAGCCTAGGCCTGTGTCCTGACTGGGAATCGAACCGGTAACTTGTCGTCTGGCAGGACGATGCCCAACCAACTGAGCCACACTAATCACAGCAGCATTTATTTTTAATGTTGTTATTCCCACTGAATATATGTTGGTTGATATTACAACATAACTGTTTTGGCTCCCTAAGAAATACCTTTTTAAAACATGTATGTCATCACAGCATGACCCTAACTTAAACTTCCAGGGGCTTCCCATGTTTATAAGTGTGTTTCCCAAACTGGGATATTCCAAATCTGAGGCACAGCATGAGATTTTAAAAAGTGGAAAAAGCTACTCATATTCATGTTCCCACACCCTAACTGAACAACGTATTTCTATAGCATACCCTTGGGCTCACAATATAACAAAACCATTATAATAAACCATTCATATAAATGTAAAAACTTTTCAACTTGATGTATCTTTATTGTCAAAGAAAGAAATAGGCTTGGTCCAAGTAAGACTGCCTAATATCAACCATAAAGAATTTATGAAGTATCAAAGCATACTTTCTCTTTTTTAAAAAATTATTTATGAATCTCATTTTTAAAAAAACTTTTGAGCCCTGGCCAGGTGGCTCAGTTGGTTGGACTGTTGTCATGCACAGAAAAGGTTGAGGGTTCGATCCCCAGTCAGGACACATGCCTAGGCTGTGGGTGCGGTCCCTGGCCAGAGTTCATACAGAAGGCAACCAACAGATGTTTCTCTCTCTCTCTCCCTTCCTCTCTCTCTAAAATCCATAAACACATCCTCAGGCAAGGATTAAAATAAAAATAAAAAGCTCTGGCACTTTGAGAAAAAGTTTTAGATATTCAAAAGAAATTTTTAAGCTTAATATATGTATAGGATACTATTCATGATCATATATAATTTCCTGACCTAGTGAGAGTAAAAATCTGAATAAGCGCCCGCACCCAACAGCCTGTACTGGAAGAATGCAGATTCATCTTCATTCCCCGTCTGGCAGCTGAAGGTCCGGTCTTGTTCTTGACTTAAATCCACAGGAACTGACATATCTGCCCACGGTTCATCACAGTCCGTCCCGCTGCAGCACTGCTGCGCAGCGAACCTGGTCCAGACCCCAGCGCCAAGGAAGCCTGGCTGCTAAGACACTCCTCCGCTCTCTACTGACTTGGCTGTGCTGACGGGCCCACAGGAGCATCAGAGCAGAAGGGCCTTGAGAAAAAATCAGCAGACCCAGTTTCTACCCCCAGAGACAACACTGAAAATGCAGCAACCACAGAGACATTGTTGGAGATTTCCCTGTAGGCTTTGTGCTTCCCTGAACTAATTGCCTTGAACTATGACTTTATGTTTGGAATTCATCAATAGAATGAATTCTCAGAGATGAAAAGCGCACCATCTCATCCCTCCCTGCCCACTGTTCTCAGTCCTCCTGAAGATCAGTGACTCCAGGCGGACGCCAAGTAGTTCCCAACAACTCCTTGCTACGGCTGCTGTTGGTGATTAAAATGACCAAAAAGCACAGATCTTCAGCCCAAACATATTTCAATGTGTAAGTCCAAAAAACTGTTAAATCAGCATTCCTTAAATTTGGAAAATTTAGAAACTTAGGAACATCTGCTAAGCATGCAGATTTCTAGGGTCAGATACCCAAAGAACGCCGACTCTCGGAGAGGTCTACAGAGTGTATGTGTTCAACAAGCATGCCCCAATGCCTCCCACTTTATTTTTAGAATTGAGACAGATTTCAAATAGCATGAAATCAAGCCTTTAACAGTGTGCCATTCACTGGTCTTTCGTACATTTGCAAGGTCATACAACCATCCCCACTAATTCCAGAATACTTCATCCCCCTGAAAAGAACCCTCGTTCTCATTAGCAGTTCACCCCCAAGAACAAGAATGGGATCATATCTCTAGGTAAGTGAATAAGCAAAGTAATATCTGTCTGCTAAAGGGGACCTGTTTTTCCGAAGCCTGAAAATTTCAAATATTTCAGGATTGACCCATGCTATTTGAATATGTTCAACATTATTCACCTCAACCTACAGTCATTCATTTTAAGTTGCTTACTTTTCATGTTGAAAGCTTATTAATTATGAAATAAAATGTGCTTTGATTCTAAAAGAGCATTTAAAATATAGGCTACATCAGTACTCTTGGGCATCTAGCTTTCATCTTATTGCAAAGAGAGGGAAAGAGAGATTCTGAATACTAAGAATGTACAAATTTCTCGGTGTATTAGGGGTCTTATGGACACAGTGGACTCTTGCCTGCCAGTGAGCACAAACCAGAGACCTAGAGGAAAGCCGTAGAACAGCCAGACCATGACCACTGAATGCCTTAAATAAGGAACACCCAGCAGACTGCGCTGGAGCCTGAGCTGCGGTCCAATAGCTTGAGGAGGCGCTGGAACACGCAGGAAATTGTTCTTTTCAGTGGAAAGTTTTCTGGCATTATTCCTCAGCAAAGAAGAGCAAAATGGACTATTTACGAGGACATGGATAAGAAGCAAAATGTCAAGTGGCCTTCTCAAAAATAAGAGTTTCTGAAAACCTTGATAAGACAATCCAAAAAGCAGGAAACCAGAAGGCCCTATTATGCCTCTTTTTAACTAATGCAATCAACAATTCCAGTGCTGGCGGCTGGATACTTATTGTACGTCTAGATAGAATTCAGAGGCCCTGGGAAAGTGATGAGAAGGTCAGACCATTGTTTGGTTAAAAGGGCCAAACAACGGATGCTGATGGCAAAGTGCCCGCAAAGGGTAGCCAGAGAAGAATACCGGAGCATCAGAGGCAGTCTTTTCAGGGTGAAATTCTGCTGGACCGCAGAAGGAGCGCCTGGGGAAGGAGGTCAAGAGTCTTGCACTGAGAGGCCCCAACTGATGTTAAGAACTGATAAGACTTCGACCTTGAAAGAAGAGTAGGTAATGGGGCTTCTTAAGAGAAGCAAAGACCATCTCATTGGTCTGTTTGCTATAGGGATGGACAAGAATAATTAGGCTATCTGCCCATGTAAATTAAAAAAAACACACAACAATTTCTAAGTTGACTAACTTAGAGGCTGAGAAGGGTGAAGGTCAGTGGTCTATTCAGGGGAGCTAAGAACAAGTGGAAGAAGGTATGAAAACTTCTAGTACGACGTGTGGGCCAGAAACATGCTCCCGAAAAGCCTGTCTGTATCCTGTCATCAAATCTCTGAGGCTTCGAAAGGGAAGCTTGAGAGTTCATCAGCAAAATTTGGGCATGAATAAAACTAGATGGTGAAGCCAAGTGACTACTCTCCAAAGCAAGTTCTCATTTTCAGCTATTTTCAGCTGATGCTGTATGAGAGTGTTCCCCCTCCATTGTACAAGCTAGGCAATTTATACGTTGGGGGACTGTTGTTACTAATAATTGCAATGGAGGTCTTTAAACAGGTATTAGGTAGATGCTTTCACAATCCAATTTCCAGACAATGAAAAGCACTGAAATGTTTTATATCACTTTACAGATATCAAAACTCAAGAGCAAAGTTATTTTTCCAGCCGTAGGATTTCATGAACACATTTATAGTAAGATAATAAAAATAATTGCATCCATTAACTCTTTGTTCTTTTTTCCCCGTTAATACATATTTCTTGCGTGTCTATAAACTGACTCGGCACACAGCAGCACACAAAAGTGATGCAGCTTCTCTGTTCAGAAACTTATAATCTAGTGGAAGAAACAGGCATCAGAAAAGTAATACACCGAGTGCTACGAGAAAAAGTAAAAGGAAGGACCTACTTAAGGATGGGTGATCACGTAAAGTTTCTTAGGAGAAGTAACGTTTAACTTTAGACTTGAAGGAGGTAGCCAGGTAAAGAGTGAAGAATGCATTTCAGGCAGAGAGGAAAGAATATAGCAACAGTTTTAACCCAAACAGATTTCTGGTGTTCCAGAAACTGAAAGAGGGCCAGTGCTGAAGTCCAGTGAGTGAGAGGAAGACTGAGCCTAGGGTACCCCTGGGCAGGAAGGAAGGGCAGGTCACAGGCGACTGAGACGATGTGAGCTTTCCTTGGCGGGAAAGCTCTGAGAGTTCTCAGCAGAGGGGACACGGTCTGCTGTGCGCTTTGTGAAAATCTCCCTGGATGCTGTGGGGAACAGTGGGACAGAAGAGACAGGGTGTCCAGTGGGAAGACCAGCTGGGAGGTTACTGGCTTGGAGATTAAAAAAAAAAAAAGGTTTCGGGGACTCCCGGCCAAGATGGAGGCATAGGTAGACACACTGTGCCTCCTCCCACAACCAAGATAGGGACAACAACAATTTAAAAGCAGAATAACAACCAGAACTGACAGAAAATTGAACTGTATGGAAGTCCAACAACCAAGGAGTTAAAATAGACACATTCATCCAGACCAGTAGGAGAGGTGGAGTTTGGCAGCCAAGCGGAGAGGGGAAAAGGTACGGAGAATAAGTAGCATAGATGGTAGGTAGAAAATAGACAGGGGGAGGGCAAGAATAGTATGGGAAATGTAGAAGCTAAAGAACTTATGACACATGGACATGAACTAAAGGGGGGGAATGTGGGTGGGAGAGGATATGCAGGGTGGAGGGGAGTGAAGGGGGGGTAATGGGACAACTGTAATAGCATAATCAATAAAATATATTAAAAAAGACAATGTTAAGGAATGAGGGATTTTTCAATGAAAGACAAGAGGTCCATATCCAATAACTTGTGTGTTTGTGTGTTCCAGGGCCAGGAACTTATAATAAGAGGTCTGAGGTCTGGACTAGATCCTCTGAATTTTTTTTCCTTACAAAGGTAAATCCAGAGCAGTGAAACAAATTGTTTGATCCACTAAAAAAACAAACAAAAAAAAAAAGATTTCAAGACCTATTTTGGAAGTAGACTTGATAAACCAGTGAGTATTTTCCAAATGTGTCCAATGACAAATTGCTGAGAGATCCATCCACATGTCACAGAGATGTATGCGTGGGAGCGACAGACCCTGAATTCTAGCAGCGGTCCCTCCGAGAAAGGCAAAGGAGGCGTGGTCAGGCAGGCGCAGCGTGGAGCAAAGCTGCGCTCGCCGCTCGCCGGAGCTGTGTCGGCTCTTAACCAGAGAGGCAGAGACACAGAAGTTCACCGTGTGCCTCAATGCGTTCTTTGTATGTTTTAAATATTCAATCTTAAAAATAATGACATGTTTAGTTGTTTTATTCAATCCAGGTATACACAGTTTACCTGCTGTGAGTTTTTCTGCAACAAAAAATATTATAAAATAACTTTAGCTATTCCAATTCATGACGAACTATAAGATTTTCACTGGGAAAAAAATGTCACCCTCTACCTTTGAGTCAGTGATCTTCATTTTCATTGTGAGAACTCAACCAACAGCGACTAAACACTGTAGGTTCCTGACCAGGTTCAAAGTACATCAGGTCTTCGTGAGCTTCAAATTCTCATGGTAAAATGTACCTTTAAAGGACGAGGCTGTGTCAGGGCCCAGAGGAGAGAAGGGAAGGGTTTACAGGAACAAATATAGAGGACACATGGACAAAACTAGGGGGGTTAGAAATGGGAGGGATGGGTGGGCGGGCTGGAATGGGAATAAAGGATAGAAACTGTACTGAATAATCTAAAATAAAAAAATAAATAAATAAAATAAAGGACGAGGCTGGACATGCTTACTCCACCGCTGATTATCCTTTATAATTATTCCACCCTCTATATTTCTTACTTAAATGTACCAATATTGACCTTAAGTGTCCCCAAGGCCACCAGGACCTGCTTCCAGAGCAAACGTGGCAGAGAGACTAATCTGAGCATTGCCAGAAGAAAGCAGGTCCTAGTGAAATTCCCAGTCACTCCACAGCACCGTCTGTTTCCGAGACGCTCCTGAAACTGTGGAAGCTGCACAAGTCCTTCCTCTCGCCGCCACATTGAATGGGAACACGTGCTCAATCCAACTCACCCCGGATGACCCATGGGTCCATCCTGTCCAGAATTCAACCGCTTCTCGCACCTGCACTGCCACGAACCACCAGCCTGGTCCACGCCACCCAGATATCTGAACTGCCTCCTAACTGGCCTCCCACTGCTCCCAAAAACCTTTCTCAGCAGTGCGACCTGAGTGACCAGGCGTCAGAGCATGTCACTCTCCCACTCAAAACTCTCCAGGGGCTTCCTATCTCAGTCTGGTACAATCTAGATTCTCTCCAGTGGTCAAAAGACCCTATTAAAATCTGCTACATTTCTCCTCCTTCCTTCATATTTCTCCATAGCACTTACCGCCTTTGATCTACTACTTATTCTACTTAATCATCTGTTTATCATCAGTCTCTTCTACAAGGTAATGAGGGCAAGAGTTTTATCCACTTTTTCTTTACTTTTGTGTCCCCAAACTTGAATGGTGTCAGCATTTAATAGGAACTCAATACATCTTTGTTGAATGAATGAATGAGTAAACCTTCCTCTACAAGTCACAGGAAGCATGAGCACGGACAACGGTTCTGCCATTTCAACTCAAGGTTCCCGCCTCCTTCAGCAACGACAAAATTAGTGAAAGCACAAGACAGAGCTGTGACGCAGCTGACGTGAGGGCCATAAAGAGCTTGCAGGTGGGAATGAAGTCAGGTCCAGAAACAGGGTTTTAGAGAGAGTCTTTCCTAGTCCTGAAGATTTCTATTGCTCAGTAAAATTTTAAAGTAGCCTACACAGTGCTGATTGGTTAGTCAAAGCATCCCCCCACAACTCCCTGCCCCACACTCTTGTGGCCAATCACTACTTTTAAAGTCTTCAGAAAGTTTTATATTTATGTTAGAATTCTTAATATTCCTTATATTGGCCCATTGTGATGTTTTTTTCAATTCATGGTATTCTTTGATAAAGTTGCTAGCTAATGCTACTGTAGTAATCATAGTGCAATATTTAACCAACATGTATCAAACCAACAGGTTATAAACCTCAAACTCACAAAATACTATGTCAATTATATCTCAATTTCTAAAAAGCCAACATATTACTGTTTGAGGGAGGAAAATGGGGCAAAGAGTAAGAATATTATAACAAATCTACTCTTCAGATAACAGCTCCAGAAAATTGCCCTGAAAGGGGACTATACTTGATCCCCCTTGTATTTAACAAGATATTTTAAATAATATTTTTTATTATCCTAAGAAGAAAGGAGAGGCAAGAAATATACTCTGATTTGAAAGGTCAATGATTTTCTTACATTTCATGAAATACCAAGTTACTATAAAAAGCTGAATATATTTGATACTCTGAAGATTGAACTATCTGGGAAGAGTCAGCTTCAAATACCGGCTGTCAGTTATCTTGTCAAGACTAAAAGAAATACTGCTTTCCTTGTGTCTTTTGAAAGAAGGTGGAAAAATGATTATTGGAGGATTACTTAAATCACCAGTCAAAAGGAAATAGAATGTAATTTCCATTTAGGTCAATGGTTAAAATTTTGGTTTCAGCAAAGAAGCATCTCAACTTGGGGGAGGGTAGACAAAGGTTGTTAGAAAGGTAATTCTTATTAAAAGGTTGTTAGAAAGGTAAATACTTGACCCTCTCTTAATCTCTCAAGTCAGCTAGTTAAGTGAAACAATTGAGAGAGCAGAATGGAGGGCAATGTGAAATGACTATTTACTACGTAACAGACACAGTGCTAAGCACCTTATTATTCATAATTTCACTTAATTAGTTACATAAACCTGGGAGATAGGTATCGTTAGCTTCATTTAAAGGATGAAGAAACTGAGACATATATAGGTCGAATAACGTGAACAGGATGATATAGCCAGGGTTGCCTAAAACACCAATTATCTTAACTTCGATATCAAACTGGCTCTGTGTTGCTTCTCCCATATCTGAAGACACTGCTGGGTACTCCCCACCAGGCTGACTTCTCTCGGAGAAGAACCAGAGATTCAGCTCTCAGATCCAGCCCTTAGTCCCATCTGTATGCAACTTCGGAGATCAAGTAAATGACTCCAGTCACCAAATGAGCTGCACTTTGTTTCATATTCATGGATTCTAATCGGATGCAGGACGTGCCCTCTTAAAAAACAAAACAAAATAAAAACCAGCCCTTGATCCCAAGGAGATTTTTAGTGAATAAAAACAACTCAAAAGGTAATGCTCAAAATACTTAGAGCTGCTTGGTGGCATCTATAAATCTTAGTGCATTCATGCCCTAACCCAGCAATTCCAAAAAGGAATTTACCGAAGGACAAGTTCAAGAACACTCACAGCAACACTACTCATAATAGCCCTAGTCTGGAAACGACCCAGATGGCCACGGACAATAGAGGGAAGAATGGAGAAACGGTGGTACATTTCTGATGGAACAAACAAACCACGCCTACATGACCCCACACGGGTGACTCTCACAAACACAGTAAGTGAAAAAGCTAGACAAGGAAGAGCTCATATGGTATGACTCCAGTTATGGAGAGTTCAAAAACAAGCAAATCTACTCGACGGTGTTCTACGTCGGGATAGCGACTGCTCTTTGGAGGGGTAGTGACTACGGGGCAGTGAAGGCGAGGAGGGCCTTCGAAAAGCTTTTGAAAAATTAACACTTTCCATCTGAAAATTTCCTAGCTTTCCATTTGTAACTAAACATTAATTTATAACCATCAAGATTTGAGTTGTTTTCTTAAAAAAAATAGAGAATATGACAAAAAAACATAAATAGATTCTATTTAAGACTATGTTACCATTTCTCCTTTTAGAACATTCTATCATGTGAAAGAATAGCTTTGATATAAATATTTTATTAACTACAAGAAGGAAATGGACAGAGAGAACACAGACAGGCAGGAAATAAAAGTTTATCTAAAAATTTCCTTTGCAAAATAATACTCTGACAAAGATGAGTTAGTGGAAAGAACGAATATCCTGAAGCTTACTGTGCTATTGTTCCCAATAAAATTTATCTTTAAAGCCACTTTGCTGTGTTAAGGTGTGTTATTTATTTCCCTGGTTAAGGTACTGCTGTGATTACAACCTACTCCATCTTTTGGAAAGCTACGTATGCAACTTCCTGAAACAGCTGCAGAGCATCAGTTTGAGAGAGGGCAAGTGACATCTATCTATGATGCTCTTATTAATTTTAATGAGCATGAAGATATTTCAAACCCCATGATTATGAATCACAGTTGACAAGTGATAAGACGGCTTATAAATTTTCTTTTCTCTTCCTCACCATAAATGTTGCTAATTTTTCTTAGCAACTGAAATTAGAATTTCAAGTATCTTCAAGATAAAACTTCCAGAAAAACTCTATCAGGGGCCCAGAAGACGCAACAACGGTGCTCCAATACCAGGCAGAGGCGACTTTAGACTAGAGTCACCAGCCAGCGATCACACCATTGGACTTCCAATAGGGCTCCTGCTCCAAATTCTGCATTTAGCTTAAATTTAGACAGTACTGTATAAACCAATTTGTAAGTAAAACAAGTAGAATGGATGTGTTATCAATCAATTTCTCTAGCTGTAATGCATTCAATATTTGAGAACTTATTCTGTGACCCTCAGCAAGTCACTTGGCGCTTCTTTATCAAGACGCGTCGGCAACGTTTAAAAAGCTTCTGTGCCTGCTGAACGCTCTAGCTTCTGTGCCTGCAGAACGCTCTGCACCTTCACGTGCTGTGCAAGGCCAACCAGGACCTGACCTGTGAGGAGCAAGCCCCAGCCACGCTCACAGGCGAAGGGGCCCCTGCTGCAGGGGCCGAGGGAGAAGTCATGCTTCCTGCGGCTGGTGCATTTTGTTCTGGTCAATCTCATCATTACATTTCCAGTTTCCAGGGTGGTTAAAATAGAATTTTCTTTTAAGAAAGAGGCAACTTTATATAAGAAAAGTAATGTGGGAATACAAAACTGCCTAGATCATAATGTTAGTCTCATACTCAATACTTTCGAATATTACTACAGCTTTTAAATTTAAGACAGCTATACTTTATATCCATTATATTTCCAATGTAAAAAAATTCTTCTCATCCAGCAAGTCCAACACTGTTAAGCATGTTAAACATTTTGATGGTTGGTGTACATGGTATGTATGTGTAATATTGTTTATTTCTTTAAGAGAGTAAAGTAAATAAACATAGTCATCTAAGGAACTAAAAACAATAAATGAAATGAACACTATAGATACCTAAGAAATTGTGCAAACTGATTTTTTGAAATAATTCTACTCTAGGATATTTCAAAATATTCAAAAATCGGTTTGCACAATTACATGACACAAAAACTTTATAACTTCTCTACCTGGATGGAGTCTCAAACATCATATACAGAGATAGCTTATAAATTGAGGATTTAATTACTATAAAATTTTCACTTATATTCACTCTTGGAGTATAATTGCATCACTATTAAAAACACCTCATTCTAAATCATTTATTTAATTTTAAAGGTCCTTTATATTAGCAATCTATTATTCCACATATATGGGCTTATCATGAATTATACAAATTTTATTGTATAAAATTTTACTTTGTAGGAATTATATACCTCATTTTACTTTGTAGGAATTATATATGCCTTAATATTTTCGTTTCTCACAAATAATAAAATTACAATTAAAATAGTCTCTAATAAAAATTCGAATAGAACTCTTCGGTCAGTGTTTATTAGCCTAATGCCCCGGGACAAGAGAAGACGGTGAGGACCGCAGCTGCGTTAGTCACGCAGGAACCATCTCCCGCTGTGGCTCAGGCACGGGAGATGGGGTCACGCTACCTCACAGAGCAGCAGGTCCAGGATGTGGAAGACCATGCAGAGCGGGAACTTGGCCGTGAAGAGAGTGAGAAACCACTGGGACGCATACATGTGGGCCTCCAGGTTCAGGTCACAGAAGTGGCCGTGCAGGTCCGGCAACTGCTCCTGAAAGTCCAAGCGGAAAGCTCAGCAGGTGGCACACGGAAGCAGCTTTGTTCCCTGCGACAACTGCGGTTTGTGACAAGCTTCCTAGGAGCACTTTCATTTTACTGCAGCACTCACTGAACTGTATAAAACGGCACAGAAGTGATGGCAGGAGATGAGAATTAGGGACGTGACAGATCACTGAGGGAAGGACAGACCCGTCAGGGACAAACAACGAAGACCGAGTCTTGCTCACTTGAGTGGCTTTGTCTCTTGGCAAAGGCTCGGAATACCCACTTGCCTTCCAGGGAATGTCACGGCTCAGGGTCCAGTGACAGCGCCCCCTGCAGCGTCCAACCCCTCACTGGCTAGGAGAGAGATGTACTTAATGTCAACATCGCCTTTTATGATATCGCTTCGGTATACTTTTTGGCACCTAGAAAAGGCCAAAACATAACCAAATTTTTAAACTTTAAAAAACCTATCTATGATATCTCTAAAAAATGGCAAACTGCAAGAACTGCCGGTGTGTAACGTATGAAATTGAGTGTGTCCTTACAATGCCTTCATGCTAGCTTTAGCTGTTCTCCCAGGCTGTACCAGTAACTGCTTCTCAAAAGCGTGGAAGGCAGTGCGCAGCGTTAGTGCAGTGTTCCCATAACCGAAAGGCAAAGATATGCAAAAGCCTTCTTTCATAAACAGACCACAAAACAAAAACAAATATCCCTCGGCTTGTGCAGGATGCTCTTTGAAAAACACCCAATGTGCCGCCTCCCACTTTAGACGGGGCACCCCACGGTTATCCAGGGGCACCCACGGTTATCCAGCTAACACACAGAAAGTGCCAACAGAAAAACGTGTTTGGGCTCTTCATAAAACCGCGAACTTGCCGTTCATTTACCAGGCACAAGTATTTGACTCCCAAAGTACTTAAGATTAGTGGCCTCTGAAACAATCTGAACTTTTGAAAGAGAAACATGAGAACTGAATAATCCCAAACAAACCCTTTCTTGGAAAAACCAAATCTCTAAAACAGAGCCTATAGCTTTTCATGCCTAGAGTTACCAGAGACTTTTACATTTTTGCAGTCTTTCTTCGCCTCCGTGACCACTTGCCATTGTGCTTAGTTTATCTGACATCCTTCCACCCCTTCATTCCTTCCTCACTTTCAAGGTCCTCCGCCCTCCGCCTTCCCGCCCCCAGGGAAGCGGTCCTCCACCTCACTGCAAATCTCCGTCTCCACTCTCCTGTCCCTCAGTCTCTCCCTGGCTTTTCTCCCCTGTCCAGACACAGTACGGACCCCCTGACAGGTCACGTCAACGAGCTCCTGCCAGGCTCTTCTGCCACACCCCACTAACCTTCTTCCCAACCACTGCTCCTCTCCCCAGCGTGGAGTCACCCCATTCACGCACACTTTTTTCACATTTCTCTTGGGTTCCCAATACCTGATACAAAGAATGCACAGATCCCTTATAAATTTAAGATTTCTAATCTCAGCTGGAATTCCACAGCTACTCATTAATTCTTTTTATCAGCACTAGTCAATAATTTTGCCCTTATAATCTTTTTTATATAGTATTTGACACACACACATATATATACATGTACGCATACATATTATAAAATAGTAACAACTCTGTTTGAAATCAGGAAATTATGTAGGAAATCTTTTCAAAAATTTTTATTGAATTTATTGGGGTGACATTGGTTAATAAAATTAATAGGTTTTAAGTGTACAATTCTATAACACGTCATCTGCACACTGTACTGTGTGTTCACCACCCCAAGTCAAGTCTCCTTCCGTCACCATTCACCCCAACTTTATCCTCTTCTTCCTCCCCCGCTCCCCCTTTCCCTCTCGTAATCACCATATTGTTGCCTGTGTCTACGAGGTTTTTTTTCTTAATCTCTTCACCTTATGTGGGAAAAATTTTAAAGTATGTCTCCACACTATAATGTTTTAGGTATTTTTATTCCCCTATCAATATCTTTCTGTCTCTTCAAATTGTTCCCTGCACATGGACTAAGAGTGGTACTAGTACTGGTATCAATACAGAAAAAATTTACAAATAATCCTCAACAGTCTCTTCCCTGACTTTACTCACTATATTCTCACTTCAAAGTGTATTACCATTGAATATTTAAAAAGGACGATGATTTTAAAAATAATCAAATGGTTAAAGATTTTATAATATCAAAACCAGAGACGTGGAAATAAAGAACAGACGGACAGTGACCCGAGGGAAGGGGGGAGGGGGATAACAGGGCAAGCAAAGGAGCACGAATAGAGGACTCACGGCACGGACAACGGGAGGGGCTGACTGTGGGAGTGGGGGGTGCGGGGTAGGGGTGCGCGAGGGGAAAAAGGCAGGATAACTATAACTGAACAATAAATTTTTTAAAAAAGTGTAGATATTGATCAGAAACCAAACCATTTGCATTTTGTAGAACTCCATTAGACTTTCACAAATCATGATAGTTCTTCAATTTTATTAGACTTTTTCTATAACGCAGCCAAACGTTATTTACCTGCAGCAGTCTCTCCAGCTGATAAAATTTGCAATGCAGATCTTCAAAGTTGTTTTTGTAGAGGTCTCGCAAGCCATAGTGGTACATGATTTCCACCAAAACACAGAACGCTTGTTCTTCTGGCATCTACAGAAGCACAGAAATACGGAACATGACTGAGGGGCACTTGGCCTGGGGGGGTCAGAAATTTCCCCTCACGTTTCGCTGTCCACATGCACAGCCGAAGGCCTCTAGTGAGTGAGGCTCCTCAGAGCCAGCCTCCTGCAGCGTTACAGGTACAGAACCTGTGTTCAAAGTCTGTAGCTTCCTCACTCAGGGTGAATTATCCTCTTTTGTTACTTTTAATCATCATTCATTCATTCATTCATTCACTAAGCCATCTTAGAAACAGATATCTAACACAGTCACATGATTCAAAACTAAAAAAATATAAAAATGCATAAAGGCAACAGCCTCACTGCTCTCGGTCCCCAGACACTGATCACTCTTCCGCATAACTGTACATCTGCCCGGACACGTCCTCCTCTATCCTGCAAGGGGTTCTCTGTGCCCATGAAAGGATTCTACCTCCTCTTATATTTTCCCCTTTTCTACATAAAAGATAGCTTCCCTTCTCCCTCAGCCATAGCCCCAAAGAAGGGTTGTCCCCCAGGAAGGATTGCTGGGTCCAAAGATAAACGCATTTTCGGTTATGGTAGCGAGTGCAACACTGTCCTCCCAGAATCTTACTGATGTTGCTGTTTTTCTTTCTATAAAAAACAGTTTTTCCGGAAGAATCTTGTGTGTTTCCATCATTAAAATTGAAATGACCAATAAAATCTAATATACCCTCTCAGAGGTATTTTTATCTGAACAGAGAATGAAGTCTGAAGTCAAAGAAAGAATCTCTAAATTGTGGTGGGATTGAGAAGTACAGACTGGTAGTTACAGAACAGTCACAGGGATGTAAAGTACAGCACAGGGAATGTAGTCAATAATATTGTAATAACTATGTCTGGTGCCAGTGGGTACCGGAAATACCAGGGGGACACTTTGTAAAGTATATGACTGTCAAACCACTATGCTGTACACCTGAAACCAATACAAAATAAACGGCATGCAAACTGTAATTGAAAAATTTTTTTTAAATTTCCAAAAATTAAAAAAAAAGTACAGACGCCCTGTGGGACACGTATAAGGACCTAAAAGATCTGTGACTTCCAAGTTCTAGGCTGCAGAGATGAGAATGCTACGACGTGATTAATAAAAAGAAAGGAAAAGATCCGACGATGTTCCAGTTGCCACCACTGCATTTACCTAAATGACTTCCTGAGAATCTTTCTCCCTGATCCATGGTCTGGTCCCCAAAGAAGCACAGAGAAGCTCTTGTGCAAAAAGTAGACAAGGTAAGAGTTATCTGCCATTTTTAGCCCCTACTGGCTTCAAATGCCTTTGTAGGGAAGCCCTACATTCAGAGCCTTGTTCTCGAGAACGTTAGAGCATGTGAAAGACCAAGATCCCTTGGCTGATGTTATACAATTACAGCCCAATGAACAGAGGGATTTCCATCATCCGTTGCCCATTTGCTGAGAAGTTCAACTGGATTTGCTAACGTAAAAGCAGTGACCTCCATTTCAAATTAATTCTGTTAGAAAAGGCATTTTGATAGGAAAGATATCTTAGTGTGGACTATTTCTAAAGAATGCAACATCATTATTTTTAGAGTTCAAATCAAATTAGTGGATCTCACAGAGTTTGCTTTAATGAATAGATAATAATTTGTTATTAGCACATTAGGCAATTAAGGTTTCTGAAACTTTTGAGAATGTGTAAAAATAGCTTAAGCCTTTAAGTAATTTTAAGCATTCTTCCCATAATCTTATCTATGATATTGTATCATAATCTGGAAAGCTTATTTAAGAAAAGGAAAAAACCAGAGCTAAGATTCTGTTTAAATACTACATAAAAAATTCTGAATTAGAAGAGTAAAAACAAATATGAGGTTTTTGCCACAGTGTAAAAAAAATAAAAATAAAAGATAAAAGAGCCCTGACCAGTGTGGCTCAGTTGGCCATCATTCCACAAAGTGAAAGGTGGCCAGTTCGATCCCCAGTCGGGGCACATGCCTGGGCTGCGGGCCCGTCCCTGGTTGGGGCACGTGCCAGAGGCAACCAACCGATGTTTCTCTCTAACTCGGATGTTTCACTCCTTCTCTTTCTCCTTCCTTTGCCCTCTCTCTAAACATAAATAAAATCTTTTTTTTAAAAAAATGAATTGTGGTCTCAATAAGATGAAAGAATTTAGAGAAAGAGGCATATGTAATATTCTAAAAATTACACGAAGCACACAAAAAAAGCTGTCATTACTCATTGTCCTAAGATGTAACTATTATGTAAACATCTACTTTAAATGTCACTCCTCTGAAGCTCTGCCCTTGGCTGATTAGGTATTTGACACCTTTGTTCGAGTAACTTCCTGCCTGAATAACCAAACAGAGTTCTATTTACCCACTTAGAAATGTGATTGTTTATTTAAGTTACGAACTGTCCACTTCTATTTCCTACTTACAAACAGTGAAATATGTAAACAGTTAGACAAAATCTCCTAAAGTTAAATAAGTACACTAAGCTGCTGTCATTTTGATTCTCTAAATATTTACTTATTTCTTTTTTTTTGACCTGTGAGCTGTTTGGGCCCATGGCTTTGCCTCCAGATGTTCAAGCCAGCGAACGTTTTCTCCTCTGCATCCGTTACTGAGAATGTAAGTGCCTGCCTCCGTCCTCCCGCAGCAATGCCGCCAGCGGAGCTCAGACACACACCGTGCACACACCTGCTCCGCAGCACTGCTCTCACCGCCGGCCTCTAAGCCTCCGCATCTCCCCCTCTGCGCTCTAGAGAGCACGGCCAGCCCTAGGGAGACTGATTCCCTTCAAGCCCCCCTCTTGGTAACGGAGTGATGATGCGTCGAATATTTTACCATCTGTCTTCTTACAAAAAGGATAAGCCTTTATTTCCTTGAATGTGGTAAAACCATTAAAACAAAACAAAACAAAAGGTTTAGATGCCTTTCATCGTGTTTACATTCGGTCATGAACACAGGAGATGAAAATACTTGTGCCGGACCCTGCGGGTACAGAGGGGAGGGGAAGGGGCAGTGCCTTCCCGGAGGACAAGCGAACAGGGGACTCTACTTGAGCTTGAGAGGGACACAGAAGTCCTGGGGCAGGACGGCTGTATGGATGAGGAGTTAGGCATCATGACAGCTGGGTACGGGCCAGGTCAAGATGAATTATTCAGGAAAACGACAGATGGACGTAAGTTTCTGCTTTGCTTTTAGGTATGGAGCTTAGTCTCTTTCTTTCTCCCTCTCTCATCCTCTCCCCCTTACTTTCTCTTTCTCCCCCTTCCTCTCTGCCTATCCCCCTCTGTCTGCTGTCTATCACAAACACATACACACAAATGATACATTTAATACATGTTCTTCAAAACAAAATCATTGGAACGTTTGAACTGAATCCCCACCCCCGCCGAAAAAAACAACAACAACAGGATAATCCCAGCCTATACACTTCATTTTACCTTTAATCCTCACCCAAGGATATGTCTGTTAATTTTAGAGAGAGAGGATGAAAGGGGGAGAGAGAGACCTCAATGTGAGAAACATCAACTGGTTGCCTCCCGTGTGTGCCCGACCTTGCTACCTTTCGGTTACGGACGACACTCCAGCCAACTGAGCCACCTGGCCGGGAAAGCCGGCCTTTATCAAAATATGTTTTAATACATATAAATATATAAATTAAATATAAACATATTTGCATATTTATAAATACATTAATTTATATTTGTATTAAATTATATTTATATAAGCTAAATATAAAACTTATGTTTAACTTACATATTAAATATAATTTGATATAAATACATGAATTAAATATATATTTATATGTTTATGTTTATGTGTTAAATATAATTTTAATATTAGATTTATATAAAGCTATACATTTAGCTATAGACTTAAATAAATATCAAGTATTACACATCTGTTCAGGGTGACTTGAGCGAAACTGAGTACCTCTGTCTGCCCTTGTAAGCGAAGGCATGTGCACATGCACACAAGCCACGTGCTGGCAGCCGAGAAGGCAGGAGCCGGCAGAGACGCAGCGGGAAGGGCTGGTGTGAGAGCGGAAGCAACGGGCGGCCAACGGTACTGATGTCGGCACTGCGTTTCTTCTCATATCATTACAAATGCCGAACACAAAAACCTCAGTGTTATCTGTACCTCGTGTCGGCTGTCAGGCTCGTGCCTCGAGGAGCAGGAAGAAAATCAGTCACCAGGACCTGAGAACCAGCGTCTCACTGTGTTGTGAAACCACCTGACTACAACAGCGTCCCCCACTGTGTAGCATCGTGGCACTGGCCTACTTAAAAAAGAATTACAACGACTTTATCACAATGATTAACATTTCACTGAACTAGATAAGCCAATCAGTCACTGACATATAACTGGTCTAAAGGACAATAAAAGTCCCTGGAAACACACTTTTATCAACTATGAGGACGCTGTGACAGGAGGGGCGCTGGATCCTGAGTGCCCGTCCTGTGTGCAGGAACTCTGTCCGGGGATCGGGGATCGGTGCTGTCTGACTGAGGAGAGCAGGAGGGGAGCGCTAAAATCCCATAACTGAAGGCATCCGAATGTCCTCCACGGCATCATGAAACACGAAACGAGACACCTGCCTCACGTGCACGATCTGAGAACCAAGCAGGGTGTGACCGCTGTTTGGTGACAGATACTGGCAGTGATCTGCCATCTGTGCCAACACGGAGAAGCACTGGGTGGAGACATCTCCAAGCTTCGCCGCTTCCCCGGGCAGCGAACCACAAAACAAGGCAGCTCTCAGGACCTCAGAGTCTTTACGACTCACCCGAAGTAACAAACATCAAGGCGTTTTTTGAAGCAAAATTAAATGTTGATAATTTTTAAAAATCCCCTTATTTAAGATAAAACTAAATTTTCTGTTCTGAAAGATTGTTTCACATCTTTTTGTAATCAATCTACGTTTTTCCGTGAAGGCACTGAACGTTTCACTCATTGTCTGAGTTTTCTTCAACAAAGGTGGATGCTAGTGACTAGTTTGAGAACCATAAACTCCCAACTCTTCATTTTCTTTTTACCCATGGAACAGTATAAACAGAATGAAAACTTCTGGCGGTTTTATTTTCCTTTTAAATCCAACACATGTTAAAATACATTTAAATTAAATGTCTATTTACTCACATAAGCAATAAAGCATGCTGTACAACATATTAGTCTGTGAATGGGTGATCAATTTAAGCTAGTGGGACCGGAGTCCAAAAGAAAATTGAATAGGCAAATAATGATTAGTTTTCAAAAGAGTAGCAGCAGCTACTGTTATCAGAGACATTCATTCATGATCCCATTTGATCCTCCCCGAATTCTGCAAAGTAGGCATGATATTTACACTTTAAACACGAGACTGGTGAAGTCCAACGAAGTTAAGTGATTTGCCAATAACTATACATGTATTAGGTAAAGCCGGATATAATCCCACGGTTACACTCTGTGCCAGATATTCAATAAGAGTGTTTACGCTCATAATATAAGGTATTCAATATTCATGATAACCCTAGAAATAATGGCAACACCGTTTCCATTTTACAAATTAAAAAACTGAGGTTCAGAGAGTTTAGGAAACTTGCCCAAGGCCATATGACTTAAAAGGTATTAGACCACAGATCAAATACATAGTTGTGCTTTTTACTATCCTTTGAGTGAGTCCAGCTTTGAAAGGGCAGAGAAACCTAAGATGTTGAAATGGGAGAATCAACAAAGTATTTTTTAAAGGTAAAATATCTTGAATATATTTACAGGACACAGGAAGATGATATTAGAAAAACAGCTCCAAAGCACTGACGTAAGAATTAATGTAGAAAAGGAAAATCTAAGGATTATAAGATTAAAATCTTGGATTATAAAAAAAAGTGATTTGGGAGCATAAAAGGACTTACTAAAAATGCACTAAAACTCCTGTAGTCAGGACATCACAGTAAGATGATGTGATGCCTCATCTAGCATCCTAGCATCCTAGCTCCCTATCATCTGGACCAAAACCCTTTCCTCCAGCAGCACCGCCCCACTGTACAGGAGGAGTCGATCCAGCACACCGGCCACTCTCAAGGGCGACTCAGGACCTTGGGCAGCTAATTAGAGCACCCTGGCTTCCTGGCCTTCACAACTGACTCAGGGATGGCAGGTTTCCAAGGCAGGCCGATCGGAATCCTCCATGGACTTTTTCTTTTCCATGTAGGAGCTACAGCAAAAGATGGCCCCTTGTAAATGAAGTTACAAAGCTGAAAGGCTATGGGCCAGGCCAGGCAGCAGCCATGTTGCCCGCTTTGTGGTTGATCCACATAACTAAGGCAAGAAAATGTAAAACCAGAGATAAAGCAACACAGATTGCTAATGACAAAATATGAAGTCTGGAATCCAGCCATGCCAAAGTCGCCTCTGCCCTGGACTTCCCCGTTAGGTGAGCCAATAAATTTCCTTTGTAATTTCAGGTGCTTTGAGCTAAGGCTGCATCACGGTAGCAGAGAGAGTCCTGAATTATATAATGTCACAAACACTTTTATTTATAAAAACACCAGGAAGCCTCTACCTTGTCACCTTGGATGCTGTGGGATCATTATTTTCAAAAAACTAAGAAGCAGCCCTGCTTCTCATTTCTTAAGTCTATTGGTTAAATCTTATCCTAAAGCTGCCTTTCTGGAAGGTGCATTAAAGAATTCATAATTTTTATACTGTATTTTATTTTGAAATAAAACACACAAATATCATTTGATTTCTCTTAAGTGTGGAATATAAAGAGCAAACACACAGAACAGAAACAGACTCGTGGATACAGAGAACAGACTGAGGGCTGCCAGAGGGGAGGGGCGGGGCTGCGCGGAAAGGTGAAGGGGTTGAGAGGGACAGATTGGCAGTAACAAAAGGGTCGAGAGATGTAAAGTACAGCGCGGGGATTTTTTTTGCTTTGAACGGTTTTTCATTTTGCATTTCATATATTAGCCAGTTTCACATTCTCACAGGAGCAGTATTTAAAATAGCCACTTCACCTCCCAAGTCTGAAAACAGCTAGAACATTCTTCTCCAACTGTAAGTGATAAGTTTCCTGTAATGTCATCAATTGATGTAACAGCATCTATTGCGATAAACACTTAACTCTTCCATGGTTTAAACTGTGACAAGTTACAAAGCTATTTTCAAAGTCTCTGGAAATGCCCAATCAGGAAGGTAATTATTTCCTACAATTACTTAGACATGGTAAAACTTAAAAGTTCTAAAATTTTGTTTTGGAACATCCTTTTGGTTTTGGTCTTTCCTCCCCCTTTGGCAGTGAAGGTAAAATATAAATGACCATGGGGAGGAAAAGGCAGCATCCCCAAAGCAGCAGCCTCTGACAGTGATTAATGTGCAGCTGCCAGAGGAAGTCTGGCAGCGAAAAGAAGCAATAGCTTATGTAACTGATAAAAAATTAGTGAGACCCTAATAATGTATCTCCCTAGAACCTGAGATAGTGCATTTGATGAATTGTTTAAGCTAGACCGTACTCTCCTCCCTATTTGAACCATGCAGGCAAAAATATGGGAGAAAAAAATTATAGTTAACTTTTCTTACTCAGATTGGTTACTGGGATGGGTTGGTTAGTTAATGGAATGTGCCGATAAAGAGCAATACTGCAAATACTGTCAATTAAAAAATCTCAGTATGTTTTTCATTAACAATATGCTGAATATCAGTTCATCTGTCCTCAAGATTCTGAAGGCATTTCTGTATCGCCAGTTATTTTACAAGACCTGGCAATAACTGAATAATTCTAAGTATTAATGCAGAAAGTGTAAGAGCCTAGACTGAATTTCTATGTATCATGTGACATACATTAAAAGCAATTTTGTTGAAAATGTTTACAATGGCCAATTTGTCATATGAACCTCATAATAAAAGAGGAGATAATGCAGAAAAAATCTGGGTATTTGAATTTTCTGCTTATTTGATTCATTCTCTCTCTCTCTCTCTTTTCAGGGAAAGGTGTTTCCAAACAAATACGAACTTACAATTAACTAACCCTCTGTTAAAT
Organism: Trachops cirrhosus; assembly: GCA_028533065.1. Lineage (NCBI taxonomy): Eukaryota > Metazoa > Chordata > Mammalia > Chiroptera > Phyllostomidae > Trachops > Trachops cirrhosus. Next base: position 39,775,333 of record CM052551.1, read on the forward strand.
CTCAGAACAGATTTCTCAGAGAGCTGCGCCTCCGAATGAATTCCGATCGCTATGTGACAATGTGTTTACGAGGACCACAGGTCTGAAACACCAAACTGGGGTATGCTCAAAGACCACTTTGTGGAGGGCCGTGCACACCACGCACGGCTTGAACACGCTTCCGTCAGAGTGCCTGCTGAGGCTCCTTCTGGAAGACCAGGGGCTCTGAGCCTGGGTGAGCGTGTCCATGTCCCTGTGCACGGTCTCCAGCCCCTGTCGTGGGACCTGAGTATTCTACATACTCAGGGGTGCGTTTAGTTGTAGAGAATCTGTGGCCATAAACTGCTTGATTATCATGGGGCTATCATCATAGCCCAAGAAGATACGCTATGGAGATATCAAAGAAAGAGGGACGACAGGCAAGAAGACTAAGAGCAGGTGATAACGCAACAAAGAAACTCAAAGTTGAATAAGGTGAACAATCACAAGTGTATATCATTATTATCATAAGAACCAAGTTATTAGACCAGCCTGTGTCCATTTCCAGAATGTAAGCCTAAAAGAAATGCTTTACGTGCTGTACCTCTCTGCTGCGTTTGACATTATACACTGCTTCCTCCCAGTCGGAAATCCAGAAATTCTTGAAGGATTCCTCTTCCTCATCAGCCCTTTAAATACCTGGCATCTCTGAGCTCCGTCCTGTTTTTCTTACTCTATTTGTTCTTCTTAGACGACCTGATCTACTTTCACAATCTTGGCTTTGGTTTTTTCATCAGCATCAGTCTCCCATATCCAACTGGTTGCTGGACAGCTTCACGCAGATATTCCCCCAAACAGCACACACTCAAGGGATTCAAAACAAAGTTCACCACCCACTCCTAACCCTTCTTCCTCACTCAGTCTCAATGGGTGCACCTTTTCCTGTCTCAGCTCAAAATACCACAATTCACTCAGTCACCAAAGCTAGAAACTTAGGCACGTTACCATTGACCCTTCTTTGTCATAATTAATGTCTGAAATAATTTTAGGACTGTATAAATATAGCTACTCCTTAACTGTTAAGGAGTTGAAATTACATTGGGCCCTTTGAAGGCAACCGCAAGGCTGATGTGGCCGCCAGTGAAAATGGGTCTGACACCCCTGCTTTAGAATGAAGCCCACCTTTCTTTTTTTTTTTTTAAAATTTTATTTATTTATTTATTTTAGAGAGGGGGGAAAGGAAGGAGAAAGAGAGGAAGAGAAACATCATGTGGTTGCCTCTCACATGGTCCCCACTAGGGACCTGGCCCGCAACCCAGGCATGTGCCCTGACTGGGAATCGAACCGGTGACCCTTTGGTTTGCAGCCCATGCTCAATCCACTGAGTTACACCAGCCAGGGCTGAAGCCCACCTTTCTTGACGTGATTACAAAGTCTTCCCGCTTTGGTCCCCTGCCCATCTCCTCTACCAACTGCATAGAAACTGTAATTCCACTTTGTTCCTTTATATGTTGTACCCCTTCTGTGTTTCCATATATTTGTTCATTTTGTTCCTATTGTCTAACAATCTCTACTTCCTTCCTTTCCTGTCTCACCTCCCCTACCCTGAATTATTTATGTCTCAGCAAAGCTACCACCTCCTCCAGAAAGCCTTTCCTGAAAGTTCTGGGTTGGGTAATTCTTCTATCATTCTCTTACTTTGTGTATCGCTTTCACTAAGCACTCAGTATGTTCTCTGTAAGTTCTTTAATAACCTTAAAAAATCAATAAAGACATAAGAATAAAAATAGTAAGTATGAGCCTCTGTTCTCTGTGCCCCATTCTGGACCCCAAGGCCTTTGGGGACACAAGTCATAAATTATTCATATGTGTAATCCCACCTTCTAGCCCAGATCTGACAACAGATGCTCAAGAAATGTTCTGTTACTTGGAAGTGACTGAGAAGAAGGAGAGTACACAAAAATAAATCACAGAAAAGGCGAAACACCTCCCTGTCACTTCCCTTCACAATGGTCCTGGTACGGCTCCTAGCTGGGCGGTTACATTGACATTTTCAGCTTTGGAGGGTTCTAGTTAAAAATAACTCCAAATAAGTAATTTATTGCCTCCTTGCCTACAGAATTAATTCTACTGAGGAACTGTCCTGTTCTTGACTTCAGATCTCTTACTTTATCACCAAAGGTACGTTTTTTTAAAAGATACGCCATGTGCAATCTCCATCAGGAAAATGAAAAATAAGGAGGAGGACAGAACCAGACAGAAAGGAACTAAACTGGGCCGCACCCTGCCGTTTATCACGTGGAAGCTACTCACATGCAGCAGCAGCACAGCAGCCAGGAAAGACTGCCCTTGGCAGTACCCGATGTCCTCGTCGTAGACAGAGTAGGCCTAGAGGGAAGGTGGAGAGAGAGGGTCTCGTCAGCATCCGAGGACTTTCACCAGGCGCCAGCTCCCGTCGGGCTGCCGCCTGCTCTTGTGTGGGGGCTGTCCACACGGCTGCACTGGTCCTTCAACTGGCACGTGTGGGTCACGAGCACAGCGGGTCCCCCGAGGAGGCAGCATCCTTCCTAAAGCAATTTTAGATGCCCCATTATCCCCAGGTTCATCTTCAGAATTTGTGATAAAGAGAGGCTCGAAGAGCACCTAAGTTAGTTTTAAAACATCCACTGTGGTTTGCTGTCAGGCAAATGAACTCACAGGAGGCAGGAGCTGAGGGTGGGAGAGGGTGAAAATGTGGGCTGAGGTGGGTTCTAACACACCTTATGGAGGAAATCTGAACACTGCTGAACATACAGTGCGGACTCCCTAATCTAACAGACGAAATAACCACCTTCTACAACCTCCACACATTCTCAAACACCTCCCACATTACTCTCCCACTTTCCAGAGTGCTAACAGGTAAAAATGACCCCTCCCATCTACACCACCAGGGCAAAGCAGAAACCATTAACGCTGCCAGCACGTTTTGCAGAAAGGCTGAGAGAGCCGCACGCCACATAAGCACCCGCCAGCATGGGTGTTCTGGATACACCATCTTTAACAGCATTCTAACCAGGCTGCAGGTACAGAGCCAAAGAGGCCCATTCATGGAAAATCCAGCACTCCTGGGAACAGCTGTCATACCACGTAACTCAGGGTTCGCTTCACCCTTCAGAGGAAAGGAAATAAGGTTGCATACTTAATATACAGTAACTAGTACTTCAAAGAGCTGAGAGCATAATTTTTCAAGAAGATACCCATCCTAAGCTTTAAGGAGCTGACTCAGTGCAGTAGGCGTGGAGTGCTGATCAAAGAGTACAGAACATGAATTAGTAAGCTTTTCCTGTCAATGTCCAGAGTAAACATTTTTGGCTTTGAGAGACAATGATACATCTGATGCGTATTGTTTTTGTTTTTTTAAACAACCTTTAAAATATAAAAACCATTTGCAGCTCAAGGGTGGTACCAGAGCAGGGAGTGTGGGCCAGAGTTTGGGGACCATTCAGGTGTCCCTATGTGCATTTTTAAAGACAATCACCCCAGTTGTGCTGGTTGGTCCTGGACGTGTACCCCATCCACGTGCTAGGCTTCGTCTTAGTGAGGGGACTTCACCTGATATACAAGTATGAAAACTGTCTCCCTGCAGGGAGATGGTTGTCAAAGGTCCTCAGGCAGGGCTGCCACAGGGAGGGGAAGCGAGCCATCCCCCAGATGCCAGAGAAGTCAGAGTACAGGGTCAGGAACTCTTTTTTACTTAAAGTTTGTGTCCAATGAGATGCACACACTTTAACTGCACGATTCTTTGAGTTGGGTCGTTTATGTAACCCATCACTACGGAACATTTCCATCATTCCAGAACCTCCCCCAATGCCTCTTTGCAGTCGAACCCTGGCATGCTCTGGCCTGATTTTAGCACAATGTGTTATCAGCTTTGCAGTTCAAAGCATTTCATATAAACGGACCCATGCTGCTATGATACGCACTCTTTTGTGCCTGGCTCCCTTTACTCGGCATAACGTTTCTGAAATTCTGCCGTGCCGCTGCCTGGATCAGCAGTCCGTTCCTGCTTTTTAACTGCTGAGTAGTACTCCACCACCCGAACGTACCGCAGTTTGTGTATCCACGCTCCCGCTATGAGCATTTGGGGTTTCTTCCCCCAGTTTCTGGCTATTATGAATAAGGTCACTATGCGTACACAAGGCTTTTTGTGGGTACGGGTTATTTGTCTTAGGTAAGTAAGTAGGAGTGGAGGTTCAAGGTTCAAATGCTAAGTGAATGCTTAACTTGATAAGAAATGCCGAACTGCTGTCTCAGAGCACCTGCACAATTATTATACCCCCACCAGCAAAGGATGAGCACTCGTGCCTCACGCCCTTGTTAAGACTTGACAGTGCCAGTCCCTAGGTTGACACTGCCAGTCCCTGTGGTTTTGACTTCCATTCTCCCAACAGGTAATGACACAGGGCACATTATCGCGTGCTTTTAGGCAACCGATACATATTCTTTTGTCACCGTCTCCTCAAGGTCTTGCTCATTTGTTTGATTATGTTGTTCGTGTTATTATTATTGATTCGTAGGGCTTCTCCATACGTTCAGTTTACAAGTCCACTGTCAGACTCTACTGACAGTATCTCTCCCAGTCTGTGCCTTGCCTTCTCCTTTTCTTAATGGTATCTTTTGAAGTATCTTGTTCTCTTTTAACCTTTTTCTGCTAATGATGATATTATCACACTGTCTTTTACTGAGAGAGAAATTAGACCATGGAATCATTACCTAATGAATCTGAAAGGAGTTTTTCTTCATTATCATCAGTTGCCAGAGCTCTGCTGAATTTTTAAAACTGAAAGAGGGATTAGCATTCTTTTACTTTAAAAATTTTCTTTGATTTATACAGTGAGGTTCCCGATTGCTTCGCTTGTGCTTTTCTCCAGAGCTCATGGGTGTGTGTGTGCGTGTGCGCGTGTGTAAGGGGCTGGAGGAAGGACTGCAGGCAGAGAGACAGAGACGGAGCACAAGGTTGCAGAAGGAGGGAAAAGGCTCTGACACTGTCCCCACTGCAGCCTTCCTGCCGCGCTCGGCCACTGCCGCGTCCACAAACGGGGAACTCTGGGAGCTGCTGATGGCAGAGCAGGTTACGTGACCGATAAGTACTGAGCACCTGCCCTACCCCAGGAAACTCTGGCTCTCCAAAAACCAATCATTCTTCACAACCCTGACACCACTTTGACAAACGCTGGGTTCACTGTTACACAACTACACCGAACACTTATTGAGAGTTACTTATGTGCTTGTTGTGTTACCAGGGGAGTCCAACAGGACACCAGGGCCCAGCACACGCGGTGCGGAGAAGGTGCGAATTCAGGGACTCCGCACGCTCGCCGGAGCGCTGAGGGCGGCAGTAATGCGCCGGTCCTACTTTCAACTGGGTTTATCGTCTTGGGTTAGATTAGCAGGAAAGAATGACTTTTTCAGAGGTCACTTACTAAATTGCTCTTATGATTCACAGTTTGAAACACAGTGTTCTAGCAAGTTCTTTTGCCTGGAGTTCTTCTAAGCACTGTTTGACTTTTGCCTAAGCCTTCTGCAACTGAACTGAACTGAACCTTTTCTCTCTCTACTCAAAACTTGCCTCTCTTTGCACCAAACCTCTCCCCACTCCTCACTTTAATTGCTTTGCTGGCCAGATGCCTGCTCCGTCTGACTTTTATAAACCATCTGGGTAGGTAGCACTTCCGTAACGGGGAAGTCGCCCCTGTTGGACCAACCTTCCCTCTGGACACAAATCTAAACTGTATCTGGGCAAATACATGAAACACACACACAAGGGCACTGAGGAGCTAAACGAAAGCGCCGGAAACTGGAAGGCAGAAGAAACCTGAAAGAAGGAAATGACACAAGGTACGAGTCTCATTCTCTGTGGCTTTTGCCAGAGGTCAGGCACCAGTGGTAGGTACCACGTGGAACTGCTAACACTTGCACATAAAACTGTAGTCCTACTGGCTTAAGGGACAGAAGACAGATTGGGGCGACCGTAACAGCTAGGAAGCAAGAGTGGAAATTCTGGAGAAAAGAGTAAGGTTAGAGAAGCCCTTACTATTCTTACTGTAAAGTTATAGAATTCATAAGGATATAAGGATAGACAAATGGTCAACAGAACAGAATAAAGTGAGAATTCATGAGTCCATTTGAAAATGATAAATAAATGGTAAGTCAGATGAGAAATGGAATATTTACATAACTACAAATGGTGTCACACAAAATATTAACTATAAGAGACAAAGAGTAACTTCACTGTGCAGAAGGCTGGTAAACAGTATCTTATTTATTTGATGAGAGTGGGCATCATCAGAACTGGGAAAACCACAGCAGCGTGCTACATGTGAGGAAGAAGTAAGAGCAGGTCGCTTCTGTTATTCCTGCCACAATGTGTGACCCGAACGCAGCCACAAGGAAACTGCAGACACCTAAACGGAGGGCCGGTCTAAAAGATGCCTGGCCTGCGTCTTCCAAAGTACCGAAGTCAAGAAAGTGGAGGGAGGAGCGCGATGGTGTTGCAGACAGAAGGGAATCAAGGAGACCCAACTGTGCGATTGCGAACTAGACCCTCTTCCTACTAAGGGCATTGGCTGGGCTGTGGGTCCAACGCTGAGGCAGCAGCAATGTATCAACGCCGCGGCCCTGATTTCAACGCTGTGCCGCAGCCGCGCAGGAGAGGGTCGCCGCTCATCAGAAAACCCTGGAAGTACTCAGAGGCCCCATGATGACAGTAGAAGAGAACAAAACTCTGTATTTGCAACTTCCTGTAACTCTGAGACTGTTTAAAAATATATAGAAATATGGAAATATATGTATGTAAAAATTTGACAGAATCATTTTGTCACCTGGTTCTCATAATAGAAAACTGGGACTCAAAAAAAGTTATTAAGCTTGTCCTATTTGCTGGTTAGGTTTGTGCTATATGCTGGTAAAAAGCAGAGTATCAACATAAGCTGCAAAAATAGATTCACTGGCATGAAATAATCTGGTGATGAAAACATAGAGGGCTAGATGTACTCATAGATATTCACTCACAAAGCAATTTTCTTATCTAACACAGCTGGCGAACTTCCTAGATGTAACTTTCCTTTTATATAATCCTTCAAAAAAAAGGCCCTTGGCAACAATTTAAAACGGAACTAATATACTCAGGTTTTTTTTTAAAGGAAATGTAAAACAGCTAGCCTACCATAACCTTAAAAAATTTAATGTCTCTATTACAAGTAAACTACTGTGTGATTATGGTGAGTTAGTCAGTGTTTCTTTTACATTCTTGGACTTCTGGTTTTTTAAAAAAATCTGTCCAGGCCATCCTAAACAAAGTCTAAGATAGAGCAACAGTGTTGCTCTTACGGAGATTGTCCTGAATAATCTCAATGAGTAAGATTACTTCACAGAAGAAGAAAATGGCAGACATGGAGAGCTCAATCAGAGTTTCTATACGTGGAACTTCCATCTAAAACATCAGTGCGACCACCACGGAGACGCGCCTCCCAGCTCTCCACCACGGGACTGTGACCGACCGGGAGTCCCCGCTGCTGCGGCCTGAAACCTATCCTCACGTCTGCACCAGGGCCACAGCCCCAGTGGTCAGGCACAGCAAGAACACACAGACAGGCAGGCCCTCTTCCGGCAGCCGCGGACCTCACAGGCAACTGAGGCTGAGGACTCCCGGCTGGCCTCGCCAGGCTTTCCTTAGAAGGACCCTCCAGGGCGAGACCCTTCCACCCAGCTCTCCTCCCTCTTCTTCCCTGGGGGTCAGACTAGCACTGGAGTCCATGCTCCCCCAGGCTCCTCCCCATTTTCTCTTGTAGGCGTTTCCCCTCATGTATTTCTTACATCTTGAATCCTGCCCTGGTGACAAGCTTCTTAGAGAACCTGGACTAACACTGTCAGTTTCATCAGGTCAAGACCACCCTGTGGTTAGTGATACCGACACTGTGTGACTAGCACTGCTCTCTGCTCTCTCAGAAACAAAGGAAGAAGTCAGAGGGAGCTTCTTCCCTCCAAGGCTAAACATACTGCAGAAAAGAGAGAAATGAATCTGATCAGAGAATATGCAAAACCGGAGTCCGCCATAATACTCTACATTTTAGAAAGTATTTTTAATCTGGAACGCACTGTGGGAAGAAGTGGGTAAGACAAGCTTCACAAGGGAAGTGGGCAACTAAGATCTGGACAGATGGGAAGGGGGAGGAAAGCGATTCAGATTCACACCCTTCCCAGGTCTCTGAAAGACGCAGGAAGAGGTCTGGTTAAGGAGGAGGCTTCAAAGTTGTGAAGACATTGCCAACTGCATCATAATTAGTCAACAGGAAGTAAGTCCCCAGAAGGCCATAACTAATCCCCTGGGAAATCACTGAGAGTGGACTGTTGGAGACATGGAAGGCACTGGAATCCGGTCCAGAAAGGTCTCTACGTGGTGAAAAACCAGCAGTGCGGGAGGCACCCGGGGCAGCGTCTGATTTGAAGGTTGCTTGTGTTGTATCTTTGCAGGTTGGTTTTATTCTTCCTTTTCTCTCTATTTTAAAAAATGAGCTAACTTCTCTTCCCCAGAGTGATGTTGTTTTCTAAAAAGAGCTGCTATAATCAAACCCTTGGAGTAAACACGAATCCCTGAACTCTGACTTTAAACATGTCTGTCATCCCATAATCGCACCCTGTCTCGTCTGTGCTCCAGTCCTGGTGTGATGGCTTCAATTAGCCTTTCTGTTGAAAGACTACAGGCTCCACAGAAAATACAACGCTATTTCAGGAAAAGCTTAAGAGAACCAAGCACATAAAGAAAATTTTAAATTCTCCTCAGACACTCTCAAAAGCATTACAAATCGGTGATTCTCTTTCCAGGACTCCAGCTTCACAAACCTGACCTTTTCACTGTTACAGTTTCAGAAGAAAAATCCATATTTAAAATAACATCATATCTTTTTAGTTGAGCTCTGACTTAGAAAGTCTATCCTCTTAATATGTGTGTTATAGGAGATCACAAAACTACTCCTTCACGGAGACTTTAATGATACCAACAAAAATACAATGTTTTTGAGATACTGTATGCCAAAGCTAAGCATGAAGTTCACACCCCCCCCACACACACACACGCTGTGAAGCTTATTTATCTGGGTCTGTGAACACGCATTTGCTGTTTTCAACGGCTATAAACATTGTCCTTGGCAATGAAGCAGAATCAGACAATTCTTCTAAGATGGAAAATGTGTAAAGGACACATGGACAAAAACTAGGGGGGGGTGGAAATGGGAGGGAGGTGGGGAACGCTGGGTGGGTGGGCTAGGATGGGAGTAAAAGACAGAAAACTGTACTTGAACAATTAAAATAAAAAATGTTATAAAAAATAAAGGAGACTGGAGAGCTAAAAAAAAAGAAAATGTGAAATGAGTGATTTAAAGGGGGGGATAAAACAAACTAAAACTCTCACTCTGAAAGATTAAGCTATATCACTATGCTAATCTGGTACTCCTGTTACCCCACAATAAACCAAAGGATCAGGAAAACATTCCCTGCTCCCCTGGAAAATGTGAAATTATTAATCACCTACTTGTCTACCAGGAAGTTTGAGGGGAACACTATGAAAATCTGATAGCTCCTATTTCTTCACGGGAGCTAAATTATGTCTCATAGAAGTGGAAATTCTGGGAAAAATGGCCCACAAGAATGCTAAGAATAAGTAAGCAGAGGTTTTAGCAGTCTCACAGCATCGGGGACACAAACTGAAGGGTGGGACCCACAAAGGAGAAAGGTCACTAGTAAATGCCTCAGGCTCTTAGTTGAGACCCTGGAAAGGCCTCGCCCTCCACAGCAGAAAAGGTCAAACCTGGGTCAAAGGGACCCCCCACACCACCCGCCTCCCACCGGGGAAACTCTGAATCTACTCTGGAGTAAACATCATGCAAAGCTTTGTAATTCTTCAGAGGCAAGGTCCAGAACTCTCTTAAAAACAACCAAGCATGGAAAAACACATGAGCAAGTAGATAAAAACTAAAACATAAGGGACAAGAATATATGGATGGATGATCAGATACTACACTTTAAATAATAAAAACAAGAGCAGATATCAATGAAATAGAAAGCAAATACATAAGAAATAAAATCAACAAAGCCAAAAGTTGCCTCTTTGAAGAACTAGTAAATATGATACAATATCGATTCTTTGAAACACCAATCAAAATCCTCAAAAGGTATTTTTCCCCCAAAACTTCCAAGCTGACTCTAAAACATGGAACTACAAAGGGCCAAGATGGCAAAAACAATTTCGAAGCAGAACAAAGCTGCAGACCCAAGGACACATGGCGATGAGCCTGAGGAAGTTACAATCGTAACAGTGTGGGATCGGCGCTAAGGCAGACACGCAGATCAACGGGGCAGAACGGTCCAGCCGTGGAAACGGCTTTCAAAGAGGCAGAGGCGCTCCCACGTCCACTGCACTGCTATTCACAATGGCCAAGACGTGGAGGGAGCCCAAGCGCCCATCAGTGGATAGATGGATAAAAATCGTGGTGCACACACACAACTACTCAGTCAGGAAGGAGACACCTTGCCTTTTGAGGCACGTGCGTGGATGGGGCTTGAGCACAGCATGCTAAGCGAGACAAGTCAGACAGAGAACGACAAATACTGTATGGTATCACTCGTATGTGGAATCTTAAAAAGTCGAACTTGTAAAAACAAAAAAACCCAAGTATGAAATGGCATTCATCAGGGCATGGGGGTGGGGAGATTGAGATCGATCTTCATTAAGGGCACAAATATGCAATGAGTAAAATAAGCCACAGAGAGCCAATGCAGAGTACAGGAAACATAGACAACAGTATTGTATTCTGATCATGGAACTTGCTAAGAAGAGACAAAAACTTAATTACTCCAACACTACAAAGATGATCACCGGTATGTGATGTGGTAGGGGCACTAAATATTGCTACGACAGCAACCATATTACAATACATAAATGTATCAAATTAGCACGTTGTACACCTTAAGTATACAGTGCTCTACATCAAATACATTCAGTAAAAAAAGAAAAAATCCAGAAAAAAAAAAAAAAAGAACGGCCCAGATACAAACCCACGCATATGTGGACCTGACTGACGACAAGGATGCCGCGGCGACACAGTAGGGGAAAGGGCAGTGTCTTACAGTAACCCTGGTCCGTTAGAGACATGTATGGGGGGGATGAACCTCGACTTCTACCTCATCCCAAAGCCAGCTGGCTGCACATGGATCGTAATCCCCAGTGTAGAAGGCAAAAGAATAAAATGTTTACATTACATCAGGGAAAACTGTCATGACTTTGGGCTAGGCAAATACTTCTTAAACAGGACACAAAAACTCTATCCATAAAAAAGAGGGTTAATAAAGAGGGCCTCACTTTTTTAATGGCTTCTGTTCATCAAACGAGACCATTATAGAGAGAAAAAGCCAGCCATAGAGAAGGTATTTGCAATACTTATATCTAAAAAAGGACTCATACCCAGGACACAGAAAAAATCGCCTACAAAACAATAGTAAGAAAAAGCGCATGTTTGTATGTGAAAGCTTATGTAAAAATAAGCGAAAGACAAACAGGCTTGTCACGGTGGAGGACACCCTCCCGGGCAACGTGACAGGACAAGGTGACCCTCCTCGGTAACTGCAGGGGACGCACCTGGAACCACAAGGAGATGCCCCGACACACCCACCAAAACGGTGAAATCTGAAAGTTTTCCATGTGTCGGTGAAAACAGAGAGCGACTGGAGTCCGATACACTGCTGGCGGAAACGTGAATGGTGAGACTGAAAACCCGTTAGCAGTATCGACCAAGGGTGGATGTGTGCATACGCTGTGACCCAGAAACTCCAGTCCTAGCATATCGCCAATGGAAATGCATCCTTACGTGCACCAAAACATTGTTAACACAACAGTGTGCGTGCCAGCATTACTTATAACATTATTAAGACAACCTAAATGCCCACCAAGAACAGAAATGTATACTACGTTATAACCTAGTCATACCACAGAATATTATGTCGTGGTGAAAACAGTGTATTACTGCCATATAGGCCAACACAGACAAGCCTCATGGACAGTGGGAACAAGAGTAACCACGTACCCCATACTGTGTGAGTCAATTATTTAGTTCGAAAAGAGGCAATCCTCTTGCATGGTAACAGAACGGTGACCTTGGGGGAGGTAACTACTGGCAGGGGAAATAAAGGGAGGCTCTGGGATGCTAGTAAAACTCTTTGTCCCACAGCAATTACAGAGAAGCGTTCACTTGGCAAAATTCACTGTTACACCCTCAACACTTGTGCACTTTGCTATGGTTATATTAAATGTTATATTTATTAAAGTTTTTTAATGGTAGCAGTGAGATCTGAGGTGATATTAAGAACACTGTTCTTTATAGAGTTGAGGGCCTGACATGGATGGACCCTGAAGGCATTATGCTAAATGAAATAACGAAATCCAAAGCTGAGACAGAACATAAAGCCACCCACGACATCAAACTTACAGAAAAAGAGGCCATGTCTGTGGTCACCAAGCAGGGGCAGGGAGTGCCCTGGAGGAAGGTGGGCAACACACACAGACCTCCAGTCCCGAGACGAGTAAGTGTCAGAGGTGCGAAGTGCCCCGGATGGCTACAGCGCCGCTGCACGGCACACAGGAAAGCTGTTAGGGGAGGCGATCCTAAGAAGCTGACTGAAGTAAATGAGTAAATGCACCCCGCTTCCTGTGTGCCTGAAAACACACCCCAACCAACGAGGGAAAGCCGGGTGAAGTCTTCAAAGTCGCATCGAACTCCCTTACAGCTCCAGCAATAAGAGACTGCTAAAACCGGACATGGGAATGCATCCGCTGTATTTACGAAATTTTTAAAGCAACATTTAGAATCACAGCAAACTGAAATTGGAATAATCTTATCAGACCCCTATACTCTTAACGAGGAGGAAATCTGAAAAGTGACTTCCCCAAATCTCAGATCTTCTTAGGGGAAGAACCAAGACCAGAAACAGATCTCCCAGTGCTCAGTCCTCTCCCTGTGTCCTGGGGTATGGCAGCGTGTTTTTTCTTCCTTTCAAGGACACTATTTTAAAATATGCTGTGGAAGGCAGGAGGTAGGGGAGCCCACACCTTTACATTTCCAAAATCCTGCGCACGCTACTATCGTACTTTCAGTTCAACTTCTACGCACACGTTTATGACAGCAAAAGAATCTGTGAGCCGCTTCCACTTCCTCCTCCCGTGAAAATGGTATTAAAAGGTAAAAGCTGAGGTTGATGGGTCCAATAAAATGTAACAGCAAGTTCCTAGCAGTGTCCCCTCTACCCTGACGTTCCGGCTATTTCTCATCTCAGCAGAGCCACAGAAAGCCTCAACTACAAAGTCAGACTCTTGTACCTTTGAACTGGAGTTGATTTCAACATTCACTATAATTGAAATTCTGTCTTTTCTAAAGATTTTATTTATTTTTTAAAGAGAGGGGAAAGGAAGGAGAAAGAGGGGAGAAACACTGATGTGAGAGAGTAACATGGACCCATTGCTTCTCTGACACTCCCAACCCAGGACCTGGCCTGCAACCCAGGCACAGGCCCTGACCAGGGATTAAATCAGTGAATTTTCAGTTCACAGTGCGATGCCCAATCCACGGAGCCATTCCAGTCAGGGCTGTGATTGAAATTCTCCTAATTTCTGTTTCAATTTAAGAGCAGAGAACATTGTATTTCTAATACAGGCCCCACGGATGAGGAGCTGTCAGAAACGAGTGAAGTAGTAAGTGTGAAAGTACTCTGTAAATGTGAGATTATGATAAGGCACATGAAGGTGCTGTTCAATAAAAGGTCCATTAAGTGTGCGGCTGGTGTGAATAAGATGCACTATTTTAGTGATGATTCATTAGATGCGAACTCTTTACAATCAAGAGTAAGAAAAGGATGTCTACTCTCACTACTTCATTTTAACACTATTATGGAGGTTCTGGCTAGTGCGGTAAGACAAGAAAAAGGCAAAAAAATGGTAAAGAAGCAGGAAAACTGTCCTTATTTACAGATTATATTACAACATAGCTGATTTAAGATGAGGGTATTATTAATGTGTATTCACTTTTGTGCACGGTACCCAGAATGGCAACTTAAAGCTACATTCTGAGCGTGTGAGGTATGATGCTGGATGTTATTCTAGAACCTACAATGACAGACCAGGTCGACCACACTCACTGGCCTTACAGTCACACCCAGTAGCTTCTGAGGACATGGAGTGGTCACAAAATGAAAGACTATGGTTCTAATTGAATATAAAAAGCAAAGGCTAGAGGATGCACACACCTGGGGATAATATTTAATTCTGAAATTAAAAAAGTCCTATGGTAGCTACATCCCAAATTGTCATCAGGATTCAATAAATATGTAACGTTTGAAAAACATAAAAAATAAAAAAATACTCGTAAGTATGATGTACAATTTGTGAGTTATCACTGCCACGGAGGTTTTCTGTATGAGCACGTAGCTACTAAATCACAGTAGATCAAAAGGAGGAGAAACTGTCCATTATAAACCAAGTGGTCCGCATGGTAGGGCCCTAGCAAATTTTGGTTTCTCCAACATTTTCTGGTATATTCATCTCTGCTCGCCCCCATTTTATCCAAGACTGTTGTAAATGTATGTTGAGGAAATTCATATTTTAGTACCATATTATAAGCCTTAGCAATTTATATTTGCTCTCTTGAATTTTAAAATGTTTTTAATATGATTCTTTTGTTTCCTGCAATTTTTACAAAATTTAGTACAATTAATTCAGCAATTAAGGCATCTTAGAGCTACATTTTTATAATATTCTTTACTCAGATCTTTAAAACTAATTGTGTTGCAAAATATACACTGATAATCTAAAATGGCTGCAAGAGCTGTGTGAATTACTAATGAATATTTTCTAACGAATTCAAGGTTGGATTATTAACCTGCAATTTTATTTTTATTTTATTTTTTAACCTGCAATTTTAAATGCAAGGAGTAGCAAGTACTTAAATGTACCAACTATTTAACTTTCATCTTGATGTCTCTAAATATCACGTAGCGAGGCAAACGCTGGTTTTACTGCAATGGAGCAAAGCTAAGGCACAGGCTGCAGATACACAGAGCCACCGGTTCAGTTACGTGAGAACGTGCAGGGCATCAGTCAGAGAGGGACTGAGGGGAAAGCCACGGACTGGCTGAAAATATACTCGGTGCTAGGGGAAAAGTGTTCCATATCCCATACACCAGACTCTTCTAAATCAACTTAGAAACTACACAAAGTCTGATGGAGTTTCCTTAAACAAGCCAGAAGCTAATTAGCCTGTAGAATTTTTAAACTGGTAGAAAATTTTTTAATAATTACTTTTTCCTGTTATAAGCATATAATGAATATATGTTTTTAAAGATTTTATTTATTTATTTTTAGGGAGAGGAGAAGGGAGAGAAATGTCAGTGTGTGGTTGTCTCTCACACGCCCCCTACTGGGGACCTGGCCCCAAACCCAGGCATGTGCCCTGACTGGGGATCAAACCAGCAGCCCTTTGGTTTGCAGGCTGGTGCTCAGTCCACTGAACCACACCAGCTAGGGCGCATATAAAGAATATATCACACATATTTTGTGGTGTTCATGGCATGTTTTAAAACTAGATGATGTATTGCTTTCCAGAAATCGGTACACTCTCAGATTTTCAGTTATTTATGCACTTCTAGCTATGAATGATATAACTATATAAAAGTAAACTTCTGATGAGTGTATATATGTATAATCTTCCAAAATTCTCTCTCATCAGGAGAAAAGACAAGACAAGACGGGAGTGGGCAGATGGCTGACCCACAAACATGCAGGAAGGACTTCAATGAAAGCTGGGCCCTCTCCAGAATTAAACATTAACACTGCTCAGATACCATATGTGAGCAAGTGCTTTTATAAGTGCCATTAAAAAACGGTAACTATAAAATGACACTGATATGTGAGCATACTTCGGATTACATACTAGCTAATTTTGGTTACTCAAATGGCTAAATTTGATTATTCAGGAATCAACTATCTAACTTACAAATTAACCATGGTATTTGCTTTTTGTCCCCATTATTACAGGTTTCTGTGTTGTTCCCTGTGTGTTAACAGCCTCTACCGGAATGGCGGAGGAGGGCAATGCTGAGCAACCCACCACACTGGGCAGGGCAACTTAAGTATAAGGCAAAGGGTAAACTGTGTTTAATGACTTTGTAATGTTGGGTCTTTGGCCTCAATTAGCATTGACAACAATGAGTTAACTTTATATAATGATTTAAAAAGCCATTCTGCATTTCTGATATAACCTAGAGAAATTTATACCGTGATGAGTCTTCTCCACTAACAAAGGCAGAATCTTTTGTACCCACGCAGAGTGTATTTACTGAAAATCAGGAAACAGCTTTCCTCCAGGCCTGCTACCAATGAGGGAGAAAAGAGATTTCAAAGCAGGACCTCAAACTGCCCGAAGATGTATAATGTGACAATGCAGAGCATGTCAGCAGTAGCAGGGAACTTGCCAGTATTCAGAAAGGTGCCACACTGCTTCTTCATCCTGCCTACTGTCAAAAAACTGAGACAAGGGCCACAGCATCTTGTCAGAGGGCAGAGCCATGGGGACCCCGAGTCTTTACTACCGCAGCCTGAAGAGGACCTTCTGTTCCCTTCTGCTGGCGGCAGAGCCAGACCGAGGCAGGCCATACCACGCCTCCTCCGCAGCCAGAGTCACCTTCAGGACCCGTGACTGAGGATCTGGCAGTTTGAGTGTAAAGCAGAGAACACAGCACAGTGCGAGAAAGAGTGAGGACAGAAAAAAACCTGAAAACCTGTAAGATGGGTTCCTAAAATACAGCCCTGTAAAATAAGTTAGAGAGGCCGAGGGGAGGGCCCTACCTTGCAGATCTTGTAGAGCGACTCCTGGCCGTCGCCTCCAGTGTCCTTAAAGTAATCGTGTGCGGGGAACGTGCGGTGAATGTCTCGGGTGATAACACTCTCCTGGGCGGAGTCCTGAAGGAAAAAATGGAAAGTTCCTTTTAATTACGAAAACTAATATGTACACACGGTAAAGAAAATTCAAACAGCACATAGAAAGTATGCCCCCGATGCCTCCCACCCTGGACCCACGGGCCCATTCACCAGAGATGAACACCCCAACGGTTTCCTGGCTCCCTCCATCCACCTTTCTGCAGACGTTTACGTGGGGGAGAAGAGGGAGGGAGGCTGTACACACACATCTCCATCCTTTGGTTTCGGAAGCACAAATAGAAGAAAACTGCCTGCCCCTTTCACATAATAGGATAACTTACGGAATACTCCTTATCAACACATGCAAATGTATTTCATTCTGTGTGAGAGCAGCTATTTAAAAGAACAAGGTACATCTGGATATGGTTATAACAACTTATTTAATATTCTCCTAATAATGACGTTTTGCACTTTCCCATTTATATTACAAATAATATTTTCATTCACACATGTTCAAGAATAGGTTCCTGGACATGGACTTGCTAGGTGGAGGGCACACGCATTTCCATGTTTGCTAATGTGCTTTCCCTCCAGAGTTGTACCAATACATACAAACACGGGTAAAGGCACGCGTTTCTCCGCACTCACCCGATATCACATGGCACCCGACTCTGTAATTCTGGACAATGTGAAAATGGAAAACTCAGACCACAGTAAAGTGAAAAGTAAGAACATTACCAATCTTTCCCCCTGAGGGGTTAGCTGCCCAATGCACTCCAGAATCTAAAAAGCCCCAATGCTACCATGTTAAGATGACAAATGTTTTTTTAAAGATAAATCTAGAGGTAGGTGTGGTTGTTTTGTTTTGTTGTGTTCAGGTTTAGGATCCAAAAGCTCCAAATTGAGTACAATTCTAAGTCTTATAAGAACGATTAATGATTCACTGATTTTATTCTTTTCTGTAAAGGTCTGTTAGTTTTATCTGTTTCAACATAAAGAAACAGGATGGGACCACGTCCAGCAACCCCGATGATGGGCACACTCTGCACAGTTTAAGGACGCATCGATGACTGTGACTGCAAATTAAAAGTACTGTTTGGTGTCTGGCTTCTGCAAAGACGTGAAAATATCCCCCCTCTCAGTTAAAATCCAGACAGGAAAAGAACGTTTAATACACGAGCTACTGCGGTAAGTGCCCGTTCCCGCTGGCGCGCTGGCTGAGAAGTGCGCAGGGGAAGCGGCTCCCTGGCTCTGAGGGAAGCCAGAGCCTTCTCTCGCTGCCTTTTTTCATTTCAGCTGCTATTTCATGCTGGGTGGTAATTAGATCTTATGTCACGTAGAGAAGGGACACAAAGTGAAAAGTTCCACATTTGTTAGCAAACACCAAACATACTGCAAATCAGTCCAGAGGAAATTCTGATGGTTTACAGGAATGGAATGTGAGAGCCGGGGAAAAATGAGACCAAAAAAAAAAAAAAAAAGCCCAACTTAAGCAAAAGCACACATCAAAAGTTATATTTATCCAGGTAATGTGGTTTCTAATGATAAAGTATTCTGGAGGAAGGCGGGAGTATAGAACAAGGTGAATAGAAAGGTAATGTACAAAAAGATACGCTATGAAAAGAATGTTTTTTTGGTCTGGCTGGGAGAATAAGGAGGGGGGTCTGGTACCAGGTAGAAGCAAGTTTTCGTTGCCCAGGTGTCCCCCAGGAGAAGGGTTCTCTTTCTACGCAGAAAGTTTCCGTCTACAAACTATCTGTAAAGATGACCACTGGAAATGTTACCACTGCCGTTGCTGGACTATTTCACAGGCAACCATATGCCGAGCAGTTCACAGGATAACTCTTTTCTCAGTCTCCAAGATGTCAGGGAGAGAAATCATTGAACTATATTCCCCGGAAACTGCCTACTCATTTGGCATCATGCTGTGTTTAAATGCTAACAGTCTGATTCAGTGAGGGGGAAATTGATCAACAATTTCTAGAAAGTAACTTTGCATAATTCTGAGCAATATTTCCTATGCATATCTGAATATTTCTTGTTTGCTTTTTTGAAAGAGGCAAAACTCAAATGAAATTTAAAATACTAAATTTTTCCTTAATAAACATCCCCTTCCTAGGGTTACTTTTTTTTAATCTTTACCCAAGGATTTTTTTTCCATTGCTTTTTTTTTCTTTTAGAGAACGAGGAAAGGAGAGAGAAACATCGACATGAGAGAGAAGCAACGATAGGCTGCACACTCCCTGACTGGGGACCGAACCCACAACCTAGGCGTGTGCCCTGACCAGGGATCGACCAGCAACCCCCTGGTTTACGCGACGCTCCAACCAACTGGGCCACGCAGGCCGGGGCCTAGGGTACCTTTCGAATGCTTCCAACACTCGTGTACTTGAGTCTTCTTCCTCACGTGAATCTCAGTTGGCGAAGGGAATAATTTCAGGAACTTCACTTCATAGACTAAGTTATTTTGCTACATTATTCACTGACAGTGAAGGTCAAGAGCCACACTAGCCTCATAAACAGACTAATAGCAATAAAATTGTGTACTAGACTAGAAAAAATAATCACGTTTTTAGGCGAAAGCTAAAGCTGCCCACCTCCCAATTATCCATGCTGCTGAGAACAGCAACAGTATGTATTTCAGGAATCCACACCTCATCCCCCACACTCATTCACTCCTCGCCCATTCAACAAACACCGAGTCACGGAGTCGTCACGCCTCATACTCTGTCAGAGAAGGATGATAACACAACTGTTCTCTTCTATTGATACCTTTCGCCTTTGTCTTATTCCAAATATATTTGTCAACTTTTACAAGAAATAAAATGTACAGAGAGGATGAAAAGGAGGCCAAATCATTTACCATCTACATATATGGAGTTAAAAGGTCTCGTGTGACCTTTTAAAATTTTTTATTAACATGGCTAAAGCAATGTACGGCACAACCAAAGCTGATACAAGGTCATTTCCTTGGAGGGCCGCCCCCACCCCCAACCATAAGCAGAATTTCCCCTTAAGTCTTGCCAGCCACCTTCAGAACGAGAGGACGGAAGTCACTCCTTCGTGGGCAGCGACTCCCCCAGCACCAGAGACTCACTGGCAATCTGCCCCAGTACCCACTTCGCGCAGGGCGCCCGGCATCCCGCCCTCAGGCCACAGTGGTGGTTCTGTGGCTTCGGAGCCAGGCAGGCTCGTGGGGTCTGTTTCTGGCTATTCCACTCAACACCTACGGAATCTCAGACAACTTATTTAATCCCACTAAACTTCAGTTTCCTCATCTGCAGAGTGGGAAAATACCAAATTCACGTCACTCACAATAAAATGATGTATGTACGGTGCTTAGCACACTGCCTAGTATAAACTGAGTACTCATCAGAGAAATAAATGAAAGTAATTATTATTCCCTTTTTCTTTAAGAATCAGATTTAACTGTTTAAATATTTTGGTGAACATAAATTTTAGACATCCTTCTGGTTTTGTATACTCTAAATAATAAAAAAGTAAGTGTTTTTTCTCTGGCTATCACGAACATCATGATTATGAAACCAATTCCCTTAGAGTTGTCAGCGTGATGACATAATGCACATACGCCCTGCTCTGAATTTGTTATCATGCACCTTATGTGTGCAAGAGTACCCTTGTTCTTAGTAACCCACGAATAAAAGCAGAAGTGAACAACTCTCGGTGAAGTGAAGTTTTATCTACCGACAGGCCCTGTGGCCGCGATCTCGGTTCTACCCGTGCGATAAAGAAAGGTGTGCGCACAGATGCTCCGGAGGAGGAGGGGCGGACAGGGAGCGTGGACGCTCGGTCTGCAGGGGCAGCTACCACCTCAAGCACCATTACTCTAGAGTTTAGCTCCAGAGGTTCAGGGAAGGGTTCAAGTCATGGCTGTGGATAGGACAAATGCCACTATCACTACTGCACACCCCCCTTCTGAACCGTCGCCACCCAGAATGTAACCAGTAGACAAAGTGTATGACATTGTCCTCTATTCTTCTAAGGGGGGTCACGTTGGGACCCACACAAAAGCTGACTCAGATTAGAAATAAGGAGAAGTGGAGAGGGGTGGGGAAGAAAGTCTGAAAAGTTGAATGTTCTTCCCCCTACTCCATACCCCTGATACTACCACCACATAAATTTCTGCTTAGTTAACCTTTCAAGGATTTTGTTTAAATTTCAAACAACTAAGTCATAATACTAAACATCTTTTAAAAAGACACTGATCTCCAGTGTGAAAAAAACCCATGGCCCAAGAGAGGATATAATTCAGCTTGTCGAACATCAGTCTAAAACCATCTCTAAGAGGTACGATAAGCAGCTCGATTCACTTTTGATCATTTTAAGTGGATCCATTTACAACTGTAAATTGTTATCAAGAGCATTATATGTATGAGCTGCTCCTCCAGTATAATGCGCGTGCCCTGACAGCCTGTAATCCTCTCCATTCCCATTCACGGGGAATCATCACTTCCACGCTGGCGAGCCACTAATGACATAGCATTCAAGTGTCACTGAGTATTAGGAAGACAGGTGTGGGTAATCATAGCCTATTACTTTCTATAAAACAATTTCTGGGCTGTCAACAGCTGGAAAGGCATTCTCACGAGTGACCCAGCACCAGCAGAAGTGTAAACATGATGCCCCGATAAATGAACACCTTGACTGGAACTTGACTGGCTACATTTTACAATGATGACGGCATCTTTTTTTTTTTTTTATTATTAAGCCCCATTGTCTAATCCAAAGAAGAACTGCATTTGCACTTTTCATCTACTACAAAGTCATTTCAGCTTTGGAAGTCTCGTGCCATCTCGTCCGTGTCATTAAAAATGTCAGTGTAGACCATGCCTGGCCACCGTCTGTCAGCAGATAAATGATTCAGAGCTTAAAAAACTTGACCTTAGAACGTGCCTTCCCCTCTTCCTCCGCAGGGATCCTCCTTTAGTTCTATGTTGGAGCTAGATCTAGGGTAAAACATCACAAACTGACTGGCTTGCATGTCCCTAAAAGCAGATGGGTTTGCAGTGGTGGGTCTGATTTATTTGCCTTGATGTTTGCCAAGAATCCAAAGAGGCAGAGATGAAAGGAGAAAATGTAAAAGTGTATCTAGCTTCAAATGTGCTACTAAAATGAGGAGCTGGAAACAGCCACACAGAAAGGTTGGATTACTGCCCGTTTCGCTCCCTTGAATATGGTGGGAAGTTTTAGCATAAGTGGGGTAACATGGAAGCAATAAAAGAAGTGTCGACTGCATCACATTGTGAGCAAGCTGCTTTGGGGGCACTGCACACACATGCTCCCAAATGTCTCAAAATCAAAGCCTGACACAAAGGTCAAAAACACAAGCCCTATGCTGGCCTCACTTAGAAAGAAATCCCTTCAGGGACAGCAACACTAGGACGGAAGGGCAGGGGAAAGACAGAGAGAGAAGGAAGTGTACTTAGAAGACCAGTCGATATGGACCCCGAAGGAAGGGCGGGACTGGAGTCGGAAATGTTTGAAGAGAATAAAGGGCCCCTTTGGGACTGGAGGACTCAGAAGCACTGAAGCCTAGCCTGAGTTTCCCCGAGCTCCTGAGGAATCTAGGTCAGAGCGAGCGATGGTTCTCTTTGATGAACATCTGGGGTTACTTTTAGATGCCAAATACACCTACCAAATGCATCCATGGCCATATTTGGACATGTCCTCATTCCCAGGATTGCTGACCACTCATTGTCTCAAAATAAAGGTTCAAATGGGATACATGACAGCCTCGGAAATGCATACCGCTGGGCAAGGATAAACCCTGCAGCCCCTGTTATAAGGAAGCACAGTAGCTGTACTCCGTGCTCTTGGATGCATTTCGACCTTAGCTTTAATTATGACTTTTATTAAACATCCCTTTAAACCATTTTGAAATGAATAAACCTTTTAAGAGCTCCATATTTACTACCATTATAAAAATAAATTCTTTCATCTTTCCACAAAACTTTAAAGAATGCCTCTGATAACCAACATTTGAAAAACATGCCTATTTCCACCGAATCATTACATTTTATAATTTTATTAACTTTTACCATGTATATATCTCATTGTTTTTCTAAAAGATGTTCTTTATTTATCTTTAGAGAGATGGGGAGGGAGAAAGATAGGCAGAGAAACACTGATGTATGAAACACTGATCTGTTTGATCGGTTGCCTCTTGCACCTCCCCCAGCTGGGGACCTGGCCTGTAACCCAGGCATGTGCCCTGACTAGGAATCGAACTGGCAACCTTTTGGTTCACAGTCCAGCACTCAATCCACTGAACCACACCAGCCAGGGATCACTATTGTTTTTACAGGTTGAATAATTTTAAATTAATTTAGAAAACATTCTACCACTCCAATCATTTTATATCTTTTTCTTTGAAACTCTGAGCTCAACTCTACTTTCTTGAATTGAGTGACATAAAAAAATTAAGCTTTCCATTTGCTGCGTAGTACAAATTCATTAATATATTCAACAAATACTTTTCCGAGTACCTGTTAACAATCAGGCTCTGTTTACGGTGCAGAAGAAATAATTATTAGCAAGACATGTCCTTTCTTTATGGAGCTTATATTCTAGTAGCAGGGGGAAGTATTGGGTTGGCCAAAAAATCTGTTTACTTTTTTTCCATAAAATAAAAGGCACAGTTTTCATTTTTACTAATAACTTCATTGATTTAAATATTTTTAGTATGTAAACTATCTCCCATGTGGTATAACACTGATTGTTCTCAATCAATGTATCGATTTGATCACTATCAACTTTAACTGGTCTGCCTGACCATGGAGCAACATCCAGTGAGAAATGTCCAGCCTGAAAATTCACAAATCATTTTTTGACATGTTTGACCACTCACAGCACCTTCTCCATACACTATACAAATTTTTTTTTGCATTTAAGTTACATTTTTACCGTTCTTGAAATAATAAAGCACCATATGCCAAAAATGTTTCTTTTCTTCCATCTTCAATATTAAACTGGCTACACAAAAATTCACCCCTTTTGATAAGTATTTTTAATGCATGCTGATATGACAGCTATCACAATACAATCTAACAAAATTGTTTCTAATGAGGTTGACGACAACTAAGTGCTACTAGAGCCATTGTATGGTAAAAATAAAAGAACTTTTTGGCCAAATACATGTGTGTATGTGTGTGTATAACCATATACGTGTGTGTGTTTGTATATACAGAAACATTATGTAATACTGGTTAGTGAAAAGTATGATAAAAAAATAACACCAGGTAGAGCAACAGTAAGGAGAGGCCTGGTACTTCAGGTATGGTGGTTCTGCCCCTCTGAGTGAGGGCGAACCACGCAGAGAAAGAGCGTCACAGGCAGAGGGCCAAGCATGGAAAGCCCCAAGGTGGAAGGGAATGGCAATTTCAGAATTTTGCCAACCTTTATGTTTGCAGATGAATTACAAAAAAATGACTCCAATGCTTTCCTCGATTAACATGGCTACCTCCGCAATCTGTAAGTATAATTTAAATGATTTTTAAAATTAGTTCATATATTTGAATAGCATGCTCCTAGCTGCCCGTGTCTATATAAAAGCTTACCACTCAAAATGTATCTAACACTTGCTTCTGATCAAAAGGAACAGGATATAGCCCATGATGAACATGAAGGCAAAATACAGGTGTGAACACCAATACAGGTGTGAAACCTGCCAACAACCACAGAAGTGGCAGCCAGGGGAATTCAGCAGCAAGTGATGCAGAAAGCCTGAAATGGGGAGAGTGGCCTTCCTCGGGGGCTGGAGACTGGGCTGAGCCCCGAGACAGGGTGGGCTCAGCAAGAGGGAAAATCTCAGACAGTCCTCGACGGCAAGGCAGGTGTGAACAGAGGCCCCAACGCAGGAGGCACTTGGCCTGCCCAGGAGACGTGACTGACCTGGGAGGGAATTCCTAAAGGGCCAGTTGAGGGGGACCTGGAATACTCAAAGGTCATCTTGAGTGAAGATGTTTTTACTTAATCCTGTGGACAGCAAGAAGCTGTTTCATCTGCCATGGTGTTTCTGGCCACAGTTCTGTGGAAGAACTGTGTATGGCGAGGAATTAACCTTACCCAAAAAGAGGCTGGCCTTGGTCACTGGACACTAGGAGGTGATCTCTGGGCCCTAGGAATGCCGTGCCTGAAAGAAGGCTTTTGCATGCGGGCCTTGGCCACACAATGGTCTACCAGTGTGATTTCTGACGGGCCTTGGGCCGTGCGGTCGTAGCCCCACCTGTGGAGGCTGGAGTCCAAAGGTCGGTCACATGGGCAGTTCGTGAATGAGTCCCTACAAAACGTTGGGACAAGACTCAAGTGAGCTTCCCTAGCTGGCAACGCTCTGTGTGCACCATCAAGTTGGCCATCAGCAAACTGGAAGACCCCACTGTGGCATGCTCACCACAAAGATACGCATCACTGTCCACTTTTTCTTCTGTGACAAAATACCACTCACAATAAAACAGTCCTCCAATAATACTGTGTTAATTCAGAGGATTTTAAGAATCACTTTCAATGTAGAACCTCAATATCAGACCACTGCTGACCACCTGACCACGTGTTCACGGACCATCTCACACATCTGCATGTGGTCACTGAAGTGAAGGCCACTGAATGAGACCGCACGACAACCAAAGTGACCCTAAAACCCCGTTGCATGGAGGACAGTCTGGAACCTCAAAGGAGAGTGCTTGTAAGTGAACAGTAACTGCATCCCTAAATAAAGGCCAATAATGTGAACCTTTAAAAAATCTTTGGGATCCATGAAGTTACTCTCTCCTAGAATGTAGATTTTGAAGAAGGCAGTTACTTTTTATGCCAAGTCAGGTTACATAACTGCCATTTTGCCCCTTTTCTACAGTGCAGGTTTGGGTTTCTGCTCACCGAGGAGCTGAGAACGCTGATCACCACGACAATAGTAACAAAAGAAATGGGAAGGGCGAAGAACGGGAGTGCTTCCTGAGAGACTAGAATAGCTCTGATTCTCAGTTAAAGGTCATTTTGATAAATTAAATGTTCTAATTGCATCTAGGAAGTGTACAATAGGACATTTTTCTGTTTACAGATCCTGGTTAATATTAGAACTTTATTTTCTGATATTTCTGATATTTTTCTACATTCAAGAAGGTCCATCTCTGTCTCTCCAACACATTTCTGAAAGTAACAGCAATCTTTTTGCATTGGGTACATTTGAAACTTGATTAATCCTTTTTGGAATACAGCCAAATCATGAGGAGAAACCTAACGATTTTTATTCTACACTTTTTTCTCTACATGGATTCAGAAATGAGGCTGCTATTCTAAGACTTAGGAGATTCAAGTAAAGACATCTTCCAGCTCCGAACACGGTACATTCCTTCCCAGTCTCTCTGCGGACTCCTCCTCTGCCGACTCCCTGTAGGATGGAGGCACATCCGCAGCCCCGTTCTCTGCCATTCCCGGGGAATCGCCCATTCCTGGGACTTCAATGACCATCTGTCTTCTCTCTCCTGGATCTTTACTGAAGTGGGCGCCATGCCTTACTGAGAATCAGGATCAGCCGAGAAGCTACTACAGAACTCATGTTGTCCGCAAAAGTCCACAGTTATGTGGGAACGACTGGTCTTACAGAGCCACCATTCCACATTTAAAACTTAACAAGTCAAAAACTCAATTCGGAATATTCCACAGATCAGGCGTCCTTTTACACTCTCGCTCTCCGTGGAGTGAACCGACACACCCATCTCCGAGCTGACGTGTGAAGGGTTACTCTGAAGTCTCTGCTCACTCCCTCACCTAATCAATTGGCCCTTTGGTCTTCCACTCTGCTCTTTTAATCAGACGGCACCATGTCTGAATGTCCTTACTTGGTTGCCACCTCTGAGTGGTGCACGATCAATTCTTATTTATCCGTGTTCCCCTGGTGCCTGGGCCTTTACGAGGCACTTAGTACATGGACACTCAACACATCAGAGTGAGGGAAGCAGGCATGGTAGGCATACACTTCCTATGATGGAGCGAATAAAACTGCATTATTTTGGCTTTGACTTTAAAAGCAAACTATTCTCCTCTAACTTCATTTAGTCAAGAGCAGTAGCAAAAGGAAATAATTTGCACCAAAATATAAGATAATGACAAAGACTCTTAGACTTCCAAACCAAAATTTCACAGCACAATGCACACCTAAATATCTTTACTCCTAATACAAAGATGACACGTGAAAATAATTATAGATATTACATAAACTACGTAAAAAATGAAATGGATCTCCAACTTAAAAGAGGAATTAGAAATTCTACTGCTATTAGAATGACCAAAAATCATTAGTACAGAAAGCCAGGGTTTTCTCACCAAGTTTTACTTCATGTTATATGAAAAGCAATAAAAGATAAAGATACATTAAAATTTCACATTATTTTAATTCGGTCTTTTTACTTTAAAAGTCAAAGGAGATAAATCACATTAATTAATGTATTTGAAACCCTGCTAGAAGGAAATTACGGTAACCGGTGTCTTAGAAATCTGGAGTGTGCTCCGTGGTCTCCGTGTTGACTGTTTCGCGGTGAACGAGTGTGAGCGAGTGGATTGAGATCGGGTTAGGCAGGAGTCAGGAAAGCCCTTCCTGCTCGTGGTGCCTCTGGGGCATCTTATTCCGCAGGCGCAGCTCTTCACGGGTCTTGATGCCACAGTACATCAGAGGGAAAGATGGATCTTCTGATTTTAGGATGCTTAAGAGTTATGAATTAAGAAAGACTACAGCTTTTTGTTCTACATCACAAGATTAGAAGATAGTCATGAAGAGAAGATTGCCCCCCCATCTTTTGAATGGTTAGTTATTTAGGTTCTGTGATACTGGCACGAGAAAAATATAGAAAGAGTTTATGGTTGTGGTCTTTCTCACTTCTGAAACACCACCCCCAACCCTGTCATCGCTATACAGACTGGCTTCTGACTTAAAAGCTATGAGGACCACAGATTTTACGTATTTTTTTCCCTAACACAACCAAGTTCTTAAGAGGGGGTTTTTAAAGTCTCAGTTTCTAATAAAGGGAAAGACAACGCAACTGCCGTAAACACGAAGAGGCCGTGACAGTAACGGCGCCGTGTTCTCGTGGATGAGGCTGCCGTTTGCGGAAGGCACCTGGACTCGGTTCAGCGGCTCTGGGGGCCTCAGCAGGCTTCCCTCCAGCATGTTGGTCCCCAGTTACATATTCATAATGGTTCCTACCTTGCATGGCAGTTAGGAATAATCAGTAAGTAGTTCACAATATGAAAATAACCAGTATTATTTTCACAACAATTCACAATTGTTTCACCCACAAAAAAAAGATGCTCTCATTGTGCAACACCCTGCTTTGCCAAGGGTTACCTGGGGGTAACTCTGGAGCAAGTCGCCACTACTTAGTTCATAATGCTAACTTCCCGATGCACATAGAAGAATAAAGAAGACTTTACATGGATTTGTCATGATCAACAGAAGACACCCATGTTTGCTGAAGCCACCTTCAACCCATCACAGGCTAACATGCTTTCTGCAGATGTGTGGTGCTGTGGGTATCGCAGCAGCCACTGACAACGGCACTGGTCTGCGTCAGGACTGCTTGCTGACCGTGGCTGTGACACTGCGGTGGGGACCAGGAGGCTGGATGATGCAGCCCTGAAGTGTAGCGGGGAGCATGAGCCTGAGAACCTGTCACTCCTGTGGCAATTCTGAGAGCCACAGGCAGAGGGGAAAGGAATGGTGGCTGACTTTGATTCTGGAAACAACAAAGATAGAATTCTGACCCTGAGTATCAGTCAAGACACCCCTGCCTTAGCCTCTAGGGGAGTATCTGCACCCCCTGAAAGCGAGGAGAGACTGGAGGGCCTAAGTGAGTCAAGAAGAGTGTTCTGTGTGGCTGCCATCATGACAGCAGGCACTGGACACCTGCCCCAGGGAGAGCTGGGGGGAAAGAATGCATGGGAGGGGGGGCCCAGCTAATTTCCAGGAGTAGAACCCTTGCTAGCTTTTCATGTGCATTTTACCGAGGAACTTAAGTACGGCACTACTACAAGAATCAGTGCTCTGTGCTGAAAATGAATTCAGTTCAATGTGCTCAGCTCTAACGTGGGCTTTAGTTATCGTGTGATTTTATAGTTCTGCATGGGTTAAAGGCTACTATGTCTCACGCCAGCTTCAGGGTGCCCATATAACATACAGGATGCCCAGTTAAAATGCATGGGACATATTTATCATGAAAAAACTAGCTTTTGTTCATCCGAAATTCAAATTTAAGTGGGCACCTGTGGTTTTATTTGCTAAATTTGAAACTCTTGCCCAGATTACCAATATCACAGTACTGGAAAAATCAATTCCTGAGTACTCCTCATACATCATTTTGTTCTTAAATTGCTATTAAATACTTTGCTGCGAGAGGCACCATATTTGGCATAAATTAGTCACATCTGACTTCCCGAGCAAGCTGTGTTAAATTTACTTAATAAAAAGTAAGCAAATATTAGTTAAAGACACTGCTATGAATAGAATCAGACAGATCTGTTCTAAACCACAAATACCGAGAGGAAAATGAGGCCATCTAGATAACAATGGACAGATGCATTATTAGTAAGAATACCAAGCCTGTGAGGCACAGAAAACTGAATTGATGACCTAGAAAATAAGATTAAATTAAGACAGAGCAAAGTGGAATGAGGCCCTTGAAGACATGAAGGCAGGGACCAGACAGAGATTCTTCCTAGTGAATAAAAAACAAAGATGCTCAGAAGGTTGACTTAGTCAACACTGTCTCGCCTCTGTTCAAATGCCAAATAAAGATCAATCGATTAACACCTGAACACTCTTCTGGTCACAGAGAAGGTGGCTCCAATGTTAGCACGATGACATACACCTACAGCTGAGGTTTCAGTACTGCGCGTGCCTTAGGGCCAGGATGCCCACAGCCGTTTCCTGCTCTGCTCCTTCCACTGCTAGACAGGCAGGAGCATCAGGACGCGACCTGAAAGAAGGGCGTGTGGTGGCCTGGGGACAGGCACCATTCGTACAGAACTGCTAATTCAGGTAAACGAAAGCGTATGGTGGCATCTTTTAAACACATTTTTAATTAAAAATTTAAAGTAAATAAATGCACCTACACTTAAATATTTTCTTAGTTATTTTTCTGGAAGGTTTTTAAATTTTCACTGAAACTTCATTAACTAAATAACTAGCAGGCACTGTAGTTTCTGATGACAATGCTGACTTTTGAACAAACTGTTAGTCTTTCTTTACATTGTAAATTAATTGAAAAAAATGACTTTTCTTCTTCTTGTTTTGTACTCTTTAAAACAGAGAATTTTTAATTAAAAACAATTTTAAAAAGTGAAAGGATTCATTGGTAGTTATAGAATAGTCATGGGGATGTAAAGTACAGCATAAGGAATATATAGTCAATAATACTGTAAAACTTGCCCTGGCTGGAGTGGCTCAGTGGATTGAGATCTGGTCTGCAAACCAAAGGATCACCAGTTCGACTCCCAGTCAGGGCACATGCCTGGGTTGCCGGCCAGGTCCCCAGTAGGGGTGGCCAAGAAGCAACCGCCCATTGATGTTTCTTTCCTTCTCTTTCTCCCTCCCTTCCCTTCTCTAAAAATAAATAAATGAAATTTAAAAAAAAATAAACTACGTACCCCAGGTGGGTATCAGATTTTTTGGGGTAATCACTTTGCATAATAATATCTAATAACTGGGGTATATGCCTGAAACTAATATAATATTGTATATCAACTGTAATTGAAAAATAAAAAATGATTTAAAAGGAAAAAACAGAATTTTCAATCGAAAACAATTTAAACAGAAATGTCTTTAATACACACACACAACAGCCCAACTCCTTTAAGACAATATCCATCAGCTACTTTAATCTTTTTGGCTGCAGCCAACTAACCCCAGCAAGCGCTTAGCCCCCAGCTCAGGGATTCACCACCTGCCATCCCACCCCTGGGCTCACCAAGGGATTGGTGGTCTGTGAATGTAAACCACACAGACTGAGACTTGACAAACCAGGAGCCCTGAAAAATACGGAGCACAGTTATCTTGGGAAATTGTGATACTTCATTCAAAACCAAAACCACTGAAATAGTCATAAGGGAAAAAATCGAAAATGTGCTCGATTTTCTTCACCTTGCTTCATGGACTGAACTCAGCACCTCCACCGCCCCTGGACCCCGCCAGCAACACCCACAAGACCATCTGTCCTCACCTCCCACTGGGCCAACGGGCTGGTTTTCTTTCACGTGCCCTCCCTGTCCAGTGAATGATCAAATACTCCTTTCAAGCGGGGTAGAGAGGTAAATAGGATCAGAAGAAAAGACTGGACAAATTTAGCCCTCTTTGGAGTATTGGATAATGGGCCATAATTCAAAGCTGGGCTAGGCGAGGTGGCTGGAGTATTGGTCCAAATCAATACTGTCCAAAAAAAAAAAAAAAAATACCACAAGCCACAAATGCAAGCCACACATGCAATTTAAAATTTTCACATAGCCACATTAAAAAAAGTAGGGTAAGTTAATTTTATTAACATTTATTTAATGCAATAAATCTGAAATATTATCAACATGTAATCAATATTAAATATTAACAACAAAATATTTTACATTCTCTTTGTCATACTAAGGTTTTTAACTATTTTTTATTTTTCACTTAGAATTAACATATAATATTATGTTAGTTTCAGGTGTGCACCTCAGTGATTAAACATTATATAACTTACAAGGTGATTATACTTACTGGTAACATATAAAGAGCTTCCCAGACAAGAAAAAGCTAAAGGAGTTCATCACCATCAAATCAGCATTACATGTAATGTTAGTGGGTAATGTTAACATTTAAGAAGAAACAAATTACAAATATTAACAATAACATGGGAATAAATACATATCTAACAAGTACTGAATCTAAAAATCAAAATAAACGAAGAAGCAGAACAGAAACAGACTCATACTAAGTTTTTGAAATCTGGTATGAAATTTTTTACACTTTCTGATCTGCCACATTTCACGTGCTTGACAAGTGCAGGTGGCGAGGGGCTACCACACTAGACAATGCAGAACCAGATCTTAACTCAGAAGCCACACTGCAATTCCTTCATCACAGACTTTTCTCTTTGGTGGGGGAATAGAAAAAAATGTCTTTTGAGTGGGGGAATAAAAACAAGGAGGAGGTGAGAAGGATGGAAATGAAATTCTCAAAACCGGCCCCCAACTGTGTATGTTGTATCGGGTTCTGGCCCTATGACCTCGCCTTACGGAGAACAACTGCTAACGACTTTGGTCTGGTCCACCAGTCCTCTGACAGGCCCAGGTTTCTTACAAAGTGACTACACCCATTACAAGAAGGAGCTCTCTTAGCCCTTTCCACGTGGGATGTGATTAACAAGGATCCAGCCTCCCGCCCTGGGCTGAGAGATAAACACCTGCACAAGGCGCGTGCTGGGCATGGTCTTCACCACTGTCTCTCGACTTGGGCTTCCAAGTACCTCCCAGAAGACTGTGCAAGCTCAGAGATAACTTCTGCTCCTGGGACTGCCAAAAATTATGGAAGCAAATTTTACTTAGCAAGTCGTGTATTGAGAGACTACAGGCCTGCTTACGTTGACACTGCCTGAGTTCTCTAAGCAGTGAGAATACTCACAGGGCAGATGATCAAAATCCAATTTACGGCTTTTGCTTTTTCCAGGTCTCTCGATCTTCCTTGGCCACAGTAAGGAAGAGCACTAAACAGATCCTGCATGATGGTAGACCCTTTCCAGAGAGCATGTGTTAGGGGACAAAACGGAGGCTTTAAATCTACCTACAAGCAGATAGCCTTACACAGGCTACTTCAGGTCTCTAAGCTTTGACTTTCTTATTCTCCCTACTCTCCCACCAAAATGGTGATGCTAATTCTAATTCTCAAAATTATGTTAAGATATTATATATGCCAACTGGCACACAGTAATAAGCATGTAATTCATGGTGGATATTATTAAGCTGAAACTAATTTGCTTTTTTCCTACAGCACAAGAGCACTTGGAAGTTGGGCAACTCTTGCTGCCTTCTGATGGCACCAGGCAGCCAGGCCACACCCCGAACTTCTAACACAGAGTCACAGCGAACAGACCAGGTGGCAAACACATGGCCATCCTCGGAGCTTCTCTGTGCAAACTTTAAACCTCCATTACAGGGGGATTATGACCTAACACTTACTGTAGTGGGCCATACTCAAGATCAGGAAGGAGGGAGGGAGGGAGGGAGGGAGGGGAGGGAGGGAAGGAAGGAAGGAAGGAAGGAAGGAAGGAAGGAAGGAAGGAAGGAAGGAAGGAAGGAAGGAAGGGTGAAGAAAAAAAAGAAAGAGTAAAACCCACAGTGCACCTCATAGAATCATTTCTGAAAATGTTTGCTTCTGACAGACAGACAGACATACATGCATGCATGGGAGGGTCAGAAAGACTGACCACCACTGCCTTAAAACACACGAGAATTTCAAGGTGCCCCGAAGCTTATCCCTTCCTAGGAGATGCAGATGAGCAGGAAAGGAGAGGGTATCTGACTCCTTTGGAAAGTAATTTTTAGAGCCACCGTGAGGTAGAATTGTCAAAGATGGGCTCTAAAATATGCCTGTGTGATAAAGACGTAATGATCCAAACGCTGGCCGACATGCCTGTGGGAAGTCCAACCACCCTCAACAACTAGGGCACCAAGTTTAAGTACATCTGACGAGACAGATGACAGAAAGAGGGTGAAGGGATTAGCCAAAGCACATAGATGTGTGACCCATGGACAAGGACAAGGATGAGGGGACTGCCTCAGGGAGGGGAGCGGGGCTGGGTGGAGGAGGGCAAAGGGAGAAAAAGTGGAGACAACTGTAATGGCATAAATAATAAAGTACAATAAAAAAATCTTCATAGGATAAGCTACAGTTACTTTTTTAAATGGAATTTCTTTTTAAAAGCATTTGGGAATAACAGAGTTAAGACTGCGGTAAAAGGAATTTTCCTGACTTTATAAAGAGTACTTGATATGTCTTTTTCTGTATATGGAATTGGAAATTTACATAATTTG
Source organism: Trachops cirrhosus (assembly GCA_028533065.1). Classification (NCBI taxonomy): domain Eukaryota; kingdom Metazoa; phylum Chordata; class Mammalia; order Chiroptera; family Phyllostomidae; genus Trachops; species Trachops cirrhosus. The sequence continues at coordinate 39,809,351 of CM052551.1, forward strand.
AGAATTCTAATGGGTATAATAAGGATGCTATAGTTTACACTGCTATTTTGGGTTATAAAAAGAAAAACCAACCTAGATTAAAGCACATGTAATTTTTTTTTAAATGAAGCGCTATGGATTAGAAATGCTTAAAGTTTTAGCACTAAGGCAGAAAAGAATTAGAGAAAAAAACTGTTTTAAAGCTGACTCCATCCTGTCTTTAAAGAAACTGTCCTTTACACTCCTTATGAATCCCTCCCTCACTCTCCACCGGGGCTGCTCGGGAAGGTCACTCTGACCTGTGACTCGTCGAGCACAGAGGGCACCTCCGGTGCTCAGGCTGTGTGAAGTGGGCAGCATCCCAGAAAAATTACTGCTCCTTCAGGCTTTTTTTCCTTCTTGTGATGACAACTTTTAATATCTACTCTCTTAGCAACTTTCAAATATGGGCACACCTTGGAGATATTGCGGGTTCGGTTCCAGACCAGCCCAGTAAACTGACTTTTGTTATCTGTGGACATCTGTGGAGTGCAGGAAAGCGAAGGCAATGAAACAAGCTACGCCTGCACACGATACTGCATCACTGACCACGGTCACCACACTGTGCCCCTTGGACTTCTGCTTTTATTACCCATTCCTTCTTTCCTGGACCTCTTCCCCCATGGGCTCCCAAATAGCTCTCCCCACTTTGCAGCTCTTCCGTCTCCCTAGCCAGCTACTCTTCTCCTGTGAAATTCTTACATGTTCTCGGCCCTTTTTTTCTTCTTAACCAATACTTTCCTCATGCGGTTTTGTACATAGAAGGCCTCAAATCTAAGCCACTCACCAATGAGTGTCAAATTATGGCTCTAGGATCAGACCCACATGTTGAACCTGGTTGCCCCCCAGGCACCTCGAACTCAAGTTTGCTGGAAAGCAAGCTCATTACCTTTTTCTTGAAGTACTGCTTCCCTTCCCTACCCTTGCCTCACTGTGACTGGCACCACTTGCTATTTAGTCCCCGAGCCAGAAACCTGGGGGTCCCTACACACGCATCCTCTTATCTGACTCGTCATCAAAACCAGTTACAAAGCCCTATCTGTTCTTTCTCATTCCTGACCCTCAAATCCGTCATCGCCCCTCCACTTCTATTTCCCCTACCTTACTTCAGTACCCGAGCTTCTTCTCCCTAGAATATTATAAACTTTTTCTTTTTAAAATAGATTTATTGGGATATAACTGACTTACATAACTCACCATTTAAAATATGCAACCCAAGGGTTTGTAGCAGATGCACAGAGCTGTGCAACCATCACCATGATCTAAGTTCAGACACTTCGTGACCGATAAGCAAGCCTCACATCCTTTACTCATCACCCCCAGCAGCCCCACCCCCAGGCGACCTCTGCTTATGTAAGTTTGACATACACATAATCATACAACATGTAGCCTTTTGTGACTGGCTTCTTCCACTTAGCATAATATTTTCAAGGTTCATCCACGTCGACTGAAGCATACACCAGTACTTCATTCCTTTTTATTGCCAAATAATATTCCCTGTATAGATATACCACAATTTATCCACCCACTCATCGCTTTGTAGACACTGGGTTGTTTTCGCATTTAGGCTATATGAACAATGCTGCTATGAACATCTGTGAACAGGTTTCTGTGTGAACGTACTTCAGTTCTCTTGGAGTGGAACTGGAGTGGAATACGTAGGAGCGGAATTGCTAGGTCACATGGTAATCCCTGTCTAACCTTCTGAGGAGCTACCAGACGGTTTTCCAAAGTAGCTGCAGTATTTCCACATTCCCTCCAGCAGAGTCCAAGGGTTCTGATGCTTGCCAACACCTGACTGATTTTAGTCACCTTAACGGGTACGCAATGGTATCTATCTCACTGTGGCTTTGATCTGCATTTCCCTGGTAGCTAATGACATTGGGCATCTCTTCATGTGCCTCTGGTGTATCTTCTTTGGAGAAATAGCTATTCAAATCCTTTGTTCATTTTTCAATGAGTTATTTATCTTTTTATGATTGAGTTGTATGTGTTCTTCATATATAATATCGAATAAACTCATTGGCTAGTCATGCAAAAAAAAAATTAACTTCCTTAAATAAGCTGCCTCCATTTGTGACCTTTTGTCTGGAAGAAACTGAGACTTCAAAGATCATCTTGTAAATAACGATTATTATAGCGATGAAACAGCCTATGTTTCTTGTACTTATTGTTTGTTTTTAAAATATATTTAACATAAACTTTTCTTAATTACACTTTACATTCAATACTATTTTGTCTTACGCTTATTCCTGATATTTATGAACAAATTTCCTTGTTTTATGGTGTAGTTTTTAAAAATAGCTACAGTGGACAAAAGAACATATTCAAAAAGGCAGGTATGAGTAATGTTTTTCTTTTATTTTTCATTTTATGATTATGTTCCAACATAATATAAAAGAGTTGTGCTCCAATTATTTAAGTTGTTACTAACTAGAGAATGTTTTCTTCGGCATTTAGCTGTATTGTTGACTGAAAGAAGAGAAGCACAATGTGATTGGTTAATTAAGATTTCAAAGAACCTGATGCTCCCTAGAGGGGAGGCTAATTTCTCATTTATAAGCCCATTTATAACTCCAGCTCTGAGAAATGGTCCTAATTAAATTCGCGGTTAAGTAGGCCTTCAAATGCATATCAGCCATTAACATTTGGGCTGCCTGCTGCTAGCAAAATATTAATATTTGATGCTACAGCATTTTCATTTTATCAGACTATTTAGCATAAATCTGTTTCAGGGTCTTATGAAATAGCTTTATTTATGTGTTAAACAGATTAAAGTCAGGTTGTAATGGTTGGTTTTAAAATGACTTCAAAATAGTTTATGGCCACTGGGAAGCTATGTATTTTGATTAGATTATTGGCCACATTCCCTCCAATGACTGTGGGAGGATGCACTATTTTTAGGACAAAAACAGCTATTGTAGGGTCCTTAGAAAAGGAGAATAGAAGAGGAAAAGGAGCCAGGAGGAGAACCAGGGAGAAGAAAGACCCCACTTTGACTTACTACTGTGCTTCCCAGCACATCACACCCTTGATACACCTCACTGCGTCATCTGATGCTCACGACAAGGCCACGAGGCACACAGGTGACTGCTATAGCACGTTACGAACGAGGAAATATAAACTGCAGGAGAATTACCGTATTTTTCCAGGTGTAATGCATGCCTTTTTGCCTGAATTTTTGAGGGGAAAAATAAGGATGTGCAATATACATGGGTAAAATGACTACATACCATGGGTATAATAATGGGTATAATAATACCGTGTATAATGTGCACAAAAACATGGGTGTGTATGATACATGGAAGTGGCAAATTACGGATAAATTACAACTCAATCACATGGCTAGCAAATGGCAGAGCAAGATTCAAATCCGGTTCTTGTGTACCTTTATTCATCATATTTGAGCTATATCTTAAATCTGCAAATGCATAATAAGGGGTGTGTGCATGTGTGCGCATGTGAAACAGAGAGAGTAGGGGAGGGGGGCAGGAGATGGGAAGGGATGGGGTGGGGCGGGAAGAGATGATCCCAGGTAGAAGACCTGCATGAATAAAAGCAAAAAAGCATGAAACTGTTTACTGGCTCCCCTCCTTCCTTAGACCATAATCTACCTCTTGGAGGACAGGGAATGTGTCTTTGTTCACCATTTAAGCCCCAGGACCTAGAAAGGAGCAGCATAAATTCTGGCTGTACAAATGACCAAGAGAAAGAAAATAGAAACTAAAGAGACTGGTGATAAGGACATCAAAGGAAGAGAAGGTGTCAAGAAAGAGAGCTCAGTATAAAATGTCACAGACGCATCTAAACAAGATCTAAAATCCCTCTCCTGGATCAAACAATGAGACTGACACTGACTCCGCAGGGGGCGAGAATCGTTGCTAGTGAAGCGATGGAGGGAACGCAGGCAGTCAATGTTCACCTAAACCCTTCTCTCTTCTCCAGTGTGTTAACTACAGAAGGTAAAGAGTCAGAAATTATTTTCTGAGCACGACGGGATCAACGTGCTACTTCTCTGAGGTCTAGAGAAAGGGAGAGGGGGTAAAAGAAGAGCCAAGCACCAAACATTCAGGGGAAAAATAGTTGGCCCTTTTGGATAAACACTCTGAAAAGAAAGAGGTAGAGCCCTGGTTGGTATGGCTCAGTGGATTGAGAGCCAGCCTGCAAACCAAAGGGTTGCCGGTTCAATTCCCAGTCAGGGCACATGCCTGGGTTGCGGGCCAGGTCCCTAGTAGGGGGTGCGTGAGAGGCAAGCACACACTGATGTTTCCCTCTTTTTCTCCCTCCCTTCCCTTCTCTAAAAGTAAATAAATAAAATCTTAAAAAAAAGAGGTAGTAAAGACCTAAGAGAGAATTTATTCCACTCTTCCACCTAATAAGAGTTTGACTGGTTTCTTAGAAACAATGGAAACAATAAAGTCTGAACCTTAGAATATTTTCATTTCTGTTTATGCTATTTCAATATTAGGGGGAAAATGACCAAAAATTAAATGGCACAACCACCCACGTACTGTTTGGTAATGATACCTAAGAAGGATATTTCAGTAGTTAACAAAAGATACCACATCAATACCTATAATAATGATAACTACATAATGTCTTTTTCTAAGTAATAAAAGTACCATGTCATTTTAATATGCAGTTGTTCTACAAGTGCAAAAACAAAAGTGGCACAATTCAAATATGAGCTCTGTTCTCTGGAAAATTAAAGTGCTGAAGCCTTCTTTCTGTCCAAGGCTTCAACCTTCACAGCAATAGGAGAAACAAATTTCTTTATTCTTTGCTCCATCCAAGAAAGAAAAACTAGTTCAGAGATCTAAAAACATTGTTACTTCTATGAAGTCAGGAACAAGAGCAAGATGAACCTTCAGACGTGGATCGATTTTAAAAAATGAGAAAGATATTATAAATTTCTCATCACAGCAGTCGGACGGAAAACTACAAAGGGCGGTGCTCTCGAACAAACTTAGTCACCATCTCTTCTCCCTTCGTCAGTGTCTGCTTTGTTCTGCATGTCAGGAAGGGGGTGGCTATTTGCATAAAGTCAATTAATCAGGGCGATGCTGTGAGAAAATAATTTAAATTTGTGTAATTCTATTCTTTAATTTTTTAATTTTAAATCACTAAAATTTTTTCAACTACAGTGGACATACAGTATTATATTAGTTTCAGAGGCACAGCCAGCAATTAGACATTACGTAACTTACTAAGCGAGCATCCTGATAGATCTCACACCCGTCTGACACCATTCACAGTTGTCAGAATAGTGTTGACTATATTCCCTATGTTGTACTTTACATTTCCATGACTGTTCTGTAACTACCAATCTGTACTTCATGATCCCTTCACATTTTTCACCCATCCCATCCCCTGAACCCCCCTCCCATCTGGCAACCATCAAAATGTCCTCTGCATCTACCTGGCAAAGCTATCATCTTGTCACTGAGTGAACTGAGATGCAGAGATTAATGACTTTCCTAAAGCCACAGAACTAGCAGTGGCAGAAAAGGCAGAACCTTGTGCATCCTAAGGACAGATAAAGAGCTTGCCAGATAAGAAAAAGCTATGAGCAATAAAGTGGCAATAAATACATATCTATCAATAATTCAATCTAAAAAACAAATGAACAAGCAGAACAGAAATCTGTGCAATTCTTAATTACAAAATAATTATGAAGAAAGCAAATTCCTGACTTCCAGTTCCGTGGAGTGGTGGAAAGGTGGGGGAGGACCTGCTGTCCTCACCAGATAAGGCGCCCGCAATTAGCACGCCTCTTCCGTGTGTTAATCTGTGATCCCATCCACGGAAGGCTGCTCCGACACAGTGAGTTCTGTTGGCCATTCAAAACATTCCCTTCCTAGTCCTGCTTACATTCGTGGTTTGCGTAGGCAATGAGGAAAGAACTCAAGTAAATTTCATTTCCGGCACTACTCACAATCCTTAGAGTTTAAATTAATGAGGTTTTTTTCCTGAGTTTGGTTTCACCTTTCTCTGGACATTTCTCTGTTCTAAATGCTTATTATGCTCAGTTATTTTTTTTGCACTCAATATTTTTCATGGTAAAAGAAGATTAAACAAGTTTGAGACTAGTATTGGCCATTTCTTGTAATTTCTACCCATAATTCAAAAGCAAAAAGAAAAAACATCATTGTGAGGCAGAAGTCTACCATAACATAGTAAGATAATAGATCAAACCTCTTAACTTTAAGTTCCTTAAAAGAAAAGATCCCAGTGTCTTAGAAAGTAATACTTAGCATAAAAATTAGTATTCAGAAATTATTATTTTTATCCTAAGAGCAATGATCTCCTCTTATATAGCCACATGGCAGTTATCAAAAATAGAAAACTATCAGCTACTTTTAACGGTAACATTTCTCAAAGCCATATTTCATTTCAAGTGGTCCTTGACACTGAAAAATGACCATAAAATGTTTGTATACACTAAATCAGTGATTTGAAAAACAACGGCAAAGTGAAATAAGCACTGGCTTGGGATTCCCAAGGTCCTGCCTTTTCTGCCACTGCTAGTTCTGTGGCTTTAGGAAAGTCATTAGTCTCTGCATCTCAGTTCACTCGACGACAAATGGGAGCGGAGCACTGCGTACAGACAGGCCAACCACAGCGGCACCTAACACAGCGCAGGGTTTACAGCGAACCAGCGAACCGTCACGTGTTATCTCATTGAATCTTCTCAACAAGATGCAGGGCTATTACCTTTCTGTCTTACAAGGTCAAGTTCCAAGATGGCACTGGGATCAGGAGTGTTCGTACTCCGTGTTCTGTCTATGTTCTATCCATTACACCACATTACCTGACGAGTACAGGTGAAAAGCCCTTAGAGTTTGATTTAGCGAAGAATGTGTCTAAAATGCTTAATTGTACGCTGCCAAACTCCCATTAGATTAGGAAAGCAGAGCAAAAACGCTGCCCAGAGTACGACATCAAAATTTCTTATTTTCTCTTTGCAAGCTGTTCCTGAAAAAACAATTCAAGATAACATAAATACGTGAGAAATTGAGACTAATCCTGAGAAGAAAGATAAGCAGGTCAGCGTACAGCTAAATGGAGCCGTGCTGAAGCAATGTAAACACACTTTTCAACTTACTTGGTTCCTGACATGGAAATTACATAATTCTTAACGAATCTGGAATTAGTTACATTAATCCAAAATTGTATTAATCCTCTGGGACTGGGCACAAGTCAAACTTTATGTGAAGAGCGCGGGTCTGGAACAGGACGCAGACAGACCACGTGACGTCCACACCCTCTGGGAACGAGCCTCGTGCCACGGGCTACTAAGTACATCCTCGGAACCCACTGCTCACTGAGACACGAGGCTCTGTGGTCATTCAGACTGTTCAGAGGAGAGGAGAAATAAAGCCGAACTTACCTGAAAACCAGCCCAAACCTACCCGCGCCCCAGCACTCTGATATCTCTGTACATAATAATGTCTGAACTACTGCTTTCAAAAGTGTTTCAGGTTGAGGATTTCTAGGAGCATAGGATGTGGGTAACCTCTTAGCAGTCCTAGCCAATTCTTCAGGATTGTCTGTCAGCAGCTGATCCAGTGTATAATTCTGACATCTTACACTTATTGCTCAAAATAAGAGTCAAAGAACACTAGTTCTGTAGCATCTAAAAGCACCTTCTGTCAATGGTTTCGCAGAATTAACTTTTGTCATAAGAATTAACTACACAAGTCCTTAGCTTAAAGACAGTATTATTTTTCAAAAAGCTATTTATAAATCACAGTTCTTGATAATTAACACTACTCCTCAATGGCAGGGTGGCGTTCTCAGGACCAGGCCCATTTGTGCGAAGGAAAAGGGGACACAGGCCATCTGGTCTCGAAGGACAGTGCAGCATAGCACTCGAGCGTCTCTGGTGGCTGAGAGCAGCACCACTGGGGTCCTGAGCCCAGGTCTGGACACGCGCTGACCTCAACAGACGTGGCCTTCTGAGCTGCAGCACCAGAGGCCTTTCCAACGATTCCCTGTAAGAACCAGCGGACACCGAGGGCTGCTCAGAGAAACAGTGCGATGAGGCAGTGCAAGCCCGAGTCACACCGGGCTCCAGGACCAGAGAGCCCAGGCCCCACTGCTGGTTCTCCCCTGGGTGATCTTTGTCAGTGAGGATTTGGACTGGCCAGAAAACAACAGGAAACCCCAGAGAGAAGCTGACTTTTCTCTTTTATAAACGCCCAAGCGTGGGCAGTTCGGGGCTGCTGCGAAGCTTGGTTCCTTCTAGCCTCCCGTTCCGCCACTGCTCGGGGGCAGCCAGTCCTCGCGGCCTCAGACAGGCCTCAGCTGTCAGATGCCCACAAGAGCACGCTGGAGGAGCAGAGGGGAGAAGGAAGGGCAGAGGGTGCAAGCCAACTCTCTCTTAAGAAAGCTCCTCCAAATTACCCACAACACTTGTTTTTAACCACAACTAGTCACACTGAACTGCAAGGGAGGTTAGGACTTTGAGTAGCCACATGCCCAGCTGACCTGTTACCACTATGGGGAGAGGGTGAGAACAGATATCGGGGAATGAGCTGTCTCCACCACACTACCTGTGTATTCTTAACCACTCGATGCACTGATTTCTCATCTGTAAAATGGAACAACAATGGAACCTCCCTTCAGAGTTACCCTGAAATGATAATAACAGAGGGGTCTTATACATAATAAATACACAACAAAGTAAACAATCGTTTTTTTCTCTTATTGATTTCCTTTTCAATTGTTAAAAACTGTATTAACTGTTTTGTTCCCTTTAGTTTACCTAATTTTTCCCAACCCCCAAATTATCTGCATAAACAGATTGATGTTCTTGAATCACTGCTTTCGACAAGACCGCGCCTCTTTCAAATGCCCTTGCTGCCCTGGCCAGTGTGGCTCAGTTGGTTGGAGCGTTGTCCCATAACCAAAAGGTTGCAGGTCTGATTCCTGGTCAGGGCACACGCCTAAATTCTGGGTTCGATCCCCAGTCTAGGCATGAACGATCTCCAGTCCAGGCACATATGGGAGGCAACCAATTGATATCTCTCTCACATCGATGTTTCCCTTTCCCTTCCCCTCTCTCTAAAAACGCAATAAAAAAACATGTCCTTCAGGTGAGGATTAAAAAAATGCCCTTGCCAACACGCACATCTGTGCACGCACACACACATACACTGCACACACACATCTTCTTTGCCTTTCCCTCAAAGAGAAGTTTAGTATATCCCATTACCCAAGTTCAAGTGCAAACTCCTAAAGCTAAGCCATAACCTCTAAATTCCCTTTTCTCTGCTCCCCCAACATCTCTCCAGCAATATCTCCCACTATGATGCAATATGGATAGCACTAGTGACAACAAGGACAAAAATGATGATGAAAAGTACAAATTAACAGAGGCCATCCCTTTGAAGGTATTTTCTGTGCCAGGTGATGTCCTAAGTGTTTTTACATGAACCTCCTCTTCTAACCCTCATAATAACCTGTGAGGTTATCACCATTATTATCGCCATAAGAAAGATCAGAACTAAAGGTTAGAAAGGTTATAACCAGTCACACAGTAGTAAATGGCAGCCGTCTGTTGGACTCCAAAGTTGCTCATTTAGCGACTGTGTGACACCTGTCTTCCTATACGAACATGCCATCTGCATTCCCTGTACACACCGGAGTCACCTCCACATTCTTTTTCTAGTCACGTCCTGCAGAGTTTCATTAAGATACAGCTCGAGTCTGACCTCTCCTACGGGCCCGTCATCAACGGCGACGACAACGAACACTAACAGCACTGACAGTGCAGCACACTGTTAGAACGCACGGCTGGAACCCGCAAGGCTCTGAGCACCGCACATACGCTAACGCGTTTAATCCTCACAGCAGCTCGGTCAGTCAGGCCCCAATTATCCCCACTCCATAACGAGGCAAGTATAAAGAGGCGAGTAACTCGCTCCACCTGACACAGGCAAGGAACTAGGGTTGCAACCAGCTAGTCTGGATGCAGAGTTTGGGCTTTAACCACTAGCCCCTACTGCCACTCATTTGTCTTCCGTAACTCACCTCCTCCAACAAAATATATTCTCCCTGAATCCCTTATTGAGATATTAAATCACACATATTGGTATTTGATAAATACTGTTATATTTTACTACAACAGACAATATCGGGCACAGCAAATTACAGCCACACTTCATAGACTCTACTGAAGGCAGACAGAACCCTCTGGGCCCAGGAGATGCTGGGAGATTTCCCACACGGTTGGTGTGGACTCGAAAACCTGTGGCAGACAGCAGATGAAAACTGCCCTTTCTATGGAACACCTAAGCAATAAACCCATAAACACACCTGGCTTTCCCAACATGATCACGGTATCTTCACGAAAAACCGTTGTGCGTGTGCACAAATACACTGCCACACACACTGCTCAACAGAACCCTGACTAATTAAACTGAATGTTCATTCAATCTTCACAATCATGTCACCAGGATTCAGGGACAGCTGTATGACTGCCCTCGAGCACGTGGCCGACGTCAGGCACATACGGGAGCGCTGCTGTTCGGACCGCCCTGGGCCTGTGAAGCCGACACTGAGAGCTACGGTGCTCAGCCCAGCATTCGGCAAGTCACTGGGTCGTGTGGTCTTCCAACACCACAAGTCATCAACACGATGCTCCTACTACAAGAGATGAAAGCGGGGTGGGGTGGACCCTGATTACTGCCCACAGCACTCCTCCTCCACTGCGCCCCCCACGGCACTCAACATGCCCTCCACAGCAAAAGGGGCGCGTTTAGAGGCACTAACTCAGAGGAGGTGGCCAATTATGACCCACCCGGAGTGACCATGATTGAGAAGCAAACCAAGGGGGCACCTGTTCTTCAAGGAATGACCTTAACCACTTGTGATGAGGTTCCAAAACCTTCTCTAGGAGAAAGAAACTCTGCTTGCTCACTGGCCAGACTTTTCCCCATTCGTCACCCCTCATGCTCAGCCCCGCCAGCTCCCGACAAGCAGCAAATGCAATTTCTCTTCTTGCTCTGTGCTTGGCTTCTACTGGAGGCACAAACCATAAACCACAATGGAATTACTGAAAGCTGTGACACCGGAGAAATAGACGCAGTAAAAGCTGAAGTATTCAGCAACTGGAAGCTTAATAACTATAAACGTCACTGAGATTTCTTTGCATTTCTCGGAATAACATCTAAAGGGACTTAAGAATCCTAATTAGGAATGAGATGTTGTGAATATAATACCACATCGTAAGATCAAAACTTATCTGTCTGAATAACTGACAATTCTTCATATATTGAACAACCAAAGAAAGTTACATCTTGAAATATATAAGGAAGAAGGTCGCACTCAAAAGCAGTCAGATCTTCACCATTTCTTGAAGTGAAGGATTTGATCAGCTTCCTGAAGCATCTCCCCATCTTTTTATTTTTTTAAGCTTAGCACTTTCCCAGCCTCACTAAACATTCTGTACCCAGTTTCCAACACAAAGCAACTGGGACATGGGGAACAAGGCTTGGGTGGCATTCCTTTGGCTTGTGACTGGTGCTGAAGCTATACTGCAGCTCAGCTTTGCTTGGTATTAGAAATTTAACCTCAGAAGTACTAGGAGTACCAGGAGAAACCGTGCTGAGTCCAAACAATGAATACCTTATCAATGTGAGCATCAGCTTAATATTAACACACACAAAGGAGTTCAGGGGTGAACAGAAGGGAAGTGAAAACCAACAGAAACTAGAGGGATCATAAGAGGAAGGAAAAAAGAACCTAGTTAAAAAAATAAAAGTGAAGGCCACTAGCTGGAAACCAAGCAAGCAGAGAGCCCTGCAAAAAGGTTAGTGAGAAATACAACCCACGAGGCAGGACCCCCCTGTTGGGAGTAGGTGAGGCCGTCTTTTCACACACAGCGGGACACGTCCATGGGATGGAATAAAGGCAGGGAAACGTGGGAGACACTGCATAGGTCTCCAGAGCGGACGATCACTGCTGGGTTAGACAACGGCGTGGTCATTCGCCGGCTGGGACGGGGGATAAATGGTGATGGAAGGAGACTTGATTCCGGTGGCAAACACACCATACAATATACAGATGATGTGTTGTAGAATCGTACACCTGAAACCTACATACTTCTATTATCCAGTGTTACCCCAACAAATTCAATAAATAAAAAATAAAAATAAATGTGAAAAAAAAAAGAAAATAACTGATTCCAGCCATAGCTATTGTATGTTCCAGCTGCCTGAGTGTGGCCTCAGACACATCACACTCCCTACCAAACCGTCCCTTCTAACAGCCCCCTTAATCTGCTAAACCACAGGGAGCCCCTCTTCAAAGTGCACTGCCCACATACCCTACAATACACACCCTCTAGTCTTTCAATGCAATCATCACAGTTTTGCAAATATTTGATATTCTGTGAGAAAAGGGCTGTAGTGCTCAAGAGGATGAACAGCATGACCTTATAAAATAACTTTTTAAGGGCGGAGTCCGTGTTGTTTTGGGGGAGTAAAAGGCAGTGAATCCCTGGCGTGCACTCAAGGCGGCTCTACTTGATTTCAGGTCTACCACTTCTGAAACCATTTTACCTTTTATAAGATCCAGACAGCTCTAAATATATTCAGTACCAGGCTGCCCCCACCCCGCACACACACAACTCCACATATATTTAATTTTTCTGAGGTTCATTCTTCTAACCCAGCACAAAGTTTCCAAGGCATGAAATCCAGCCCCAGGCTTCCATGGCAGAGCTCCCGTCGGGACGGGGAGTCCCAGCAGTGCAGACACAGGACAACGGGGCCATGAACACAAAGAGTGTGAGGAAGACCGGGGGTGGGGGGGTGCGCGCGCAGGCGGCTCTTTCTGGACCAGCACTTGTAACCAACTTTCAGAACCTTCCCACCAGACAGGACGTGAACGGACTATCATGAGTCCCAGGACTGAGGCCTTAAGAAGTGCCCATGAGCTCATTCTGGTCTGTCCACCCTCCTCTCCAGTGGATGAACCCCAGAAAGACGGTCCCACCTGGAGAATCCCAGAGACAGAGACCAGCACTGCTACTACTGAAATTTTCTTATCATTCTAAGTCCTTCCTCAGGATTGAGAACGCACCGGGCATTAAGGGTCATTCCTTTGGGAGTCTCTCCCACTGTCAAGGGCTACAGGAGATCCCCAAAAACCCCCACTCACCCTCCAGGTACCATCTCTCTTAGAAAGCCTTCCTCGACCCCCTAAGGGGGGAGTCATATTCTCCTCCGCCCTCCAGAAAGTTCTAGCTGAGCACTGAATACACCAATCCCTGCTGGTGCTTTATCTGCCTCCCCAGGCGGGTTGCAAATACTTCAAGGAAGGCATTCCCTGTGCATTGACAGGAAGTACTCAAAAGAATATTTGTTGAATAAATGAAAAATAATCTTTCCTCTTTGGGGACATTTGAATTACATCTGTCCCCTGCGCATGGGATCTGAGGTGTTTTAATCAAGGGGGAAAAGAATGTAAGAAGACAAAAAGGGAGAGTGACTAAGAACGTTAGAATCTAACACAGATATTTCCCCCTTTTTGGTTACTGCTTTTACAATTGCTTTTAAACCACTTATGGAAGAAAACTACTTTTATATACTATCTGCAGTCTCCATTTACAGAAATGTATGTGCAACTCTTAGGTCTTTTTCTGAGAAGGAAAACAAGCAAGACAGATTCTTCTGAATATGGACAATCTACAAGTGTAATTTTAAAAACAAACAAAAAGCAAACAAAGGCACAGATGCAGAAAACAGACTGGTGGCTGCCACAGAGGAGGAAGGTGGGAGGAGGGCAAAATGGGGAAAGGGGTCAGATGTGTGGTGACGAGTGGAAACTAGCGTTTGCGTGGTGAGCGTGCTACGTGGGTACAGATACGGAATTGCATCACAGTGCTGTACACCTGAACCACATGCAGTGTGATGAACCCATGACCCCAACCAAAAAGGAAACTGCTCCTTACATCCTTGATTGCACAGTTGGGTTTAGTGCCTCCGGGCCACCTTGCCGAATGTGTGACTCCGAGCACGTCACTTGTCTGTGCTTCTTCACAAGCCTCACCTGCAAAATGGTGATCACGGTGGTCGCTACCAGACAGGCAGCCGCAGGGGCAAAGCCCAGGGCAGAGCAGCTGGCTCATCTCAAACGGTCAACGAACCCAGCTGCTGCCACCAGGGAGAAAGCCGTTCCAGCGGAAAGAGGGGGATCAGGGACAGATTTTCCACATCCTGGGACGCACTTCCTGGTCATGTGACCCACCCCTCGGAGCCTCAGTCTCCTCGTCTGAAAAATGGAGCTGAGGACAGCCAAGGGCTTCCCTTTGCCGGCGGTGAGGATCAGGAAAGACTGGATGCGTGAAACCCCTGTACAACTACAGACACGTGGATGTGTGGAACACGGACACTGTGCGACTGTCCGTGGGCAAGGGCAGCCCACCCGCCCTCTCACTGAGGAGGTGCGGCCGGCGGCGCACAGGTGCACATCACTGCAAGAGTAAAAATCTCTTTTACAAACAGAGGAATATTCCATACGTGTTCTGCACAGCAAGTTATGTAGGTAGACAAGAAAAGGGCTTCTTTTGTAAAAAGATTTGTTAAAACACCTACCCGAGTGTGTCCCTGTTCCTGCCAGGCACTCTGTCAACCCTCACTCTTCCCATAATCTGCACGCTGCCTCGCTTACAGTCCCAATTTCGTACCCAGTTCCTGCTACTTGGAAGGCCATAATGTTGTGACATTTAGGACAAATCCAGTCGTCAATTCTGAACAGTCTCTTTCTTGAACACAAAACACTCACTGTCTATACAATTCACTTGATAATTTATTATGAAAGGTCATGTAGCATCTCCTGGAATGCTTTTAGAATATCGTGTCGCTCCTGTGTGTGATCTTTGTGTTGCTCTTTAAACGCCCATAAATGTATTACGGTCTTCTCGTATAGCCAGAACCCCCTGGAGGGCAAGATCCAGGCCTTGTATTTCCTCCCGAATTCTGTGTTACTCAGCATCACACCTCACAGAGTTCAGTAATTAGTTGCCAGCTGATCAATCATTGCAATTGTGGCAACCTAACCTACCCCATGTGTCCAAGGGGGAGAAAAGGGAATAAAAATTTCATCTTGGTACTTCTGTTTTGAGTTTTCTGTCTAGAAAATAAGGAAATTATAATGGTTAAATGTTATATAAGAGCATTAATAAGATCATCTATAATCATTTTTGTGCTTTGGAGCAATATGCTACTCCATAAATAGAAAACTGCATTAAAATAAGGATTTCTAGGAAGCTGGAGGGTCTTGCGTCTGGGGTTCCTGAACTCTGGTGGATACAAACAGAGCTTAGCATGAGCTGGAGAAGCCATCCTGGGGGCAGGGGGAGTGTCACTGAAAGTGACAAACACTCGGAAAAAGCCATCATGTGTTTTTAGGGGTAATCTGGTTTCTATTAGTGGCAAAACCCTGGAGTGACAATATATTCTTTTTTGGAGATTTAAAGCTAATCTCTGGCTGGAATTAAATAATTTGCCTGGCTAGACACCAATTCAATGACTTTCCCTCTATTCATCCATTTCTGCATTAGAGGAAGAAATAAATTAAGTGAAATTATTTGCCCACATTTTACTATGAAAACAACTATTACGCATTCACACCCTTAAACGGCACTGCTAAATAAAAAACTGTAGAAGCCAAATATAAATTGAATTGATTTCTGGAACTGTTTGGCTACCAAAGTAATGAGGATGTGCTTATGAGATGCCAAACACAGTTCTACATGCTCTGCATGTGTTAATTCATTTAGTCCTCACAGGTTTTAATATCCTTGTCACTGCACACACGAGGAAACCAAGGCACAGAGAAGTGAAAGGACTTGTCCCAGATCACAGAGGAGGGGAGTCAGGATGGGAACCAAAGCAGCCTGGCTCCAGAGATCTTGCCCTTAGTTAACGTGCACGATGTAGGTCCATGCAACAGCCAGCACAGATAATGTTCAATTTAACTGTACCTAATTTACATGCTTGTACCAACCGAAACTGTTTTTTCACCAAAATCTGCACAAAAACACCCCAAACAATTTTAAATCTAAGCACTCATGGTTCAGTGCAAGGGAAGGGATATTCTATTAAAATACTCTAAAACACTCTGAAACGGGGGGTGGACAAACTTTTTTGGTCAAAGGCCAAAGAGTAAATATTTTGGGCTTGCAGCCCAAATGTCACTGAACGAAACCACTCATCTCTGCTTCTGGAGCACAAAAGCAGCCATAGGTAAGGTGTAAACGTGAACTTTAAACTGCATTACGGAACAAGTGGCTCAGGCCGTGGTGTGCTCACCTGCTCCACGCAGAAATGACAGGCACATAAACGAGAGTCTACTACAGTGAAAGCAGGCCGACGCACAGACTAACTGCACTACTGCGAGTAAGCTCCTTTATATAATTTACCTGGTTTACAGCAGTACCTCTGCACCAGGGGCGACTTTGCCTCCTGGGGCAGCATCTGGAGACATTCTGGGCTGTCACGGGTGGGAGAGTGTTCCTGGCATTTAGTAGTTAGCAGTGAAGGATGCTGCTAAACATCCTATGGTGCACGGGATGGTCCCTACAACAAAGAAGGACCCAGCCCACAATGCCAGTAGTGCTGAGGTTGAAGAACCCTGATTTAAGAATGACAGTTTTATCGCTTCTCGGCCTTTTGGCCAAGATCAAGTGTAGTATCTGTTATCAGTTTAGTAAGAATGACAGTTTCTGTTGCGATCTTTTCTACCGATCCCCCTCAAAAGAGCTCTCCGATTTGGTCCTGAAACAACCCTGTAAAGAGAAAGTGGGTATGTTTATCTCATTTTCCACAGGAGAAAACTAATATTCAGAGAAGTGAAGTGATGTACAAGGGTTCACAAAGCCAATTGTGTATCAGAGCTAAAACTAACCCAGGTTTTAATGTTTTCAAACCTGTGTTCAGTGCACCCCCCCCCCATTGTCAATTAAGGTGTCATTAATGTCAATTCAAGCGCAAAGGGATGACTCACATCCCAGACTGGACAGAAGAGAGTGCAAGATTCCGTCACACTACTCAGAACTGCATACAATTAAAACATGAATTGTGTACTTCTGGAATTTTCCATGTCACGTGTTTGGACCTTGGCTGAGCACAGGTCACTGAAACCACAAAAAGCAAAGCCTCGGATAAGGGGGAACTCCTGTATCACCGGAGGCCTTATTTGGAGTAGGGCTCAGCTACCTCTGCTTTTTACCGACAACTGCCCCTGTTTTGTCTAGGAAGGGGAGGCAAACCGTCTGCAGGGGTCAACGGAAGGACAGCTTTCCCCGGCAGAATCTGCTCACCTCAAGGGGAACTCAGCAAAAGCCTGAAAGTGAGACAAGGTTAAATGAGGGAAAGAAACAAAACTGTTAAGCTGTATGTATTCGATCCGACGGAGACTTTAACTTCGTCTGGCAGTGAACCTGTGAGACGGCACACGGAGTTCGCTGCCTTCGGCTGGGACGGCACATCACAGCCCTTGCAGGAGGCACCGAGGTGGCTGCACGGCCCCAGGGCAGGCCTCTAGTATGAAAAAGGAGGCCACGGCGCAGCCGGATGGGGAGAAGACGAACAGACTTCTAGACACGCCAGGACCTCCAGGAGTCGCAGGAAAGAACTGTCCTTGCTTTGACTTAAAATTCTCTCCATTCGACTTCTGGGCTCGTGGCCCAAATGTCACTGAACGAACCACTCATCTCTGCCGCTGTAGGAGGAAAGCAGCCATCGGCATGGTGTAGACGTGAACTTCGAACTGCATTACGGAACAAGGGGCGGGCCTGGGGAGAACAGAATGTTTCCCTTACCCCTTGTCCCCCCAGGTGATGGGGGGTAGTGGCTGCCAATGACAAAATAACTGAACTGGGAACCGTTAAATCGCAGGGATTAAGCTAGAGCGCTTTCTTTTTCTCCGGAGGAAGAGAGCTGAGCGGTGGCGCTGGGACTGCCTGCTCACGGCCCCCATGTTGCGGTCTGTTTGCTTCCCAGGGTCGCATCACCTCTCAGTCAGAAAGCAGCCCGCCTTCCCGCAGAGCAACCCTCTTCTCCGAAGTGCATCCCGAAGGACACGAGTCCCTGGCCCTTGAGAATGGAGCCACACTTCTACAGAGATCCAGAGAGTTGGCTCTGCCTCCAGAGATGCCCAGGCCACATCTCCAGCCTGTCGGAGCTTGGCATAAAGCTGAAGGAGCCACGGGGACCCTAGCTTTGGCAGGCGTAGTAGTATTTGACCAAGAGGGCAACAAGACAAGGTAATTCAGGGACAGCCTCTGGCCTGAACTAAACAGGAACTGTTCAGCAGGATGGTATCATATCAAGGTTAGGGAGGAGATGCAGGTCCCCAAAGTGGTGGCACTGGAACAAAGGGGCTGGGGATGAGGGTCGCAGGAGTGAAGAAGAGAATCCCTGCAGGGTGGTCTAGTGGTACACAGCATATCACTGGTTCAGGCCCCTCAGCAGGAGACACACACGTGTCCATCAAATCAACAACAGTGATACTGGGGTCCAGCAGATGGATACCATGCCCCCTGGCTTCAATCAAGGAACCTACATTAATTTCAGCAATTTTCAAGCTGTCGGTAATTTCCACACTGAAGATATTAGACCTGCCACGATCCTAAAGAGTTCACCAAAGAGTCTCAAGCTTGGGCCTGGGCTGAACTCCGTGCGGTACTCGGGGACATCATAGGCAACTCGTGGCAACATCAGCCAGGGGCCACTGCAAAGGCTGAGGCACAAGCCAGTCAGGTTGACCTTTCCAGACACAGAGACTGCCACGTGGGTGTAGTTTAATCCCGTCACACTGCACTGGTTATGTACCTCCCAATTCACTCATGGCATTCAAGAGAGAGCAGGTCCTTTGCAGACCTACGGCATTGGAGGAAAACCTTTCCATTCCCACAGCTGACTGTCCCTCATGTGCTCAATTTCCGGGTGGTTGACAAATCAGAGACACGAAGCTCCTTCTACAAAAATGCCCCAACTCACTGATGCAAACCTCCAGGCCCCTCCTGCCCACCACGAGCAATGCCACTATAGGGTCGTACTTGGCTATACCACCCACCCCCACCCATCAACAGAAAGCTGCTTTCACAGTCGAGCCCCTTCCATCTGTCTGGAAATAACCCCGAATTTTGTGAGCCCTTGTTAAAGAACTTCCTCAGGACCCAACAAAAAAGTTAATGTGCAGCGTCCATTCCCGTTCCCGACTTTTGAACCCGGTCCCGGGGACCCACTCAGATTGCCTTCGTGCGCGGGCTCTGAGTCACATTTCAGCTTCGGCCACCGTTCAGCAGGTCGGGGAGAAGGGAGAGCAGAGGGACGGGCGAAGAGTGAGGACAGAGGGAGACTCCCGGGTAACAGTCTGCAAACCGGCCCCTGACTTCAGTCACGCTTTTCTTTATCTCCCCCATCCTGGATATCGCCAGATTAGCATTTCCCAAAACCTCCACTTCATGGTTTTATTTTCTATGTGCTTACCAGTATACACTAATCTTTCTAAAATTGACATAGAAAAGGAAACTGCTTTTTAAAGTCAAAAGTAAAGCTCTGTTTCCAGGTTCAGTGTAAGAGTCTCGCCCAAACGCACAGCCCCCCACCGGCCAGGCCCAGCACCCCCGTGGGGCCCTCCATGGGCCTCCTGCACTGATTCCCACACAGCCTCGTCAGACGCTCCTCCCACTGATCGAGTCACAGGCGGGGTCCCTGTCAGCTCCTTCCCAGGCCTGTCATTCTGCTCTTGCTCCTCTACCACGAGGCACTCCCTGAGCCCTTCCCCGGTCAAAATCATCGTCGCCCACCCGGATCACATCGCCTTCGGTGCTGTGCACATCCACTGCAGACCCAAAGCGGCATTCCCAGCCTGCTGGAACCTTCCCTCGAAACCAACTGGCACCTCGCTGGCACGGATTCTTGGCTTTTTTCCTATGTGAACAATGTCTCCACCTCTATCTACACCAGTCACATTAAATGTTACGGAAAAGGAATATATCTTGTATTTTTCTTCTCGGCACATAATAGATGCTCAACAAATGTTTGCTGCACGACTCCCGAAACACACTTGCGATGCTTTGCGTAGGCCTGCACCGGGTGTCCGGCTGTGCGTGGCGCTCACAGGACAAAGGGAAAGGACCGCAAGGGCTGCCGCCGCAGAGCTGCCGTGGGCCCCCCCTCCCCCCGTCGGTGTCACAGGCGCACCACACGAGGTTACCTGGGGGGCAGTTAGGCAGTGATGGAAAACACCTAAGACTCAGTCTGAAAGGTAACTGGTACCTTGTTATATTTGTAATTCTCTTTAAAAGGTTCTAACTGTATATTCTATTCACTCAGTGGGTATATTGTTGTTTATAGAAAGGATGATCGTGGAAGAACGCTGCTGATTATCTCTGTTTACTTTCCCAAGGGAAGCCTATCAGGACACACTACAACCCCATAAGCCAGGCGCCCCCTTGTTATTCTAACTGCTGGAACCCTAATTAAGGAGCCGCAGACAACCCCCCGCATGCTGGCCGTGGACGCCCGAGGGTGAACAAAAACACAACAATGTGAAAAATGTTATGCAACCATCACTATTTATTATTAGCTCCAGACTAACTAAGCACCATAAAGGAAAAAGAGTTATGTCGCCAGCTAAATCTAATGAGGACTTTTACTTTCTTCCTTTAAAACAGATGAGATCTGTGGTAAGATCTGTGACCTCGCCCACCACCCCAACGAACATTTTATTTGAAAGAATTATCACTTTCATTCAAAGGGAAAATGGTTAATTTAAACTTCTAGGAAGGTATTTTGCTGAAAGAAACTATTTCAAACAAGTACAAGATGTCTTCTAACCAAGTGAATTACAGAGTATAAATCAAACCAAACACTTCATCCTATGGCACGTTTCACTTCGAAGTAAATGTACCGCTGTTTGAAAACCTACCATCACAAAACTCCAAGGAGCTCATTTGCAAATGCCACGGGGATACTGTAGATTACTCTAACTCTAATTGGTTTCAGTCTTACAGCCACCAGGTCCAAAGAGGAAAATTTAACCTAATAATGAACACATTGCAAGGAACATTTTTAGATTTTTAGATACCTCCTTTCAAAGCAAGGAGAACTTCACATTAAGCAGGTTCAATGCTCTAAAAAAAAAACAGAAAGTTACATAAAAGGTGCATAGGCTTTTTCAGAAAAGGCAAATAAGAGGAAGGCTCAATTTTTAAAATAATGCCAAGGATTTTGGTCCAATTTGCAAAAGTAATTAGACTTGAAACATTGGTGATACAAATAAAGAGGACAAAACGAAACTACAAAATCTGCTGTATTTGACTATAAATCAATTCGTTTCTGAGCAGGAGTAACGGAAAGCACTTAACTGAAATTGTCATTAAAATGACAGACTTTGGTTATTAATCTCCAAGAGGAGGAATACTAACTGTAACCACTATGTTCTATGATTCCTATGGGAAATTTCTGCATCTAAGTGTGTTAGGAAATAGCAGTCTGTAAAATTTTCTTTTTCTGTACAGTTCTTCTCTTTTTCTAGTTTCTTGAGGTGGAAACTTAAGTTGCTTGGGGGAGTAAATTAGATTATTGATTTGAGACCTTTCCTCATTTCTAATAAAAGCATTTAATAGCACAAATTTTGCATCAGCAGTGGTCTAGCTGCCTCTAACACATTCTGATATGTTTTATTTTCATTCGTTTCTATGTATTTTTAAAAATTTCCTTTGAGACTTCCTCTTTGACTTACAGACCATCTTCCTCCCCACTTATTCCCGCTACTGACGTCCACTCTACATCCACTGCTGTCGGAGGATACTCTCTCTCTAAGCTCAATTCTTCTGAATTCGCTGAGAGCTGTCTCCTGGCCCAGGACAAGGACTGTCTTGGGGACCGCGCCACTGTCCTCTGCTCCTGTTGGGGAGTGCGTTCCACATTTGCCTGCTGGATTCTGTTGTTCAGCTCTTTGGCATCCCTGCTGATTTTCTGTCCAGTAGTTCCCTCAGTTGTCGAAAAGGAAGTCCTGGACCAATTTCTACAGTAGCCACGCCCACCTAACTTTCTTCCTTTGTCCACTTGCACATTCCGTAATCGTGCTGCGTGGGTAAACTGAACGTGCAGAAGCAGTCGCTGGCCGCCTGCCTTCCAGAAACCTGGGCTGCCTTTGATTTGCTAACCTCCAGGAATGTGGTCACTGGAGTGAGACTTACTGGCTGGTCATTTTCAGAGGCACGGCCACTGCAGTGAGGCTGCCACTGATTGGCTGATTTTCACAGCATGTGTACTGACCCAGAGTTACTTCTATTTAATGATGGTTACTTATCCGTGACTTGGGACTTTGGGCAAAGAACAGTCTTTTCCTTGCCGGAACATAAAATTAAGTACTTTTAATTCCCAGTTCCATTCAGAGTGGCCTGCAGCAAAGACCGCAGGCACTACATAGATCTGTATCTCTGGGTACGATTTTCTGGAGGCGTACGTGTGTGTATGAGTCGCTCTCGCTACACCTTCGCGCTTGCTAGGCTAGCTACCTGTCGGTCACAGCACAGCTGCTTTCGGATAAAGTAAGCGGACAGTGCCCCGCGTCCCCTCGCCCACTGGCGGCCCTCACTCTGGGGACCGCAGAGCCGGGGGCGGAGCCCCTCCGGCTTCTCGCTTCCCCGAGGTCGCCGCCAGGCCGGGCTGCCCGTGCGGCAGCCCCTCTGATCGCCCCCCTAAGAGATTTTAGGACAAGTCTGCAAAAGCCTTATTTTCTTTAAATTTTCACTTAGATATATTCTTCTTTAACATATGTATTTTTACCTCTAGGAGAAAATTCCTTTCTACTTTTATGCTAAAATAAATCCATCAAATCGAAGCAGTCTGTGTGAAGAAGCCAATGGCAGAACATCGTGAGTGCAACCCATCACTAACGCCTGTCCAACATTCCCATGCACCAAGAGTCTGTTAAACCTTTTACACATATGTGTCGTTCAATTCTCAAAACCCTAAGAAAGGCTTAGAACCAATTAGTAAATTTGTCCCATAAAATTATACACGTAGCACAGGAAGAGCAAGAATTAAAACCTACGTTTATCCGATGTTAAAGCTCTTGACCACCAAGTTTGACCTCCAGCTAAGGCCAGCTTGTCTGATTTCTCCATGGAAAGATTGTAAGAACAATAACTAACATGTTTAGATGTGTCATATTACCTTAATTATTCTTGAAAACGATACTCTAAGCAGTAGTGATTATTCTGATTTACAGGAGAGGACATCGACGCACAGAAAGGTTTATACTTGCCCTGGGTCGCAGAAGGCTGGAAAGCATTGGAACGTGGGCTTTCCAAGTCCATGTCCGGAGTCCAGGCTCTCAGCCTCTACGCTAAAGTGATGTGTCGTTGTGCAGCGCTTTCTGCCTCCTAAAAACTCAGCAGACTCACCATGATCTGGCGCTGGTACCACATGACAAGCTGAACTCGTACACAGGAAAGGTGACACACACACACACACACATGCATGTGTACTGTTATTGGCCCTGTAGTCCTAGATTATTTGATGTTTAAACAAAATTATCTTTATGTTGTGTTCAAATATGTCATATTGCAGAGGCATGATCCTATTACGTTTTCTATAAATTTGACCATTTTCCTCCCAGGAGCTGGAAGGAGCTCTTCAATAAATAACATAATTTTATAACACAGAGTGAGATATCATCACACCCACTTTGTGGGTGGAAAATAACTAAGTCATAAAATTAAGTGTCAGGCTGCGATCCAAAGAGTGAATGGCGGCGTGGGGGCAGACTGCAGAGGCCCCCAGGTCGGTGGTAGGTCTGTGAGGGCAGCCTTCAAACGGTAGCTCGTTTCAGGAGACATCTGCGGGCACACACTGCATAGGGTACGTGGCCGACAATTTTGGCTTTGGGAGAATATTTTTAAAACTCTTTGGTAAGTAACTAATAATCTGGCGGTGAGCAAAAAGGTATACGTATAAGGAATTATAAGAGAAGGATGAGGTAAATATCAATAACGACTATTCACAGATTTACAAAGAAGCCAAAAGAGGAAAAATTACACTCAGGTTGAAAAACAGGAAAAAGTCTCAAAGGGAGTTGTCATCTAATCCGGCTGGACCTTCGAACACGCACAATGTTCATACACGAAGGGAGAGGAATGTGCGTGCCAGGCAGAAGTACCATCAGAAGCAGACGGCTTTCCCAGACAGCAGTTCAGAGGCTGCCCAGCCACGCACGTGGGGGAGGTGGGGCCCCCTCGGAGTGGAAAGGCTGGCTGGAGGCAGACTGCAGAGGGCATTTTCAAGCAGGCTAAGGAGCTGGGAGTTTTCCCCTAAACTAAGGAGAACAAGGAAATTACATAACAGCACGGGAGCTTCAGGGGGGCTGCTCTGGCAACATTTGTAGGAGACTGACTAGAAAAGAGCGTAACTACTTGGGTGCATACTTGTTGACTAGTAGTGTGCATGGGGTAAGTGAAACCACCAGACTCTCACGGAAGATCTTCCCCAAAGTTACATTCTGGGCATGCTTTCCTGCTCACAAGCACGCCCACATCTCTCTACCCCACAGGCGTGCATCTCCCACCCGGTGGGAACTCGAAGGTTCCCACCAGACCCGCAACCAGGGGAGCAGTGGACAGCAGCAGCTTGTCCCAGGCTCACCCCCTGACCCTGTCCCCAAGGCCCCCTGTTCTCTGACTCTCCAGTGAGCGGACAGCAGCCCCGCCTGGGCTCACTTCTTTCCCGCAGCGTCTCTAGACAGCCAGAGCAGCCCCGCCTAGTCTCCTGCGGCTGCTTCTATCCTAGGCCTGTCCTTGTTTCACTGTCCCCAGCTTTAATAAATGCATTCCCAAATTTTTTTAAAAAAACAATTTTACTGGAAGATCTGTAGGGTTGAAGATAATGATAACTTCTTGTGCTCCTTAAAAGGCCTTTACACGTGCATCGGAATCACACTGCCCACACTTTGCACCAGCAACATGGACAAATGCATAAACCCTCACGGAGGCAGGGCGCCGGGCTGTGCGCTAGGGTGGCTCCCCACCTCCTCTCTACGCAGTAACTAGCTCCTTCTTCTTCGCTAGCTGTTGAAAGTTCTAAGATGAAAGTGTTTGAGAAAAACTGTATAAGGTTTTAACCATGTAAGTGGGAAGGTCTAGAATATGGCAACTGAATGGGAAGGGAGAGGTGAACGGGCTAGATGTGAGGGGCAAGGTCATGGTGGTCACCCCTTCCTTCTCCTTCTGCCCAGACCCAGTAGGTGCCCATCCTACAAATTCTGCACGTCCCGGCACACTGCTGCTTCGGCACTTACCAGATTATCCCATAATCGCCTGTTCTCCTGCCTGTGTATACCCCCCTCAACTCAAACCATGTCAGGGACTCTCTCGGGGTGCAGTTGCGTTCCTAGGACTTTGCACAAGTCCTGGCATCTGGTATTTGGTAAATGTCTGTTGACTAAGTAACTGAAGATGCAATAGATGAAACAGCATCGTAATTATTCATATTTCTCTTTATCGTAAATTCTTTATCAAGGATTTAATCAGGCCAAAAGTAACAATGGATTCCCAACCAAGGCGAGACATGCTATGGTCGGACTAGGAGACACCTCCACACTCTCCCCCGAACCCTGTCCCCACAAATTTCAGAAGAGTGCTCAGCAGCAGCTACTGGATTGTCCTAGTATGCCCATATCTCCAGATAGGATTGTAATACTTAACATTCCTCCCTAAGGTCATAATACTTACATAGAACAGTTTTATTTTCAGTAAAGTCTTTAACAAAAACAAAAAATATACAGTTTAAAAATACGTCTCAACAATAGGTCATAAGTATTAAAACATAAGAATGTTTAAATGAGCTTTAATTAAAATTACAAATAAAGTTTGGGGAAAATGGGACTCTTCAAGATAAATTTTATCAGCACAGGTTTTGAGAATGACAATAGTACAAGATATAATCTTCCTTTTCCCCTTTCTTCCCTATTTATTTCCTTTCTTGCATCGAAGCAAGGAAGGAAGGAAGGGAGGGAGGGAGGGAGGGACGGACCTTGCTACTCTCGAGGCAGAGAGGAGCCCAAACCCCACCCCACAGAGCGCTGAGCATCAAAAACGGAGGCATGGAAGAAGAAAGCTGCTCCGGGTGACGGGGTCGACGCTCACGGCAGAACAAATAACCAAAGTCACGAGTAACCTTAGAAAAGCAAATAAAGACCACATGTCCATTCAATCCTACCAGCCTTATCAAGAGAGCTGTTTTTAGAAGTTTAATAACTGGGCTACTTAATGTGAGCTCTTGAAACTATTTCTTCCCTAGCACGCAGTACTTAAAATGAGGGGAAAACAAAAACAAAACTATTTTTTTGTATGTCATTGTAAAAAAGTCAGTATATAGTATTGTAAAAAGTAAAATATGATTCTTTGTACTTCACAGGAGAGTATTAAAAATCCTATCAGGAAATACTCAACAATTGGAAAATAGTTAGATATATACAATAAAAGCCTTACAATAAAATATTATGCATTATGTTACGGGAACATTCTGTTATAGAAAAATATTTAGAGGTGTGGGAAAATGGTCACAATGACTCGTTACCTCAAATCTAAAAACAGACTACAAACAGCACAGCACACACAAAATGCACGCGGCTGGTCAGAATGGTAGCCCTCCTTCCCGTGAAGATGGGGGCCCCTTTCCTGGAATTCAGGGAAAACAAACAGACTTTCTGTTTCTATGTGATGCCTGTGGCTCTCCATTCTGGTTTTGCATATTTGCATCCTGAACAACCAACCTTCTATCAGCAGGAGAATGAAATCTTTTCATTTCATCTACCCACAGCTTCTTCTAGAAATAGGAAAATAAATTCATTACGTATGCTTCCTCCAATAGCTGAATTTTCATTACCCAAATAAATTTTATTAGCCATCTTCTCTTTTATTGTTCTCTTCTGTTTTCAGTTGCCAGTGTTCTGTAAGTGAAAATCTTTTCTTAAAATAGAGGGCAGTTAAATCAATATGCTGTTTGCTTTCCTGTCCAATATCTAAGCTTAATGTCTGATGGCCCATTAACAATGAAAAATTAAAATTCCCTGGTATGCACACAGGTACACTTTACAATACTCCAAAATTCTAGTGTGGAAGACAGACTGTAGAAAATGGCAGAATCTGATTTAGCAAATTCCATAAAGAAAACAAAAACTTCCTTTCAGAATCAGACAGTGCAAGAATCGCTGATGGCAGCTTTCATTGAGTGCCTCTCTGAAGCCTGGCTGTGGAGGGCTGGGAGGCAGACGTGGCTGTGTCCGAACCTTTTACCCCGGGCCGCCAGTGGGAATGAGGGGTGGGCGCCCCTTCAGGAGGAGGGGCTCTTGGCAGCGTGAGTTCAGGGCTACAGGCTCCACTGGTTCCCCCAGTTCGCCTTCTGTCCCCTGAAGAAGAAGAGCTGTCCCTTCACAGCCACCCTAGGGGAAAGAAGGGCAATCACTGGTACTGATAGAGATCTTTGTTTCTCAAATCCTAATAAGCTTCTTTGTACTTGGTTCAAACTCATAACGTGAACTGTCATAGCAACTCATTGAACTACCTCCCACATATAAGTTTATAGTCTGTTTTTAATGGAAACTTCATCTAAGTCACAGGAAACCTGGCAAAATACAAAAGCTCAGCTGGAAAGACATTTCTGAAATTATCTTTATGGTTTGGCGACGGAGAGAAGAAAGGCAACTCATCATTTCAAAGAAATCAATAAATGAGACTGTCGGCCTTTCAAGTCAAAGAACGAACTTCAGAAAGAAGCAAGATAAAATTTCACTGTCTAACTACACTGTATAACTTTAAAATCCTTTTGGTTTTGGAACTATTTCTCCCTAGCTTACAAAACAACTGTTTTAAGTACAAAATAAACTATCTAAATCTGCTCTTTTCCCTAGTAGAAGATAAAATAAATTATTTAAAAGGTCTAGGGTAAAGCCGTATCGGGCAATAATTCAATACTGAACCTTCTGCTCAGAAAACCCCCACATTTCTTGCCAAATGTTAGAAAATTTCCTTAAAGTGACTATAAAAATATTTTTATTTTAATACAAACCCTTTTCCAAAAGACAGCTTCTGCCTTCTAGTTAGTGACTTAACTATTATCTAAAAACAATGATCAATTTTACCTAAAAACTACCATCTGCTCACCTTACTACTGCTTGTTTTGATAAAAATAATTTTTTAAAGAAAAAAAAGCAAAACCCTCCCACATGAAAATAAATTTTCCTTCTACTTAACCTGTCATTCTCAGTCACCCGGGAAATGTGCCACAATCTCACATTCCCATCCTGTCTCTCCTTCCTCAGTCTATACACACGTGCAAACACGCAGTTGCAGAAAGAATCATTCTTGCTTTGGAGTTTTACATTCTCCAACAGCCCTTTACGTAAAGTAATAGAAACACTGAAAAAGGACCATACATTACTTTTCCAGGGTGTTTCTATCCCTGGTGCTCAAATTATTCATTTGAATAAATTCTCCAAGTGTAGACCTCATCAATAATTAAAATACGGATGAAAGGATATGTGCAAAGAGGAAAAAATGTTATGATAAAACCTGAGGTGAAATAAGGACAAGACTTCCTACAGAAAACACTCATCCACATTATTTTCACATTTTTGAATTCTATTAACACGAGGCTATCATATTCACTTAACAAATATTCACTGAGTGCCTATTTTGTGCAGACAACATTCTACAACATAATAAAGTTAAAGAAAACAGGAATTTTTCAAGGAGAAAACCTTTTAATTCTTGTAAAATTATAAACATTCAATTTACTTTTTATCATGCTCTATTTTTCTATAAAGCTCATGGAAAAATCGGCATTTTCCAATTCGGTGAAAACCTGAGAAGCAGTTCTGGAAGAGGACAGCGGGCTGCCGGAGCATTTTCCATAACGACACGAACTTCCCCATTATTCCACGCACGTCTTCAGAGTGAATGCCGTTCATTCACAGCAGGTAAGCAGTACTTTCAAGTCCCAAAATCCCAAAGGAGAAAAGCAAAATATTTAGGTGCCCAAAAGACCCGGTAAGACGAAGGACAGCACGTGGAGACACTGGTGAACCACCCGAAAGCAAGCACTTGGTGGTCAACGGCTCCGTGACTCACCTGTCCCCTAACTCCACTCACCGACCTGGAGGAATGCGAACGTGAGCATGACCCCGGTGCACAGTAAGGAGTTAAGAACTGAAGGTGTTCAAAGAAAACTACACACCCTGTCCTGTGGGGCTCATACGATGGAGGAAACGACATTCAAATGGACGAAGTGAGGCATCTGAACTGGGTCTTACAACCTAAGGAGTGTCTCACAGAGGGAGGCTGTCCGGTGCAGACAGAGGCCTGAGCGAGAAGAACAGAGAGGCGGTCGGACAGTCCACACCCGAGTCTCTGAGGCCCCTGTGTCTGTTGCCCCTGCTTACCCTGCCCCGTATTCCACGGCAGCCTTACACGCAGTAAGTGAAGGGCGTGGCTGTGCTCCATTACAAATTTACTGGTGGACACTGCAATTCGAATTTCATGGAACTTTCTCAGGTCATGAAACGGTACTCTCCTCCTGACCTTTCCCCACATTTACGATGTAAAAACCGCCCTTGGCTCTCCGGTCACACGACAGCGGGCAGCAGACCAGATCTGGCCCGCAGGCGGAAGGCTGTCAACCCGAAGCTGAAATTCCCAATAAGCTATAGGTAATCCTAAAAGTTTAGATTTTCTCAAGTTTTTAAAAAAACTTATCTAACAATATTTAAAGTTTTATTACTTTTCTATCTCTATAGCTAATTGATTCTGTTAAAAAATCAAGTCAAGCCCTGGCTGGTGTAGCTCAGTGGATTGAGCGTGGGCTGCGAACCAAAGGGTCGCCAGTTCGATTCCCAGTCAGGGCACATGCCTGGGTTGCAGGCCAGGTCCCTAATGGGGGCCATGTGAGAGGCAACCACACATGATATTTCTCTTCCCCTCTTTCTCCCTCCCTTCCCTTCTCTCTAAAAAAAATAATAAATTTAAAAAAAATTTTTTTAAAAAATCAAGTCAAAAAAAGAACCTTAGGACTTGAACCACTTTTTAACAACCCTTAACGTTACTTCTCATACGTCAATAGGCCTGTGCCCCCTTGGTGTTAAAATTTCCTCAATGTAGTGTATTCAATTCCTTTCCTTACTTCCTCCGCGAGGTCTCAGTAAGGGTTTTATTGTTCTTCCTGCTTGTCTTTGCACAGCTTAAGTAATCATGGTGTTCACCACTTAGTTTTCTTCTTGATACACACGTTTGAGTCTTCTTTTTGTCTCTTGAAGTGTTTTTGTTTCGTTTTGCTATTCTCTCCTGAAGCTTTCTCGGTAATAATTGGACTTCATGTCACTGTACTTTTTACTTTAAGGTGCTCTAGTTATTCCCTCCACCTTTTGGATCTGAATATTATAGAATCTTAGTGAGTCTCAAAAGCTGGATCTGTTGAAAATTAAACATCTTTATCCTAAATCCATCTTTTTTCATTTCCCTGAAATATTAAGATTCTGGCCATAGAAAGGTTTATCCATATGGGCTCCATAAAGATAAAGCAAAAAACTTACCATATGCGAAAGAGAATATGCAAAGAGTTACTTGAATAAGGCCATCAAAAAACAAAACTTTTGCAATTAAATTAATCAAAGATAAGCATATTTCTACCTTAAAAGTAGAAATGTGTACTTGGACACAAAACCTTTACATATGTGGAAGGGGAGTGTTGGGGAAGTAGAGGCGGGTTTGGGGGGATAAATGGTGATGGAAGACTTGGGGTGGTGAACACAATGCAATACAGATGATGTACTATAGAACTGTACACCTGATACCTATGTA
Organism: Trachops cirrhosus; assembly: GCA_028533065.1. Lineage (NCBI taxonomy): Eukaryota > Metazoa > Chordata > Mammalia > Chiroptera > Phyllostomidae > Trachops > Trachops cirrhosus. The sequence continues at coordinate 39,840,252 of CM052551.1, forward strand.
ATTTTATTAACCAATATTACCCCAATAAATTCAATTCAAAAATCTTTATTTATGTGCCTTATAATGCAATATACCAAAATTAGAAGAAGAAAATTATTTCAAAAATTATTCTGTCCTAGTGGATTAAGAGAATAAAAGATATAACATGACATAAATACCTTGAAACAAATTATAATTTAAAAAACATCACTCACTTTCAAATCTAAAGAGCTAATAATCTTATATTTTATTCTTTACCTGAAATTACAGAATCCAATTTTCAGTCCTAGTAATTAGTAATACTTCAAAACATTAAATATTATCCACAATTCACCTAAATACAGCTAGTAGCTATTAGAAAAAAAAAGTAAGGATGTACCAGTTTATGGCAAATTACTTATTTTTAGGAAATAAAATACTTAATGTGACATAAAAATCCTCCCATGGAGAGAGAGATTGACGTCAAGGGCAATGTTAAACAACAGCTATTTATACCGACTGTGTGTTTACCACGAGCCCAACACCGTTCTTTACACTTTACAGGGAATCACTCTCACAGCAGTGAATTCTCACAACGACCCTATGAGGTAGGTGCCATTATAATCCCCCTTGTACAGATGCGGAAACTAAAATACAGTGAGGTCCAATAACTTGTCGAAACTCACAGAGCTGGAAAGAGGCAAAGCCATGCCAGGCACTCCGGAAGCCCGGCCCCAGAGCCCGGACTCCGAAGCACTGTGCTGTTGTTGCAGCACAGTGAGCTGTTTCAAGGAAGAGGACTGTGGCTTCACCAAGTGGAATCCAAACTACTTTAGTTTTCAACTGTGGGAGCTGACATATAATTTCAAGTACAGTAAGGTTTAGCATCTAATCATACTACAAATATTTTACATTATTACTTGGTGACAAAGCTAATATTTACTAGTCAACAGATGGTTGAAAGCTGTTTTAAAATGCTGCATGAATATTACTTTGAAAACGTGACAATTCAATGTGATGAATATCTTAAACAGGCATAAACAGACAGACACGGCTCTGCTTCAGAATTTGGATCAATGGTTCTCAAACCACGGTTCCCCGGCCAACAACATTAGCATTGAAGAGTCTGGCTACTGGTTAAAAACCTAGGCATGATTTTTCAGGCCCAACCAAAGGCAATTACAAAAGCTTTCCCGAGCAAGCTTCATGGAAAAGCTGCATTCCCAAAACCAGCCAACGCATAAAGCGCTGCAGTCTCCAGTAGGAGTTGCAGTCAAGGACTCGGCCCCCTGGCCCATCATGCTCTTCCATCTGTTTATATCCCTCACAGGTGTCTTCACTCCTAGGTCTCTTTATCTGAGGCCTTGTGCAGAGGTTTTCTTCTGGCTTCTCTGCTATGATCCTCATGCGGGGTTGGGGCGGGGAGAATCAAGCCTTTCTCCACTACTCACTACTTACCCGCTTCTCTCGTACTTCCTCCTCCCCCTACCCAGTTGTCACCTAGAGCCTTTTGTTGAGAGCTTCCTCAACACTGCACCAATCCCTTGTCTGTGCCGACCCACCAAACCCTCAACTGCTGTGCCCTTCCGTGGGGAAAATACAAAAGGGGGGGCAGCATTTCCTCCATTGTTAAACTCTTGTTTATACCACAGCAGCAAGCAATTGAAGGCTTAACTCTTTCATTTTTGGCTTGTTTTAATTGCTACTCTGACACCTGGCAGCTCAGGGTGCTCTCTTACCAGCTCAGCTGAGCTCACCTGAGAACTAAGTGAAAAATGCAAAATCTCAGGTCCTACCCCAAATGGATTGAGTAAGAAATTCTGGGGGCATGGGCCAGCAATCTCCCCCTCAATAAGCTCTTCAAGGGACTCTGATCAGCACCGAACTCTGAGACCACTGCTTTGGAGAAACCCTCCCCTCTCTCCCAGGTAAGTATGCGATTCCTAGTTATTTCTTGGGGCATTTCCTAAAACTGCTTATGAGAAGGAAGACCAATCGAGGCTCAGAAATGCAGGACCTGAAAAATACAGTGAATGAAATGAAAAATGCACGGAGAGCATTAACAGAAGAACAGAACAAGCAGGAGAAAGAATCTGAAGTAGAAGACATGCCATTTGAAATTATCCAGTCAGAGAAGAAGATAGAAAAAAAATGAAAAGAGTGAAAGAAGTCTACGCGAACTACAGAACACGGAACATCGATACGAGGACAGTCTGTGCATTACTAAAGCTCCAAAAAGAGAAAGGAGGGGAGAAGGGCAGAAAGCTAATTTAAGGAAATCATGGCTGAGAATTTCTGGGGAGAGATATGGAGATCAGAGCTTCTGAAGCTCAGAGGTTTCCCCCCAAAAAAACTTAAACCAGAAAGATCTTCTTAAATACACACTGTAATAAAACTGTCTAAAATTAAACACAAAGAGAAAAATTTTAAAGCAGCAAAAGAAGAACAGTTCTCACAAACGAGGGAATCCCTCTAAGACTTGCAGCCGATTTCTCAGCAGAAACTTTGCAGGCCGGGACAGACTGGGATGACAGAGTCACAGTGCCGGGGTGACAAACTGTCGACCAAGAATGCTTCACCTGGCAAATGTGCCCTTCAGAAACGAAGGCTCAATACGACTTTCCCAAATAAACGAAAGCTGGGTAGTTGGTCACCGCTCAAACTGCCTTACATGAAATGCTTCAAGTTCTTCACATTGAAATTAAGAAATATTAATTAGTAACATAAAAACATGAAAATATAAAACATGCTGGTTAAGGTAAGTATGTAGTCAAAATCAGATTGCTCTAGTTCTGTGATATAGTGGTGTGTTAACTTAATTACGAAGGTTACAAAGGTTAATGGACAGAAGTAGTAAGAATAACTGTAGCTACAATAATCTGTTAATGATACACAATCTAAAAAGATGTAAATTATGACATCAAATAAAATGAACGGGGGTTAAAGGGTAGAGTTTTTGTATGGGATGAAAGTTAAGCTGTAATCAACTTAAAGAAGACTTATATCCATTGCATATGATGTTTTAGATAAGCCTCATGGTAACAGCAAAGCAAAAGTCTACAGTAGATACAAAAAAGATACAGACAAATGAATCAGTGCATACCACTATGGAAAACCATCAATTCACAAAGGAAGACAGCAGAAGAGGAAGAAAGGAAAGGGGCAACTACAAAACAACCAGAAAACAATTAGTAAGATGGAACTAGTATGTCCTTAAATAGAAGAAGTCTCCCGTTAAAAGGTACAAAGTGGATGAAAGGTCAAAAAGCAAGACCCAACTGCACACCACTTCAGCTTTAGGGACACACGCAGGCCTGACGTGAAGGGAGGGAAAGAGACACTTCATGCAAATAAAGACCGAAACATTAAAAAGGCAGGAGTTCCTACTTCTACCCATCAGAGTACAAAGCCACAGAAAAGTGAAATTTTTAAATCAACTGGTTATTTCATCTAAACAAAACCAATAAACTCATATGATGACATTTTACCACAATTTGAAATGGATTACATGTTTTGGCATATCTTAGAATATAAGTAAATCATCTGCTAAATTGTGATACATCCAATCAAAATATTTTTTACAACCATATCCGAATCAAGTGTTTCTTCAGGCTAAAACACAAGTTGTTTATTTTCTGTGGAGCATGACCCTTACTGGCCACTGTCACCTGCTGACTGCTACATTCCAGATCGTCTGAGCCACGCAGTTCTTTGATAGGGTTAGTTTCCAACTGATTTTCTTAGTAATAAAATGCTTTTTAAGTCAAATACCTACAGAATAAGAAAGCCTAGGAAGTTTAATGCTCTATTAATTCTGAATACAAAATTTCTTTCCACATGCAACTAATACAAAACTTTTTTCAGAATTTGAACAACTAATTTTTTAAAAAACAGAGTAATCAAATGTAAAGCAGTTGTCTTGTGTTTTGTCTGTGGCATCTGAGAGATGATGAGTGATGAAGTAAAACAGTAATATTTTAAATATATATTTGATGATGCTTAATAATTAGTTCTCACCATAACCCTGTATTAGTCCTAATATTTACAATTTACTTGGCATCAATGGCTGTGGCAGCGTGACTTCCCTGAACAACAAATTCCTCAAGTTCGGCCACGAAGGATGCTGCTGACCTAAAGTCTTTATTTTGAGAACAGGAAGAAAAATATACAAGTTTCCAGTTCATAAAAGTCTAGTCCACAATCAGAATTCCTTCCAACCTTTGGCAAGAGTTTTGCTCTCAGAGTCCTGGGGACTGAGGCTTTTTATTTGGCTTTCATTTCCTTACCCTTTTTTTTTTATTTCCTTACCCTTTTAATAAACGAAAACATTCTTGATAAGAACCAGTTCAGCTGGGCTCACCTCAGGCAAATTGGCTCCAACTATAAATAGTAAAATCTGCCATCTGCCTTTCTATTCTCGTGCTGGATGCAGTGCTGGCATGGCACTCACACTTCACTGGGGCCAGGAGAAAATAATAGTGTGAGACAGAGATAATGAGGTGAAGAGCAGAAACGGCCCTACTATAATTAACTGCTGCTTTGATGTTCGCCACAATAAAGCACACACAACGAGAGCCCAAAGCCCTGATTCGTCTCAGCCTCCGGCACGGGTTCGAAGTCAAGCTGGTGCTGGAGCCCGGTGACTTCACATCCCCGAGAGCAATTAAAACGCAGGGGACCTGAGCACAGTGAGCAATGCACGTCTGCAGGTCCGCAAGAGGCTCCGCAGTGGTCCCACGTAGTTTTTTATTCTAATGGTGCTTAATGAGGCATTCCTCTCCTATGGCCATGGCTGTTTTCCTGCTCTGTCTGAAAGAGATGAGCTCTTTACTGCTGTACCCTTCCCCACCCCCTCTGAAACCCCACGCAAACTCTCCTTTCACACACAGCTCCCCTTATTCTTCTCAGGACGTTTTCAGTCCTCAGCTACTGTACAACAGACTTGCCCTCAGTCTTCCCACTACATCTGACCCATTTTAACTAGCAAGTGCCTGCCACTGCCCGCTGGAACGAAGAGGAATGAGTACAGGGTACCGCCGCACTGTCTGTGCCTACATCGGCAATCCTGCTATCCTGTGCCAGCAATGCACCACCATTGCCGACGCCATTCTCCTCCATAACCAACAACCAGCTGCAGGAGGCTCCCCGCACTCCCGAAAGAAGTCCGCTCCCAGAACGGGGCCCTCTAAAGCATTAACGCAGTGTGGTAATAAAACCCATTTTAACTCCAGATGTTTAAAGTTAGAGTGCATCCCCCCCACCCAGAGCCCACTAATGAGGACAATGTTTCACCGAAGTGCAACACTACTCGGACCCATGCCCGAACCCTGCCCCTTAGTGAAACTGTAGGGACCTTCCAGGAGCCTTCTTCTTGAAATATTTATTAGCTCCACATTTTAAAGGAATTGTGAGCAAGCGCTTGAATACAGAATTATCTTTGGTAAGATAAATATTACAGCACCTATAATTTTTTAAAAATCACTATTCAAACAAACCCCTCAGTTCAAATCTTAGCTCTGCCAATCACTAGGGCCAGTTATTAACCTCGCTACCTCAGTTTCCTCATCGACACAATGAGGGTGACACACGCCCCACTCGACAGGGCCACTCTGGAGGTTAAATGGGACGAGACACACGACACGGAACACAGCCATGGCACACGGTGCGCACTCAGTACACACTTTCCATTACACCTGTCTCCTCGGAGTTGGTCCCGGTAGCTGGTCTGAACTTGGCCTTCACGTTAACAACCACTGTTCTGAAGATACTCTTCCTGTTCATATGGAACATTTATGCTTCAGTCACGGTCTCTTGACCTTCATAATGATTTATAATGTTAGGAGCTCAATATTTTTTGAATGTGAACATTTGGAAGCGATCTTGCAAGAACCATCATTTCTATTCTGATTAACAAACATTTAGCAGGTGCCCAAGAAATGTCTCCCACTGATCTAAATGACAAGAATCATATTGGAACCCAAACCCAAGATGGAGTGCTACTATGTTATTTTTAGTACAGTAATTTTCAGAGCTATGCCTTTAACACCACTATGAGTAATTAGAAAGTCTCCATTCGTAGTAAACTTTCCCGGAGACCATGCCAGTCAGCATGTAGTAAACGCTCTCTGCGCGCAGAGCACTTCAATACCATGCCTCTAGTCACGGCGGGTTCCCATAGAGCTAAAAATAACCTCACCTTTCTTAAGAAACTTCCAATTCAATGAGAAATATGTAAGTATAGTTTCAACGTAACAAACACACAGGAAGTAACTAAAAACAGTGTGTGTCAAGGGTCATATATAGAAAAAGAGCAATTTTCAAGTGCAATCAATCTTCCAACCACACTGTAACACTGAAGATCTCTCAGAACGATTAGATGTATTACATAAACTACAGATAAGCAGAAAAAAGGACTCCCCTGCCAAGTGGGAGCAAGCTCTGTGGGAGAGTCTTCTGCTGAATTAATATTGCACACACTCTTTTCAAAGTTGCAATAGCTCAAATACCTTCTGACTAATTTCATGATTCTGTCTAATCTCATTAAAGGTGCATGTAATTTAACTCTGCAAAGAGAATGGATATTTCAAATGAATGTGAGTTGATCTTACAAGGTATTTGTCCATTCCTTAGACTATCTGTAATTATGGGGACTACTTCAACAGCCTTATTTTGAGATGACATAAACGAAATAGTCCTTGCTGAGTTTAGCACAACAGCCAGCACGAACAAGTGCTCATTACTGGCTAGTGATTGTTCTCATTATTTGGGAAATAATACGTGAGTGCTGGCATTTTTACAAGTGACTAGTCACGGCCCTGCCGGTCCAGCAAATATCTCTGTGCACATCAGAAAGAGAACGCTTCCCCTGGACCGCCAGGTGCAATCCCAAGTGCAAGTATACACTTGAGGGGGTTGGGGCAACCTGCCTGCATGCCAGGGTCCCTGCAGGGACAGCCCCGGAGGGAATGCCTACAGATAGGAAGGCAAAAAACACTTCCTGACCAAAATGAGTTTAAAGCAGAGGTTGAAATGAGGGAAGAACCATTAGGAACATAAACGAATATTAGGAAATAAATTCTAAAAAGTGTTCACAGCCAGGGGACGGCATATGTGGATATTAAAGAACAGTGTACACTGTGCATTTCCTAAGCAAGATTACTTTGTTAGAGTAGATACGAACTCGGACGTAACAGGGGAAGAAGGAAGTCACGTGGATGGGGAAGAGAGGTTCAATGGGTAAAATCCCGAAGGAACATGGTGTACCTGGAACCAGACAGACAGAGGTGTAATGAGGAATTCAGATGCTTTGGATACAGGATGAACTGCTGTGAATGGGGTGAACCAGATCCGGCTCCTGGTTGTAAGTCCTCACACAACTAGCCCTTTCTATTGTACTGCAAAATGTAATAACTACTGAGGGGCTGATTCTCAGAAAGGCAATCCCGTACCCTCCCTCATGGGGGCACACACCAGCCAATCTGCAGAGTGAGGGCCTGAGACCCTCAGGGCAAAGGCGGAAGGGCAGAGGCGGAAGGGCAGAGGCTCTCCGGCCAATTCACACTGCATCGAGAAACACGGGTGGTGAGTTCTACAAGCATCTCTGACAACAGGAGCCCCTCCTAGTGAAATTCACCAAGGATCGTGAGCACAGTCTTCTCTCATTTCCCTCCTCTTTGTTATTTACATTTATCATCCTTGGCACATCAGGCCAAATGCTGATCATTGCCCAGGCTGACCCTACCCCCCCACATCTACCATTCCATTCTGATGGCCCCTTTCTTTGGGCTCTTAGGAATCATGAGTTAATTCTTCCATATCCTTCAAGTTTAGCTCCTCACATTAACTAGAATCCAGCTTTCTTTCCCAGACTCTCCAATACTAACGACTTCGTGTGCCATCCCCACTCTGTGTTCCTTTTAGCCAATTACAGACCACTGCTCTGCCAACTTCTCGGTTTTCAAGTCCTTGCCATACACTTCTGCTAATCTATGTTACGTATTTAACTCCTACATACATAAACTTACAACATGGACATGTGCCCTCAAATCTGTTTTACTGACAGGGTGTGCATTCGGAAAAGTCTGGGGAACAGCCCCGCTCGGAGCTGGAGGGGAGTGCCTGAGGCCCCTCCTGTCACCCAGTCCAGAATTAAATGCCTCCAGTCTCCAGGGTGGGCATGGGTTCGAGAACACAGGGTGAATGCATGCTGCTGACACTGAACCTCCCTTACAAAGGGAAAGAAGAAAGGACGACAAGGCTGGGAAAAATCCCACTGGGGTAAATAACTGTAAAAGGGGGCCCAGCAATCAGGACCGCGAAACTCGGGAGGGTATACCGTAGGTGGGCGCGCACACACACGTGCCAACTAGATGGAGGTCAAAGAGGGCAACCAACAGCGTCCACACTTCATCTGTGAGGTCTCCAGACCCTTTTAGAGGGCTCTCAAGGTCAAAACCATGTTCTTGCTAATACTACAATGTTATTTGCCTTTTCTCTCTCTTCTCTTGACTATGCAGTGAAGTTTTCCAGAGGCAATGGAACAAAGTAAAGGAAAAGCAGATCTGAGATTCTGTCTTTCATTAAGCTGAATATTAAAGAGATCTTCATAAATATAAAACACCATCGCTCTTCTCACTAACTTATTTTTATGTTAGAAAACAGTTATTTTTCATTAACAATGCTATGGTGACATATAAATGGCTTAATGTTATTTTAAATAAATTAATAAAAGTTACAAAATTTCTCAGACTTGATTTCTAATATGGTAAATATCAACAGATGAAACCCACATAAACAAGAACTTTTGGGGATCCTCAATAATTTCTAAGCACATAAAGCAGTCCTGAGACTAAGATTTTTGAGAACCGCTGTAATAGACACATAAATTAGATTCTCAGGGACTGAGTTGCAAATTTAGATCCAATCCAAAACCTGTCAGAAAAATTGTGATTAAAAAGAATGGAGTGTCTTGGGAAAACAAAAATGAAAAATCACCATCTCCATCAAGAAACCAAGGTTAGCTAGTATGAAAGGACCAGAAAAAGCAAAAGTCCTCTGAGGCAAAAAGCTCCACACTGAACCTCGAAGCTCCTGGGCCCACAGGTTCGCCTTCGTCCTCGTATCCCAGAGGTGGGCCACTTATGCATCTATTTAAATCATAACTGGGCATATAATGTTTAAGCAAGTGAGTGTATTTAACACATGGTACAAGTCTGCACACCACGTGAGGAACAGCTTACAGCTAATTACCCCAGTCTAGCTCACGGTCTTCAACCCCTTCCAGATGAAGCTGCTTTGCTGAAGGAGTGGTTGCAGCTGCTGCTCACCCCTCCCCATTCCAGGTCCCTTACACCTGGTTTCTGCCCCACCCCAAACCTCTACACTTTGAAGGTGGCAAAGGAATCCCACCCAAGATAATGTCCTCCCCTTTGCGGGGGCTTAAAATATAGCAAATGCTTCATCATTAGAGAATCAAATAGCATAAAACAACCCATTATTTCTCTTTTTACACGTGGAGTTCCCCTCTCAGAAGCAACTTTTTTTTCTTCTAACAATAATTAGCACTATTCCTAAACATCCGTCTGCTTATATGGCTGTGTCTGGTCCGCTCATGTAGATCCTGCCTGTAGCTTTCTGCTCTGAGGACCGAGCCCTCGGCTTGAACTGAGAGGCCGCATTCACTCTCATCACCTTTTCGTTTCCAGCGTCTCACTTCCTCTGACCTCCATCACACTGCGTATCATCCCAAAATACACCAAAAACTCACACGAATGTGCACAATTTGGTTAGTTTAGTTTTACAATTTCGCACATGAAGAGTGCTTAAAAGACAATCTCATTGTTGCGTGTCTAAGTTATCTGCTATACATTCATTTTAAATAAGTAATTTTATCTGAATAACTTTAGATAATTTCAGTACACCGTTAGGAGAACATCCACACCAAAACAGACATGCTGGCAATACAGGCAGTTCAAGAACTACTTTCTGCGCCTGTCAAACGGGCGCCAGTGGCGTGTGTGAGCCTAGCACACAGCGGTTTCCCGGGAAAGCGGCAACTGACATCAGCGCCTGGGCTCCGAGTCTCTTTCTTAGCGAGTGATCCACTGAACAGCAGACATTAGGTTTCAAACTGGACCCGAGTAAATAACACTTCAAGACATACTGAAAAATAACAGTGAAGGGTGCTCTAGCATGATCGTTTTAAAAATATTTAACGCAGACTCTCCAGGCCTCATGTGAACAATTAAAATGGGAATAAAAGCACAGTTCAGTTATGACACGAACGACCATCAGAAGTCTTCCGTGACGTGTATCCCTGACCCTAAAGCACGGAAGTGCTGCGACAGAGCTCACGCTCCAGGAGAAATGCGGCTGTCAGAGGACTCCATGTCTCTGCACGGTGGCATCAGAGATGACAAATGTTAGCAGGAGCTAGAAAACTGATCTATACATATCTGTATTTAAAGTACAACTATCCTGAATAACATATTTTTATATATGTACATTTTTTAAATTTTCATTCTTCTCTGAGTAGAGCAATCTAGCCAAAAGCAGTGTCTGCAGCATTCTGAGCTCCAGAAAGGAGTGCACATTTAGCACCACTGTGAGCAACATATAAATCCATGTAACGGAAATTCCAACCTACCTGCCTACCCAATTTTGAGTTCTTGACCAGATGCAAATTTTAAAAGCATTAGAGACAGATTGGAGATGTTCAGTGTGGTCATTATGCTCTGAAAACACGGCTTGTTATATGTGCACGATGATGAACTTCAGTTGTCCCCTGAGCTTCCAAAAAGGAGGTGTGTCACAGTGTGATATGCAAATTCTAGTGCAGTTGTAACCACCAACTTCTCATATGCACATTTATTCCCCTTACGTTCCTATTTTAGAGTTTTTCATTTAGGCCAGAAATGTCGTGTCCCAAATGGTAAGTCTTATGTCTCATGAGCACACTTGTGCTGTGAAATATATACACATATATATTTCTCTCTATATAAAATATCTATATAATATATATATAGAGAGAGAGAGACAGAGAGTCTTCCCAGAAGGTATCTAGCCACCTAATATAAAAAATGGAGACATTTACTGAAGAAGGTCAAAGATACAAGAAACACTGTAGATAAGACAATGACACCTCGGTCCCCTTGAAAGTAGGCACCTTGGGACCTCACGCAGTTCTCCCAATCACCATCGGCTGCCTCGCTGTATTTTCCTGAATCTCACTGATGGTCTGAAATCTCTCCCCTTCCAAAGGTGATTTTAGTTTGGGAAGAAGCCAGAAGTTGCAGGGAGCCAAATCTGGGCTGTAGGGGGGCTAAATCACTGGGTGATTGGATGTTTCACCAAGAAACTCGGCAGGAGATGTGATGCATGAGTGTACACATTGTCGTGATGAAGCTGCCAATCACTAGTTGCCCATAGCTGTGACCTGAATCATCCCAATAGTTTCCACGGAGGAATGTTCAAGCTTAAGGCAAAATTTGATGCAAACTCATTGCTCTACTCACTCAGTCATTTTGAATGTGATGGCCACACAGTACACAAGCTCACTCAATTGTGCCTATCACCCCCACTGTTCACACACGCACATTCCAGTCCACTTGCTTTGACTGCCGGGTTACATCGATGTTGCACAAACCATTCTCGTTATATTAACAATGGCTGGGCCCTGGCTGGTGTGGCTCAGTAGATTGAGTGCCAGCCTGAGAATCAAAGGGTCACCAGTTATAATCCCAGTCTAGGGCACATGCCTGGGTTGTAGGCCAGGTACCCAGTACGGGGCCCGCAAGAGACAACCACACAGTGATGTTTCTCTCCCTCTCTTTCTCCCTCCCTTCCCCTCTCTAAAATTAAATAAAAAAATCTTTAAAAATACATAAATAAATAAACAAACAATGGCTGGACTTTTTCTGGACTGACCTCATATATGTAAATACACATATATATGAAGAAATCCTTTATCTCTAACAATGAGAATTATGATTGGTTTACTATTCACTAAAAATCACCTAAAATACTTCACAACATCATTAGTTGTATAAAAAAGCCACATGTTATCAAAATGTCTACCAGGAGATAAGTTAATCAGAGAACTTGAAGAGTTAGAAAATTTAATCAAATGAAAGACCCATGCTAATTATACCTAAAATTACTCCAGTAGCCATGAAAAAGAAGGCATGAAATTGAAATTGTTCTTAGGTAGAAATTATGGCTTAATTTATTTTAGTTCCAGTGTTCTAGGTGTACCCTTCTAAGAGCAGGCTCACTTAGTTGCAAACATGTTCCAGCACACACGAGCGTCCTAGATGCTTTATAACGAAAGGAAACTGCCCGCGTCAGCACCTATCCTCACTGAAAACGTACCTCTCTGCCCAAGTGTTCTGTTGGTAAAGAAACAGATCTCATCCTTAGTCTGCAGCCATCCGTACCTCATAAATACTTAATTTCTTCACTCTATGCTTACGATCAAAGCTGTCCTTTGTCTATCATCTTCTTCCATATAACTGAAGCCCTGTGGTTGGCTTTTAGTGACGTTCTAAATATTTACTCAAACAAGAAATACTTTACCAGGTGAGGTATGTGAAGTCCCCTAATTTATGTCAGCTAGTTAAAATTTCAAGCTTTCACATCACGTTTTCATTAAGATTCTGCTTCTCCTTCTTGTCTAAAGTTTTAATCACTTATCAAGTAAGAAAATATGTGAACACTGATCCATTGAAATATTTTTATTGTGACCTGGCAATCAACCAACTTACTGCACTCTGAAAATCAACTAATGAGTGTACTGAATTAGTATGTTAACAGGATGACCTGTTTAGTTATAATAAGCTTTATAATTAACACATGACTGAATAAATTTCTTTTTCACATGTAACCAAAATATAGTATTGTAGAGTCATGGAGAGATCCTGCATCCATTTAATGAGTAGTTCTCTTATTATATGGATACCTCCTCATTCACCACATATTTGGGTTGTGGGATACATCACATATTTGGGTCAGGGGTGAGCTGTTGTTTATACTCTATGAAGGCAAGGTAAGAAAAGCCACAAGGATCCCAAGCTCTCTAAAATCAAGTTCCTTTATCCAAATTCTTAAATGGCGCTTTCCCAACTCCTCTGTGCTGTCCTGGTCTTGGTTAAGGATCATCTGATTAGAAGGAACAGAAGCCCCTTACGTTGGCACAGAAAGGCAAAGGGAATTTCCGGAGAGGATACAGGACTCTTATTCAGAACCCAAAGGCAGGAAACAAAAGCTGAGTCCCATAAAAGGTGTCTTCCAATTCCTTCTTTTATTCATTTACTTGTCTGCTCATCCAACAAATATTTATTGAGTACATACTATGTGCCAGGCATTGTCTTAAGAGCTGAGAATAAAACTAGATGATAAGAGAAAAAAAATCATTGTCCTAATGAAGCTTACAAATTCATATAAAAAGACAGATGGAGAAGTGTCCAATATTTGAGGGGGAAAAGCCCAGACCATTTGCTGAAGTATGGCACATGTGTAAAAGGTTCAAGCGCTATGTTGAGACAGGCCTTGCAAGTGAGGAGGAAAATGTGCTCTTAGATGCGGTATATGCTCTTAGATTTGCACTGTGACCCAGGCAGGGGAAGTGTTTAAACGGAGTAATGGCATCATCGGACCAGGACTCAAGGAAGCAGATCTATGAACAGCGGGGAGGACTTGACTGGACAGAACCAATGATGACCTATAGCAACAACCACTACATTTCTGGTCAGAAGACCATGGGCTTGAACCTCAGCAATGGGCAGTGAGAATGGAGTGGAGGAGACAAATGTAATGATGGCTGTTACATAAGCAGAAGGGACATGCCTTTTGCTGAATACACACAATCTGTAAAATTGTCCAAAGTGACTGAACGTGCTTTGAACTGAAAGGGTGATGTCTGTGTCCAGTGGAGGTCGGAGGGTCGCAGAGAAGAGAGAACGGCTCTCAGGAGACATTTAGTTTAAGATGTCGCGACGCTTCCAGTAGAGACATCAGGCAACACTGGGAAATGCAGGTTTAGAATCCAAAAAGCTTGAAGACGAAAAATACATGTTTGTGAATCACTGCTTAGAAAAATAAAGGGCTTCTAAGGGATGGAGTAAAGGGGCGATGGGAGAAAAGAACTGAAGACAGCTCACCGAAGGAGGAGGAGGTATGGGTTAGGGGAGTATATACATAAATGCACAGAAAGCTGAAGTAAGACAAAGAGGCGAGATGAAATGTTTTCTATTCACAAGCAGCTATGGTACTGGGTCACATGCATTTCCCGTCTTCAGTAGGGATATAAAACAGGGCATTACAATTTATCTCAGTCGGTAGTTCCCATTCGGCTAGTTTTCATTACACAGAGATTTCTGGGCTAGGGTTCACTATTTTGAATGTAAGGCATTAAACCTAAAATAAAGAAAGAGTAACTGAGCAAAAGATTTTCATCATTATTCTTCAAACCTTAATTACCTTTCTCCACCATATCTGAGGCTAGCTATTTTTACTCAGAGATCTTCTAGCCAAAAATGCTCTAATTACCTTGTCCTGAATAGACTTTGCTCATCCCTATTTATATAGTGCTTTGAACGTTTAAAATGCACCAGTAGTTTTTAAAAGAGGGTATAATACTATATCATCCCAATTTAATTAAATGTAAATGTGCTCTTTTATCATTCTTACCCAAATGAATACAACTAAACAGAACCTGCATGTTACATAAAAGTAGTAAAACAGGCATTGTTTGTGTATCAGAGTCATAGTTCTTTGGAGTCATATGCTGTGTATAATATCATTTTTTCTATGAGAAGAAAATAAGTTTTCTGGTAAAAATATGTGGCATTTGTTCAGAAAGGACAATCATTTCTATGCGACATCCTAGGTCTAGATGCGTCTCACAGATCCCTTCCTATGAATAGCTTTTCTGAGGAAGGAGCTGTAACAATTTCTCTAGCACTCCCAGGAGGAAACATCTCCCTCAAATAGAGATCTGGGTAGAATACACAATTGCAAATGACATGCCAATTCATTATATGTCATCAAATCTTAACTGCTTTTCCTCTGGCCAAGGTACCATTTAGCTCAGAAGCAATCAAAATTCTTCCAAAGAGAACACTGCAGCAATGATGAAAAACTGCATTAAGAAGTAAGAAAATAACCCTGAGGTTCAATAGCAATGTAAATTGCATAATTGTATTGGTTCAGAGAAAGCAAAGGACTGTGAAACAAAAGCTCAGAGCAGATTTCAAGGCAGATTGAAAGCCCACTACAGAAAAACACATTAAAAAGATGTTCTCTACCAGTGTATTCAAATATAGAAGAAAAAAAAGGACAAGGGGTCTTGGTCTTTGTTTTGCAGCAACATGCTACAAAAGTGTGCAAGGAAGACACGGGCTCCCACTGCAACAAAGTGGAAAACGGCAGAGTCTTTACCATTAGCACAAACCATACATATGTGAAATCAGGAAAAAGAAACGTTTTTATTTATTCAAGACGTTGTGATATCACACAGCTGTTTGTTAATGCACTTCCAAATCTAAGGTGCCACTGCCATACAGCTACAACATGCTACTTCTTGGCAGTGAAAATCCCTTCAAGATATGGTGCGCCTTTGTTGACGTGATGACGGTGCAGAGGATCAAAGACTGAATAAAGTGTGGTTTTGGCCTTTAAAAAACTTTTAACCGTGTGAGAGAGATGGCTCTATTTGGTGAATATAAAATATAGGCCTTTCAAGATACTTAACAGTAAATCAAAACTCAGAGACATTTTATTATTTACCATCAAGTTATAGGGCCTCACGACCCCCAGGGATGCTCATCTGATTCACTTCGAACCAGCTCACTGGGCCACGGTTTATTGGAGCCAGTGCAACTCATTTATCTTTCCCCTCTGGTCTTTTTACTATTATCACCTCCACAAGAGTGTCACAACAGTAAATCAGCTTTATTCTGGTTTGGGGTTTCTTTTTTCTTTTTCTTTTCTTTTTTTTAGCTTCTTGGCTGCAGCTATAGTAATGGAAGTCTAGAAACTACTGATAGCATTAAAGTAAGAGACGGAGGTTATCTGAGTATACTTACCTACTATAGATGTCCCCTAATAGCAGAAAATAAAAACTGATGGAATACGTTATTAGAAGACATTCTTACTTTTTGAAACTGATTTTTAAAGAGGCTGAGGGAGAGAAGGAAGGAGGAGGTGGGGAGAGAGAGAGAGTTTTATTGTCCTGCTTATTTATGCTTCTTGTATGTGCCTGACCAGAGATCGAACCTGCAACCTTGGTGTATCAGGATGGCACTCTAACCAACTGAGCTACCACCTGGCCAGGGCAATGCCAGGGCAATGCCCTTCCTTTCGGACACCTACATCTTTCCTGTGGGATCTCCGGCACCTTTTCTTTAAACACTTGCTGAACTCCACTCATGTTTGGGGATGCAACAGAAGCTCCAGTATGGCGTGGTGACACTACACCAACAAACATAATTCTGACAGCTTTTCTTTACTTTTTAAACATTTAATTTGGGAAAAGTTTTACCGAAGCAGTAAATGTACGCGGGTTTAAAACAGGAATGTCAAGCACCAGTGAAAAGCAGCCCCTCCCCATGTCTGACTCCTACTCCCCTGATGAACCATTTCCACTTCCTTCAGCTACTGCTCCCTGCACTCGCAGGCGTACCCTTCAGCAAAGCCCTTGTGTATTATGGGTACTGGCAGGGTCTGCCGCAAACGCGTGTTATTTAAATGTGACCTGCCCAGTGCTCTGGGAGTCTTTTCTCTTGCAATGGTCAGTTTCCCCAGAGAGGAATCCTTCCATTTCTTGACTATATAAGTTTGGTTGCTAATTCACATATTCTGCCTGGTGTTCTAGATTATACATACTTGTTACATGAAATTTATGTTACTTATTGCTTATAAAAAGTTCTCTGTGGGCCAGGTGGCTTTATAGGTTGAGCATTATCTCATACACCAAAAGGCTGCTGGTCCAATTCCTAGTCAAGGCACACACCTACGCTGTGGGGATGATCCCTAGTCCAGGCACGTACGGGCAGCAACCGACTGACATTTCTCTCTCACATCAATGTCTCTCCCTCCCTTTCCCTTTCTCTTTCTTTCTCTCCCTCTCTCTCTCTCCCTCCCTCCCTCTTTCCCTCTGTCTCTCTCAGATTAAATTAAAAAAGAAAAACATATCCTTGGGTGAGGATAAAAAAAGTTCGTTATATCAGGAAATTCATTTACATGCAGTGATATCTCAGCACTGGCGGTTAACTCGTTCCAGGACCTGCGATGAGAGCCGAGACCATCGAGTCCCAAGCGATGAAGCATCTTCCCTTGTGGGGCGGCGTTATGACTCACACCAGCTCCAGCAAGTGCGACGCGTCCCAAGCAAGTGCCAAGCGCCAAAACGTGTTTTCTCATCAAAATGCAACAAGTACTGTGTTTGATGAGGCCTGAGGCCGACGAGTACTGAGATACGACTGTATATATATCTCAATAATTGTGAAAAGCAGCAGGACGTGATGCACATTTTTATTAACATAGCTTTCTACTTATAATTTTCATAGTTTCTGCACATTTTTATACAAAAAATAATCAGCCGTTCAAGCAGAATAGAACTTTGATACAAAAGCAACCTTTAATATCTCCTAAACCTGTTCCATCATTGTTCAAAATTGAAAGTTAAGAAAAAAAATTACAGATATCCTAAGCATCCCAGGGTGGTATTTTCTCTAAAAAGAGGGCATATCTACTAAATATTTTCTAAGTGGGTTTACTTTTTTCCCCACTGAAAACCGTTTTAGAAGCCAGAGGAACCAAGTGTTTTAGAAAGACATACAAAGAAAATGTAGCATACAAAAGGTATGTAGCAGGAACATTTTTAAAAAGTCTCCTAACTGTTAGTACATAGCTGCTCTTCCAAAATGTTTTTTTTTAGAAAATAAACAATAAGAATGACAACTTCTAGTTGTCACTGAACAACCAAATCCTCTCATAGTGCCTTATGTACCCATCTGAGATGCAACTAAAAAGGTATTAGGAAGGTAGAGGCAGAAAAACCAAGGATAAAAGCAAATCAGGTGAAAAGATCAAGTAGTTTAGAAAATGCAGAATTTCAAAGGACATGGCAGCTTCTGTGTCTTCCCCAGGTTTTGGTCCCTGCCCTATATATTGACTCGGAAAACATTAAGAAAACTAAGGGAAGCACATATACGATAGGAAATGCTTATTTCTCAGTTTAGATCTCTAAGGTTGCTCCTCTAAGAAATCAATTTGCAGTGTCTTCTAATCAATGAGGGCAATAGCCTCATAGAAAACAAATGACAAAAAAGCAAGCTGGCCCCTAACTGCAGTTGCAGGTAAAAAATGTGGAGTCTCACCGATTCACCTTCCCCATATAACTATCAACCAACACCTACCAAGTCTTTCACAGAAGCCCCAAGTCCTGAAGAGAAGCGAGCCTTCCCACTGGAACTTGGGGCCACTATATCTCCTGCCCTTCTCCATCAGGGGCTGAGCTTCATCAAGAAACAAAACTACGGATAGTAGTGTCCATATCAGAGGGTCAGGCAACCATTAAAATGACAGTGCACATGAGTTACCTGTCGCAAAGGCACTTAATAAATCTCAGTTCCTATCCTTCCCTTCTAACTGCACTTACAACACCCCAGTTACCACACTTCCCACACTGCTGTGGCTGCCAACCAGTTCCCTCAATCAGTGCTCGCAAAGTAGAGATTATAAATTCCTCATCTTCAGATGCTGGGCATTTACTATAGTACCTGGTACACAGTAAGGGCTCAACTCAGTCAACCACATGAACAGACCCACTGACACCTGAACTGAATGGTGCATAAGCAGCAGGATGGACCAGTAAAACGAACACTGTTCTCCTTATCAGGAAACCTGCCACAGGCAATTTCCTTTGGGAACATCACTTAACCTCTCTGGACATCATTTTCTCACTTACGAAATAAGAGGTTTGGGTTAAATGATCCCAAAACTCCCTTCCAGCTCCAAAATTTTGTAATTATATGACTATGTCTCCAAATAGTCTAGAAGTTATGAGCCTAAAAGTTAAAAAAGCTTATAATTATATTGGAACTTAAAGAAGAGTCCCAGGAACACAAATTAAAATCACAGAGAGAAAGCCTAGGAAGTGATGTGATACACATTTCCAGTTTGATCTTATTTTCTCCCACAAGACAAAGCTGCACAGTCCCACCTCCAGCGGTCGCAGCAGCCACCACGACCCAGCTCTCCACACAGGCGAGGGGCTGCGCTAGACCCCGCGTGTGAAGCTTACCATGCCATCTCCATGAGATCTGCACGGGGTCATTACCATCACTACACCCAGGGAAACCGAGGCTCGGAATGGTGGCCCAGAGTCACGCTGGTCGGAACTGGAGCTCAAGCCAATGTGTGTTTGATGCCAAAACCTACTACTAAAAATCCATATTTCTAGATATCTGTAAGCTTTCTAATTCTATATAAATTAAAATAACCTCACCACTACAAACATCCAAGTATTGAACTCAGACATGTAAGAAGCAATGACCCAATGGTACTTTTCTATACCAAAATATACTCTATTATTCATAAATGTTCTAAGTCATACCAATTGTACACACAAATCTGACAACCTTTGATGATTACAATTATCATTTCACTGTGCTATAATTTTAAAATGATTAATTCACATAAAAAAGATCAGATGTTTTAAACTTGAATTTCTAAGTTCTGGAAGGTTTCACCGAGAACACATGAATCGTGATACTCCAAGGCGCTCCCTGGATCACAGTGTGTTGTGGGTGGTGCCTGAGCTGACGGAAAGGAACTGGACGGAAAAGAAGTCGTTTTTCTTTTTTTTCCAGTGCTGTTGTGCACGTTGCATGGTGATATTTTGGCCTCTCATTGGATTGAAAGGGAAAAAAACTCTGGATGAATAATCACAACTTATTAAAATGAATAGAAAACCTATTCCACTTACAAGAATTCCTAATATTATCCAAAAGGAATTTAGAATACAAAGAAAATAACCTTTGTTGCAATACATCCTGCAGCACATCACCAACAAATATTGACTAAGAGATTATTTGTGGAGAGTACTTTTGAATTGATAAAACATAGGAATCAATGGAAATTATTATATCAAATTTATTTTATGGTCTCACAGGAGATAACAGATATCAAAGAGTCGATTCTTAGCTTCATGAGGAGAAAATAATGGAAAATATTACAATTAAAATTTTGTTTCAGTTAAAATATGCTTATTTCCAAATCCAAAAAATTTGATGTAATTATCAGAGTCTACATGATCACTTAATGGAAAATCATTAAAAGGAAGATAAAAAATTTGATTTCAATAAGCTCTCTTCAGCAATTAACAGACCTAACCAACACGTGCATATTACATACATGATCACATACAATTAACATTTATAAAACCACTTGCATATTTCTATAAATCAATTTACACATAAATTTATGTATAAACTCAGTCTTCCTTAACTGAATCATTACACTCTATTACTATATTTCAATACTAAATAAGAAATAAAGCCCTGACTGGTACAGCTCAGAGGGCTGGAGCATGGCCCATAAACAAAAAGGTGGCCGATTCAATACCTGATCGGGGCACGCACCTAGGCTGCGGTTCCAGTCCCTGATCAGGCCACGTGCGGAAGGCAACTAATCGATGTTTATCTGTCACATCGATGTCTGTCTGCTTCTCTCTATTCTCTCTCTCTCTCTCGCTCCCCCACTCTCTCTCTCAAAGCAATGAAAAAAAATCCTTGAGTGAGGATTAAAAAAATAAAAATCAATTAGTTCAAAGTTCAAAATACTGAAAGGAGTAAATTATGACATCTTTTCCATCCGTGATTCAGAACTTTAAAAATATGGAATAAAAATATAAAATGGCTTTCTAGGTGCAGTGAAAGTAATATCCATGAAACTAACAGGATCTTGAAATAAATTAAGCCTGTGAGGTAATGTGCTTTCAGGGATTTTACTTTCCCTACTGGGAGACCCTGCAATAATCACTGTGTAGTTAAGACCTCTGAGATAGAAATGAGTACATAAAATTAATGTGAAGGCAGTCACAGTCCAAGCTACTAATACTGGAACACGTAACTCCCTGACATTAATAGAGACACACAACCACAAATGAAGTGGCTAATCTGTTTTTCGGTTCAACAAATCAATAGCCAACCTACACTGGGTTCTCAGACTCTTTTGTTCAAATAGCAAGACTGCTGCTCTTTCAGAGCAGTCTTTGTTGGACAGAGGGAGGGAGGGAGGACAGAAGGAGGGAGGGAGGGTGGGAGGGAGGGAGGGAGAGAGAGCATCTGCAAGAAGCTGCCGAAGACAAAAGGGCAAAGAGTGGGAGGGGGTGGGGAGCATAAGGAACTGACTCAGAGAACCAGAAATCAGGATACCAGAAAGAGTTCAGGTGACAGAGAGAGGAAAATAAAACTCAACACAGAAAGACCAGAAAACCAACGGGATGAGAAGGATGGGAGGACAAAGAACTGACACAAAACACAGCGAGTGGCGTTATGAAGGAAGCAGTGGGACATCATACAGCTTCCGTGTTAATAGTGAACTCCAACCTCAGATTCCACGCGGAAGTTCCTCCCCATCCTTGTATCACCTCTGCTACAAATGAAGTAACCTGCACAATGCATTGGGTATGGGCATCACTCCACAGACAGGACGTAGCAAAAACATACCATACATACCATATGACGCACCCGAGTCTCCCCCCTGATTTGTGTAGAAACCAAAACCCTCTCCCCTTCTCTTGGCTGTGGAAAGGGTGAGGGTCCAGGTGTCTCCTGCGACCCCTAGTCACCCAGGTCCCATGGTAAATGAAAGCCACAGCAAAGGCAGATCGAGAGCAAATACATATAAGGAGGAAAGGAGAGAGTCGTTTCAAGTGACATGGTAGAAGCCCCAAAATTCTGGCTGCTAGGCATTCTTCCTACTGGCCAACTTAAAATCTCACATCGACAATGGAAACCAAGGAAATAATTAGCTCTGTTGACTTTAATCCTCCAAACCGGAGGCAAAACAATCTAGTGGTTAAGACTCTGGAACCAAATGTATGTAAATAGGCCCAAATCTTTAGAGAATCATTTCACTTCACCAGGAAAACCACTGAATCCCCTGTAAATTATAAGCACTTTGTAGAAATAATCTCAGAAGACCTTTCTCCCTAGTAAAATAACAACAGTAATACTTCAACCAAGGATGAGGCGAACAGCGCGTCAAGGCCTCCCAGCCAGGCCTGCGGCGCTTTCAGTAGCAGTGAAAGGGAACACATTTCCCCCCCTGCCACGTGCTCATCTTACCAGAAAGGCATCTACGGGCCCAAGGTAAAAGCAGCACACCAACACAAAAGCAAACGGGGAAGCTGGTTGGGGCTTTATCTGCGGGAGCCCATCAGCAGACTTAAGCCCACTTAATTCTACATAAACCCTTCCAAGCCTCCAACAGAGAATTATTTCCAAAAGGCAAAAAACAGATCAATGCCATTTTCTCTCTGAAAAAAACTTATACACAATCAATGTTCTAAATATATGCTCTCAAAAATACTAGACTCCAAATGAAGAAAAGCAAAACTATTTCTTGAAAAATAATATGTAAGTGTAAAATGGTAACTTCCAAGAAGTATTTAAATACTAGACTCTCCTGCCTCCTTCGTCCATTTTTAAGGAGTCCTGAGAACAATGGGCCCACCTGGACAATCCAGGACTGATGACCAACCTTAATTCCATCTGCCACCTTAATTCCCCTTTGCCATGTGATTTAACACACTCATAGGTTCTGGGGATTCAGACGTGGACATCTTCGGGGTGCCGTCCTTCTGCCTACCACTCTACACTAAACCGCTATTAAGCTTATCCACAACACTGAGGAAGCTGCAATGGCCCCTCTCCTCCTGTGCTTTCTATCTGCTGGGGAGATAGGACATGTGTACAAAATCATACTATCAATGAAAAAGGTATTAAAGGTACTTTAAGTAGGAATTAGATGACCACAGAGATGAGAAAGAATATGTGCAGCTCAAAGTTTTAAGGGAAGACTTATACTTACTTTCACTTATAATGCTATATACAGTTATGTTACTTACTAATAAACACACACAGAATGTTAGAACACATCACCAGTCCCTCAACACTTAGGAAAAGAAGGGTATTACTCTTATGAAGAACATCATCTCTGACTGTGATTAATTTGCTGATCTCATTAATCTCAAAGTATTTTAATTCGGAGGGTTACATATCTCAACAAAACCCCACACACTTAAAGCCTCCACTCAGTACTAATATTTCATAGATAATATGACAAACTATTACTTAACAAAACAGAGAGGTCAGTACTGAGCACCAGGACACGGAAAACGGGCACAACAGAGATTCTCCGACTAAGCACGTGGTCTCTGAACGAACTCTCTGCCTCATTAAATGAGGCGGTATTATTTGTTCCTATTGCTCTCCTAGGTTTCAGAACACACTACAGAAACATTTGACTCCTGGAAAAAATTACCCATTTAAGTTAATTCTTAAATATTAAACCTAATTTTTCATTGGCTCTTATGAGAAACATAACAGCAAGTCCTCTCAAGAAAAAGAACACTGCCGCTCAGCTAAAGGATATTTCCCATCCTCACCTGCAGTTAATATTGACCACGTGAAATACAAAATTTGTCTCAGCCAGAGAAATGTAAGTCAAAGTAGTATTCTGTGACAGTTAAATGAGAAATCATCTCTAAAAGGAGGGAAACTTACTCCCTTTTCCCAGTTTTCTCTGGCTGGAATGTTGACTTGATGGCTGGAGCCTGAGCAGCCACACCGAACCGCAAGGTAGAAGGTACGTGATGGCAGGGCAGCAACAAAACAGAATGAGTTTAGGTTCTTCACACCCTGAAGCCACCTCATTAGTCTTGGACTGTCTACCTTCAGACTGTTTCCACGGGAGGAAAACCAACTTCCACCTTCTTTAAGCCATGTTAAGCACAGCCTTTAGCTTCACGTAACTGAACCTAACCCTAACTGATACAATGTGCTCACCCTACCGAGCCCCCGCCTGGCGTCTGCGCTCCAGTCCCGACTCAAGCCTGCCGTCCAACAGAGCCCTCAGCAACGACGGGCGTGCTCTGTGTGTCCGCCGGCGATCCAGCAGCCACTGGCCACGTGCGATTACTGCACACCTGAGATGCTTTTTAACGTAAAACAACATTTAAAATCTGACTTAATGTCAGTTAATTTAAATTTAAATAGAACAGCTCTACACATCAGGGAGCATCAGAACTGTAATGCAGTTAATTTAGGAGGATATAAAATTCCTCCCTAATTGATATATAACATTATAGTAAAATTCTCAACATTATTTTTATTTTCATAAGAGATATGCTTGTAATTGCATTTTGCTAGAGTGACCGTTTTACATCTACCTTGAGGTCTACCTGTAGGAGCTCAGAAAAAGTTGTGAAGGTGAAGACGACGTGGCAGTGAAATCTGTGACACAGACTTTCTACTTTAGTACAAAAACCTATCCTGATTTTCTTCTTTGTGAGAAACCCACTGCTCTTAAGAATGTGTCAAAATTGAAATGCTTTCTACATCTCTTTTCCATTCAGATGTTCTCTTAACCCAAAGCAGCTGGAATACAAAAAAAAGGAATATCTACAAAAGCAAAATGCTTTTTCAATTCATTAACAATTGACCTCTGTTATGCTGGAGAATATCAAAGGAAAATTCTTACTCAAATTTCAATACAACTACTTTCTAGCACACAATGAAAAATTTTTTGGTCTGCTTTAAAAACCAGCAGACACTTTTCCTCCCAGTGCTAACCACCTCTATGTCAAGAGGCATGAATATTGTACATTATGAAGCATAGCTCTCTGGTTATTAATAAGCTAGAAAAGGTACTTCAAAAAGGTCACTTAGCTAATGCCACCATCCCAGACAGGATTGTGTCAATCGCCCCCAGACGTGTTTGTCTAGTTCTCCCCTTCCCTTCAGGCAGAACTGATCTCTCTCTGTGGCCGCAAAGTACTTTGTGCAATACATATCCTTCTCACACAGCACTTACTATACTGTTCACGGTGGTTTTCAAAACTGAGCTCTATGTAGAGCATCTACATGCATAGAGCATCTCTATGCTCTACACCTCGAAATTCTCCAGGGCAAGAGAGACCTCGGAGGGGCACGATGGCGGTGGTGGGGAAACAAAACCACCCGCAGGCAACACACAAATGAACCTGCTCCCGAGCGCAGATGAGCAGAAAAGGGGAGACGCAATCACAGCTCACCACTCCCGTTTTTCTCTCCAGGGCTGACCTTGATCACAAATCTGCTCTAATTCAATTCACCCTCTAATTCATTTTTGGGTAAACTTCTGTTTGCTTTAAATTTTTCAACTGCAAAATCATATGCAAATCAGTGAATAAATGAGATAATAAATTTAAGCATATGATGGGTCAGTCCTAAATAAAACTTTCAAATCACTTTGGTCAACATTAGACCATTTGCTGAACAGAGTATTCTACATAGCACTCACTGTTTCCAGTAAGATCATCTAATAACTGCAACCTCTGTGCAACCCTTTTGTTTTAAATAATTTGTATAAAAATCAATTAGGTATTATATAAATACCACCCACATCCTTAAAACAGAAAGAGACATGAGCAGATGAAGAATCAATTTTAAAGTTATGAAAAGATGTCATTTTTAAAAATTCACTTTTAATGACACACTTTTAGAACTGCTGTCTTAGACTAAAATGACAAACTCACTAGTTAGCTGAATTCCTAATTTTTTTTTGAACTTGAGAATAGCAGGCACTACTAGAGATGTAGGTGTTTCCCAGAGAGACAGTAAGTATCCTGGTCAGAACATCCAAGAGAAGAATCAACACTGGCATCCACTCCCCACCACTTACTATGCCTACTCTCCTACTGCTTCCAACCAACTCTGCAACTAAGGCCCCTCCGAGGTTAGCTAGGGAGTAAGTGAAGCTCCGGTCTGCACCACTGACACGACAACTCTGCGCGCTCTGCCTGCGGCAACGGGGCAGACCAGAGAAACACGCCATGCTAGACCGCTGGGTCCTCGCTGGCCAAATACTGCACTGGCATTCAAAACGATCACATTTCAGACGGGCTTTTCACTGTATCTTTGGCTTTACGAGGCTGTCATTCCAGAAGGGACTGTGGATTTCCACAGCAATCCCAATCTTTAAAGAACTATTTCTCGAAGTGCGGCCTCAGTCCACCTGCACCAAAATCTAAGGAGGTTTGAAAATGCAGGTTCCTAGGCTCCAAAGACTCACTAAAATGACTCTGAAGCCTGGAGCCCAGGCTTGTCCATTTTCACAAACAGGCCGCATGTGACTGGTGCATGCAAGAGTCTGAGGACCCCTACCCAAGAAGCCGCTATTCCTGTGACACTCGGCACATGCATGCAGCAGCACGAGATACAAGCCCCACTTTGAAGGCATGGTCCTTAGATTAGGGGCAGGGGCATCACCTGGGAGCTTGTGAGAAGTGCAGAATCTCAGGCTCGTCCCAGCCCTGCTGAAAACACACTGCGTTTCAACAAGATGGGGGAGGGGGGCGGTTCCTATCGACATTCAAGCCTGAGCTGCACTGGTCTGGAGCAGTTATTCTCGGTTGCACGTGTCCCGGTCCCTCACATGGGTCAAACAGGAAAGTGCATTAGGGATATTGGGGTAAACACCTGAAAAGTACTTTCTATTAAAATAGCAATCAAAGCCAAGGCCCTGTTGAAATGCAGAGGGAAGATTATCAACATCTTATGTTGAAATTTAGAATGTTCACAATATGATTTCCATTCTACTCTACCAGGCACTGTATTAATCACAGCAGACAGAAGTCACTCGAAAGACAACTGAGAACAGACAAAGCCTGAAAGAGAGAGGTTTCATAAGCAGCAATGGTTTTTGAGTTGCTTTGGTCCCCAATTTAGACCCACTTAAGATATAAGGAATAACCAAGACGTCATTCATTTAATTCAGCTCATTCTAAAAGTTTCTCATGTATGAATGCACTTGAGGTTGAGATACAGTTTCTTATTTAATAAAAAGAGTTGCTAAAAAGATTCAAAAACCCAATGTTAACAGACAGTCCTCCTTGATCAGAGAGATTGTTAAAGTCCAAGAAAATACACTTTTTGGCAAAACAAGAACTAATGTGTATATTCAAGATAAATACTATGCTGCCTTTTAAAGAGAAATAACAACATACTTTCTTAATCACAGAAGCATATAAATTAGTTATCACTTTTGTTACTGGTTAATGACATTATTACCACTCAACTAGGGGAATACTATCCACATAACTCAGCTTATTTATAAAATATAATATGTAGAGTTGATATAAATACTTTTTAAAAAATATCTTTGGAGAACTGTTATCTCAGCACTCATTTAAGCACTCATTTATCAAAACACCTACTGAAAATCTTATTAATGTGAAAGTACAATAAGAATAAAGTTTAGGTAAGTCAAGAACAAAATAAATTACAACATCTTCTTGAAAAAATATAATTCTACTATTATGTATTATGTCAAGGTCTCTGTTGTATACTACAATATTAACTGATTATTACATCAGCTTTAAAAATAAAATACCTATTTATCTATCTATCCATCCAGCCATCTACCAGCTTAGGACAATACTGGCAGAGAAGACAATTTGTTCAGATGTCCAGTACCTCCCCCCATCTCAGTGCCTTGAAAACCGAGTCTGAAAACAATGCCACAGGAAGCAAGTACCAGACTATCACTTGAAATAGCTCACTTGTCTGTTGACTTTGAACCAACACTAAACTCAAAACTGACACTACTTCCTTTTCAACTTTCTATCCTGGAAATGACATAAGAATGCAATGCTCAAAAAATACAACTGCTTAGAAGTCCTAAATGTTAGAAAATAATGATGCCTCTAAGACAACAATGGCTACAAGAAAAGAGTAACTCCAAGATGCTTAGAGGCACAGTGGAAGTTATTTCCTTATTAACAGCATCATTTTAATTTGTGATGTTGTTTGTTCGTATCTTCCAAAAGATTGGCTGCCATTCAAACGTGCAAACTGCCTGCAGAGATTTGTGAAAGAAATGTACCCAGTAGTAACTTTTGCATTGTATCTGGTCGCAAATTAATACTTTAATTATAATAGGCTGGCAGGGGTCACATGCATGACTTCGCTGTCTCAGCACAGCCAGCTCTGCTCCTGCGAGGATGATACTCAGCAGTGACACCCTCGGGTCCAGGACAGAGGGGACACAGACACTCTGTTTCCAAGGACCCTGGCTATCACAAATACCCCAAACTAAGTCTACTGACGGACACGTGAATGCCTTCTGCCACACACCAGATTGACACACTGACCTGTGACCTTAAGCATCTACTGTCACAAGTGACACTCTTCAAGCCCAGGAAGTGCTTCCCCACATCTCAGGCCCTTCCTCCCCAAAATAAAAGGGGACTGTGTCCGAATGCCCTGAGGGTTTGTGGCCTCAGCTGCTGCTGGAGTCCGAGGTAGACACCGATTTGTAGCTTCCACGGGATTTGAGCAATGAAAGCACTTACGTAAGAAAAGGCAAATTAATTAACTTTTCAAGCCCTCTCTTAGATATCATCAATGCAACATATCCCTGCTTAACCAAGTGCCATTTCCCAATAGTGCCACGGTCCATTTTCTTACTTCATGTATTAACTTGTGGCTCTGAAGGTATTCACAGATTAACACAGTATCTGCAAAAGTGGCTGAAGGGTACTTTATCATACTAAGGAATTCATAAATCTCTTGTTTTGTCTTTTATAGCAATTGATACCTTTGCACATATTAGAAGAAAAATAACTCAAAAATAATTATTGTTTTAAAACAATTTACATTTGCTTTAATTTGTTTTTATAAAAATGTATTCAAATTTTAATGAAATAGATAACATATTTGATTAGTCAGTCAATTGCTCCAAGATTTATTATTAAACTCTTACTAAAATGAATACAATTAAAATTAAAAGAACATAAGCATTAATAACTAATTTTTAGAACATTTTAACAATTTAAATTTAATACTGAAGGTTAGAAAATTGATATAGGTAAGATTCCTTCTTATACAGAAGACTGAGCCTCGTTAAAAAGTTCTCTTCATAAAGTATATAAATGCACGGAAAGTCAGACTTAGCTCTGACCTTTCCAAGGTCACCCTGCTAACCTTTGTCGGAGCCAAAACCAGCATTCATATGTCCTGACTCCTAGCCTAGTGCTCTTTCGGTTTCAGTATATGAAGATTCGCAAGATTCATCTTACACGGGACACTTAGGTTTACACCTTCAACTTCCTGACCTGTTGGGAGTTCACACACCCCCGCACTCGGAAAAAAATGGCTGAAGACTTGACCTACCTCAATGGGCCAGAAGTCCCTGACCAACCTCCTTTCAAACTGACAGTCTCCAGAAGTAGACAGGATCATCGTGTTTACCTTCACTGTCTGATACCCAGCACAGTAAGCTTTCTAAAAAAATATATCGTGCCCTTGGCATTTTAATAAAAAGATGTCTTCAAAACTAAGCAATGTGTAAGTCCAAGATATTATTGCTAAACTACCTTAAAAACACAGTAACAGTGTCTGACATAGAATGACTGCAGACAACCCAATCAATCATGCAGCACATGTAAAAAAGAAAATGTACATGGGAATCTTGAGTAATTTAGCTCCTTAATATTTCTTTCTTTTTTATTTTTTTTAAGGAAGAAGGTCATTTATTGTTTCAAAGTACACAGCACAGGGGTTACCACCCACTGAGACTTGCTGAAACTGGGGGAGAGGAGAGGTCAGCCTCCTCAGCGGGGGAGGGGGGTGGCGCTCAACCCCGTCCCCAGGGCCTCCCGCTCTTGGCCCCTCCCCACAAGGTCCTGCCCTGGAGGCTCTGGGAACATCCAAGGAGCTGGGGGTGCAGAGTCAGGATGGGAGGGTGGAGGCTGGTCAGCTGCCCCTTCTGCTGGAAGTTCAACTGGAATGGAGACGGAGCATATTCCAGGTAACTACATTCCATGCCAGACACAAATGCCTGGAGGATGGACCAGAGACCCCCAAAGAAATGTGATGCTGGAGCATACCGATTAACCTCTGCCAGCAACTCTCCTTCCAGTTTCCTGTACTCTTAAAAAAAACGGTCTCACCTCTCCTTACCTGTGCCAGCTAAGGCAGAATAAACGGAGCTGCTGTCCCCAGGCGGGGTAGTCTCCAGGAATAGTACCTCGCTACTTCAAGTGCGGTCTGTAGATCAGAGCATCGGCATCACCCAGTTTATCAGAAATGAAGGGTCTCAGAGCATCAGCATCACCCAGTTTATCAGAAATGAAGGGTCTCAGAGCATCAGCATCACCCAGTTTATCAGAAATGAAGGGTCTCAGGCACCACCTCAGACCTACTAAATCTAAACCTACAATTTAGCAAGCTGCCCTGATGATCTATAACCACGTTCAAGTTTAAACACCACTGGACTGGAGAGTGGTGCTAGACACTTCACGTGTTATTTATTCCACATACTTATCACAACAGGACGGACGTTCTTTTCCCTGTCTTACAGATGCCGGACTCAGGAGTCAAGGAGGTTAAGGAACACGGCCACGGTCCTGCACACAAGCCCACGCTGCTCCGGCTCTCCACCGCCTCCCCTTCCCCTGGCCTCACGAGACGGGAGCACTCGTAACTGTTACTGTCAATGTCAGGGACATCGTGAGAGGCCCTAAGAAGGGCGTGATGCACAGTATCATGACATTTACTGTGCGAGTCTCTTTGGTTTATCGAAGTGCTTCCATTATGCTGGGTTTTACAGTGAGTAGTAGATACAGATGATTTTTTAAAAAGTGACGATCTCCTTGAAGAAACAAAACTAGCTCATATAAACTGATAGACAACCATTAGAAACTAAAATATCAACACATGCTAAATGACACTTTATAACAACATATAATTTCCAAGAAGTATTGAATAAATTAATTCATTTTAATGTAGCATTTATTAACTACCTATTATACTTAAAAGATTGTATTAGGGACTAAGGAGCTAAAATTAATTTTAAAAATAGACTCTGAGGTTAGGGACTATGAGGGAGACAGCACAAATGTTTAAGTACTGTATTGTATAAAACAATATGAAAAGCATTACATGGTACACATACTGGGTTGGCCAAAAAGTTCATTTTGTTTTTTCCATACGATGGCTCTAGTAGTGCTCAGTTGTCTTTAACTTCATTTGAAACAATTCTGTTAGATTGTATTGTGACAGCTGTCACATCAGCATGCATTTAAAACTTCTCAAAACTGGTGAATTTTTGTGCATCCATTTTAATATTGAAGATGGAAGAAAATAAGCAACATTTTCAGCATATTATGCTTTATTGTTTCAAGAAAGGTAAAAACACAACTGAAATGTGAGAAAAGATTTGTGCAGTGTACAGGAAGGTGCTGTGACTGACCGAACGTGTCAGAAGTGGTTTGCAAAGCTTCTTGGTACTACTGACATCTGGCCAAATAATTCTTTGCTGTGGGGCTGTCTTAAGGACTGGAAGATGTTTGTTTTAGCAGCACCCCTGGCCTCTACCCACTAGAAATCAATAGTGGGAGAGACCCGACATACTCAAAATATCCAAATCAGTAGAGCTATTGGTGAAAGTGGAAAATGTGTCTTATTTTATGGAAAAAAATAAATGGACTTTTAGGCCAACCCAGTGCATAAAATGCCATGGGAACAGCTAACTGCACCAGACTTCACAAAGGAGGAAATCAGATTAGCCAAGGGGGTCTGGGAAAAGTTGGGGAAGGCCCTGAAAGGACCAGTGGGTCGGGGCTAATGCCACGGGCGTTCACTTTCTCATCTGCGAAACAAGGAGTCGGAGGGCAGCAACGATCTCCAGAGCCTGCGACAGTCCCCCCAGAAGCCTCAGGGGAGGGGACTGGCTGCAGGACTCCTCAACCTGCTCGAGGACAGCAGCTCATGTACATGGGTATATAAGCATATAAAGGAGATTTTGTTGGCTTTAAAAGGAAGTTTGCAAACGTTAAAAATTCTGGTATCATGCAATTATATAAGCCACGTTATGCTTACTTCAAAGCATGTCTAGTCTGCCACAAAGCTACTTCTACTAACTGCTGGGGCCTCTAAAGAAAGAAATTATCCTGAGGATGAAAAGGGCCACAGTGCTGCGGGAAGGGAAAACACTGTCAAGGTATCTTGTCTTCTGGGTGCCCTTGAGTCTACAATGTTTCCTGCCTCCCGGTTTTTACTGGGACTTGCCCTAGAGCTCAGGACAGCAGATGCTACACCAGAAACTGGAAAGCAAGACACTGCTCGAAAAATCTCTTTGCAACCCTTGAGGTGCAAAGCAGAAAAGCTCTGGGCTCCATGTAGTGAATTATAACCAATCCAGCTTTGGGCGTGGGAAGAGCTGGATGTTTCCTAAGCTAACACTGAACGCAGCCTGCTTCTGCAAGAGCTCCCGAGGGTGCCGCCCACACCTCAGGAGGAGGTGACACAGAAGGAGTCTGCACACAAGCAAGGTGCACAGAGGTCCTACGCTGTCCAGAGGCAGGACTCGCAGCACAAACACCAACAGCGGCGGCCTCCCAGGAGGCAGAGGTGGCCAGCACCACACTGCTGTGGCTGCAAGAACATGAGGGCAGGGCAAGAAGGAAGGAGAGTTAGAACCGCCTGGGTGCTCGAGTACACAGGCAATTAGAACAGGGCAAAACAAACAACAAAAATCGGAGACCAAGCCAAATCCTTTTCCTATGTAATTATTATATTTGTCCCTATCATAGTTTTTATTAGACTTACAGCATTTTTTTCATCACTCAGCTGAAATGGATCTTTCTTTGTGTTTCTGTTTAACAACAACAACTAAAGACCTTGGACAAATATTTAAGACACATTCATGTCAGTGAACTCAAGAAATATTGATTTCCATTTTCAAATTTCAACTATATATTATTCTGGAAATAGCCATGCATAACACTGTTCTTGACGCTGAGTCTTGCAAAACCACCTAATGGGCTGGCTCAAGGCTCATTTCATGTGAAGAAAGTTAAATGTCCATTTAAATAGGATATAGATTTTCACAAACACTGAAATGCTCAAATGGCTCTGCTGGAGATTAAATTAACACAGCCCATTTGGTTTTCAACCTGTCCACATTTTAGTCATGCCTATTTTTTCATAGCCAAGTAAAAACTCAATCTCAGGGTAAGTTATAGAATCCTTCAGACTTCATTTTTTCTTTGGATTCCTTAGAGTAATAAGGTCCAGTATTAGCCTGAAGAACTTAGCACTATTTGAAACTTATTGTTTGATATTTATACAAAAATATCTGTCTACTCCATCATATGGAAACTGTTTAATATTACATGATCAAAAAACTTATTTAAGCTTGAAGTAAGTAACTCTGTTTTGTGCTATAACACTGCAAGGTTACAAAACCAATGTAGAATAGGAATCCATTAAAAATTATCAGGACGAGTTCTTATTTTAACAAAGTATACTTTAAATACATAAAATTTATTTGTCAATTATACCTTAATAAAGCTGGGGGAGAGACTTATAATCGGGTATCAGATAATATGATGTCTATATGCATTTTAATATTTTAAAGTAATTTTTGTTTGGCTGGGATGGGGGAAGTGGTGGGGAGAAAATGCAGACAACTGTAATTGAACAA
The DNA here is from genome assembly GCA_028533065.1 of Trachops cirrhosus. NCBI lineage: Eukaryota > Metazoa > Chordata > Mammalia > Chiroptera > Phyllostomidae > Trachops > Trachops cirrhosus. The sequence continues at coordinate 39,873,966 of CM052551.1, forward strand.
CAATAAAGTAATTTATGAAACAAAAAAATAAATAAAAATAAAGTAATTTTTTGTGAATACAACTGACAAAAACATGAAATAAACTTTTATTAGAAGCTTTGATGAGTTATGTGTACACATAAAAATAAAGCAGAATTATTTAATACAAAGTTAGCCTACTGGTACGACTTTTTGGTGTGTAAACTCTCTTCCAGAATGTTAGCGTCCATCACTCAATCCTCCCAGGATAAACTAGAGCGCCCTGCCATTTCTCAAGCACAGAAGAAGGGTCCTTACATTTCCATTCAGATATCCATGTTTACATACATCAAGTTTGTGTGACCATTAAATTACAGAAATACAAAAGACAGTTTTAAAAATACAAGTATTACAGAGAAGTATAACAAAGCAAGAACTGATCTTAAATCACAAAATATTTTAGCTGTTAAAATGCTACAATAACTTCTTATACCCCATGTATGTGACTATTACGTGGCCAGAAAACAAGGGACCAAGAAGGTCTCTTCTGCCCTTAAGATTCCATTACACCATAAAGCGCTGAAGTTGTCCAATCTAGGGGAGTTTGACAATGTTACTCATGATCCTTATCAATTCCCTGACTTCGAAAATTCCTTTACAGCAATCTTTACTAGCTGTCCAGGGACAGATGCCCAGTGAAAGAAAATAACAGTAGTTCAGGTTTAAAATACATGTCAGTATAATGTCAGTTACCAAACACTAGGGGGGATGGAGGCAGCATACACGGGCGGCGGAAGGACATGGTTTGGGTGTCAGACAGAGCTGTATGCACATTCTATACATCTCACCACGTAGGAGATGTGAGATGACCTACGTATTTAAATTCTGATTCTAAGTTCCTCACCTGTAAAATGGAGTTATGAAAAGGGTTAAATGAAATATTCTATATAAAGAGATTTTCACAGCTCTTGTCATAAAGTAGTTGTGTTATAAATGTTATTTCCCTTCCCCACCATCGACAATTTTACTTTCTGTGCTAACAGACCTGAGAACCATGACTAAGTGAAATACCCAGGCAATTTCCATATTTACTTTCAGCATCGCACGCCTGTGTCTCATTTTAGACGAAGCTCAAAGATACACCAAGGCTATGGTATTACTGCTAATCTCTCAGAAATTGGGGACCACTGGAAAGGTGATAAGGGACTGAAGAGAAGACAAAATTTAAGCTTTCAATAAGAAAATATGGAATTCAGAGATGGTAAGTTTGATGCTATATCTAATAAAATTCTAGACAGATGACTTACAAGACTTAAAAAAGCAAGATGTTTCACTGTGTCCATCCCTAAGGGAAAAACTGGCAAAAATCTAGCTATTTGTGTATGTGTATACAGGAACACGCATTTACAGGGTTAGATCAAGAAAACCCAACAGAATACATTAATTTTGCAGGGCTGACAACAATGACCACAGCTGCAGTTGCTAATATTTATTGGGCTCTTCTTTCTATATGCCAGGCCCTATGACAGGCGATTTATATTCATTATCTCATATAGCCTCATGAAGCAGTAACAATTACTAGGAAACCAACAGAGAGGTTAGGCAACATGCTCAGTACTACACAAATAACGGGAAGGAGAATAAAACATTGAAACCCAAATCAGTTTGACTCTAGGATGCAGACTTAACAAATATGCCTCACTCTCTCTAGCAAACACCTCATGAAATAATTGAAAACAAGAGGGAACAACATGGGAACTAGAGATTAATACTACATAAATTCGGAGCTAGTTATTTGGTAGAGTTAGAAGTAGAAAAATGCGCTAACTATATGAAGCAAAATCAATTTAGAAGGAACCTGTTTGCTAAGTTCATTATTCCTGACTTGAAAGATAACAAAGAAGATTAGTTTTTCAAATCTACAACAAGACTCGAAGGGATCACATAAAACTAGAAGGAAGGGCTAGGAGGTGAGATTAAATCTTACAGGGATGACTGTAAAGCCCCATAATTAAGGTCAATAAATTGATTTCCCAAGTTCAGAACAGGGAAAGATCTGGTTGAAGACTAGTTCAAAAACAACACACCTGAAGAAGTTCACCAGAAAGCTAGGTGACGCTGACGCTGAACCAGCTACGTATATCCGGGTCAGCACTGACGGGAGCGCATCGTCTGGGCACGCGAACTGCTGGTCCCGCTGCACCAGCTGAGAGCGCACTGGGCCAGGGAACGCGGCGTCTAAGTCCAACAGTAACCGCACGGTCTGAATTTTCGTGTCTTGCTTTTTTCAAGTGGCCTCACTGATAGAGTAGTCCAGTAGCTTCGTCAAGCATGTAATTAAGAAGCTTCTACCTTCCTAGGTACAGAGAGGACATCAGCACGGCAAAAGTCCAGCCCGCTGCTGTCAGAATTTGAACAAGTGACAAAGGTCATGTGTGTTGTAGTATAGGAGGGCAACCAAGACAATGAGACATTTGGGAAACAAAGTACATGGAGAAGTAGTGGCCTCCTATCTCCATGCCTCTCTATCCTGTAGCCCTGTTTTATGTTCTTCATGGCATTTATCATAATCTGAAATTATCTTCTTTTTTACTCGTCAATGTCTTAATTTGGAATACCTGGTTTCTCTCTTTTTGGAATACACCCTATGAGAAAAGAAAGCTAAGGATTCTTATCCACCACCATATTCCAGGTATCTCAAACAGTGATCTGCACCTAAGAGGTGCTCAATAAATATTTGCTGAATGGATAAGTGAGGAAAGGGTGGGAAAATAAAGATGGGTAAGCTGGGAAGAGAAAAGAGAAATGAGAGCAGTTTTCATACATCAGGAGAGCTACAACAAAAAGGGAGAACACATTTCCATTTTCCCAAGAGAGACGACAGGACCAAATGGTGGGCATTTCGAGAAAGAAGATTGGGGCTCACAATTAGGAAGCATTTTCTTTTCCTATCTTTTTCTTCTTTTTTTTAATCCTCACCTGAAGACATTTTCCCCCCACTGGTTTGAGAGAGAGGAAGGGAGAGAGAGAAACACCAATGCCAGAGAGAAGCATCAATCGGCTGCGTCCCATATGCGCCTGGACGGGGGATCAAACCCATAACCTAGGTATGTTCCCTCACTGGGAATCAAGCCAGTAACCGAAAGTTTGCACCACTCCAACGAAGCCACACCAGCCAGGGCAGGAAGTATTTCCTAAGTCATACAGCCATCTACCAATTAAAGAGGCCCACCTTGTTAGTTCTGAAAGGATTCTTAGGGGTAGGAGGCTGTGTCCATGAAGTTACCAGTTAATTTAAAGTTCCTACGATTCAAAGTACATAAAAAATAGATTAAAACTATACATGAAGACTGAAAGTAAACAAAACGACTAAAGTGGTTACTCAGAGAAGGTATCGTAGAGCACAGTAAAGAAAGAATGAGAACAGACTGAATTCTGAATGAAATGGGGAGAGAGGGAGAAGAAAGTCTTGGTAGTTTTTTTTCCCAATGGGCACTTACTAAATACACAGAGCCGTAAGCTAAAATGGGCATTTATTAAACAGAGAGCTATAAGCTGTACCAATAATATTAATAAGAAAAAATAAAATGAGATGGTCAGTGTAGGAATAAGAGTTGGCAATAATGAGTTCCCTCTGTACTTGTTCACATATCAATTTTTATGAGAAATCCAGCATCAGAAGGCTAGGTGCATACAACTGGGAAAAAGGCACAAGGCCAGATTTAAGAGCTTCATTTCAGAACACTTGGCAAAAGGATGGCAGTTTAGGCCCTGAGAAAGGATGTGTTCTCTGCAGAAATATTCAAAGGGAACAATAAATGAGGACTGGGGAGCGCACCACTGAATTACAGCTCTTGTAAGGATCATTTTTAAATGTCATCCAATCACTCGTTTGTCCTTGGGCAGAACTGCACTTAAAGAAAAACCCAAAAGGTCATTATCTTTCATCTTCTTAAAAATCTCTACTAAAAGGCATTCTTAAAAATCCCTCTGCAAAATATATTCCAAGTGCTAACGATATCTGTATTAAAATATTTCCATATTTTAAATGTAGTTATGGAACACAAATAAATTCTTATAATAAATGACATCAAATAATCATATATTAAAATATAGTTTGACTTGTTAAATGAATAAGTGGAAGGACTTTAATACTTGTTTCTTGGCCTTTTAAAAATTGATAACTTAATATAAAGTATAAGCCTAGAAAATAACATTCCCTTCTAACAAGCCCAAAATACCTATTGGTATTACATCAAATTAAGTACTTCTCAAATGGTAAAAAGAAATAAAGGTTTCTAAACTTCTATAAATGCCCTACTGCTCTATAATAAACAGTATCTTTCTGTATCAACTTAAAGAAAATGTAATTCATGCCCTGGCTGGGTAGTTCAGTTGGTTAGAGTATCATCCTGATATGTTAAGGTTGCAGGTTCAATCCCCAGTCAGAGCACATACAAGAATCAATCAATGAATGCATAAATAAGTGGAAAAAGAAATCAGTGTTTCTCTCCCTCCCCCCTCTAAGACCAATAAGTAAAAATATTTTAAAAATATGTAATTATCTTTAAAAAACATAATTCATGAAAATTTAAATTATAAAGATTTAGTTGTTTTTTTCCGAATTGTTTTTGTTGTTGTTGTTATTGTTAATTCTTTTTTCTTATACCTTGTTCACAATCACAAACAGGTTAAAATAATAATAAAAATTAGGGAAAAATTAGGTTCTATAAACGGTAAGCCATCTTCGTAATTTAACTACTTGGAAGTCTGGAACATACAAAATTAGTTAACTATTTGGCAACTAGTAATGAGGAGGAAAAGTGAGAGGTGAATGTTGTTAGATATTCTTACCAAAATTATATAACTAAAACTGTTGTTTACAAGAAACCAACATCAAGTGGTAAAGTAAGGTGCATTTCAAACAAAAGATCTATTGCTGTCAAAATAACAGGTCTAATCATCAAAAAGGCCTACATTCAATTCTGTCTGGTGTGGCTCAGTTGGTTGAAGCATCATCCCTTAACTTAAAGGTTCTGGTTCTATTCCAGTCAGGGCACATGCCTAGGTTGTGGGTTCGATCCCTAGTCTGGGTGCATATGATCCCAGGTCCTAGCATGAATGAGAGGCAACCAATTGATGTTTCTCTCCCTTCCTCTCTTAAAAAAAAAAATGAAAAAAGTATCCTCACCCATGTCCTCAGGTGAAGATAAAAAAAGAAAAAAATTTTAAAGGCCTACATTCAAAGTTACTTCTGTAAGTAAGAAACAAACAAAGAGAACGCTGAATGACTCTCTGTGGTGTATACATATGGAACTGTATCCCACCAATATCTGAACACGCTAGACATACACTATTCCAGTACATGTCAACGTAGTACAATGCACAGAAAGGACTCAATACAGCAGGCCTAGGCTGCCTACCCTCACACCCGCCTCCTCGAAAGGCTGGCCCTTCGCTGACAGTTCCCTGCGATGACATAAACCTCCCCCTAAAATGAAAAGGTGGCTCATTGTGCCTGGACTGTTTGTGCAAACAATGTGGCTTATATTAAATACCTGCTTTCCTTCTCGGAGCTGGGATTTGGTTGGGGGCTAGGCCAAGGAAGCCTCCAGTGAGCGGCCCCCAGTAAGACCCTGGGTGCTCGGTCTCTAACGAGCTTCTGTGGTACCTAACTCCGCATGTGTTGTCATGACTCACCAGGGGAATTATGTGGATACAGTGTAAATCCACTGGGAGAGGACTCTTAAAAGCTTCCATCTGGTTCCCTCTGCTAATTTTGCTCTGTATCCTTTTGCTATAATAAATCTCAGCCATGGGTGCACCTATATGCAAATCTTACGAGTCCTTCCAACAAATCACCAAACTTGGAGGTAAGCTTGGGGACCCGTGACAAAGAAAGCTTCAGATTGTTTGATTTTTCAACATCAATTATCTAGATTTATATATTAAATATGTCTGTCATATTTGCAGATAGCTAAAGTTTAATGAATATCTTCAGAGACGCAATGAAGATTCAAAAAGACTAGGATAACTGCCCCAACTTTAACAAGGTAAAATTTAAGGGAGATGAAAATAAGGTTTAAAAAAATACAAACCATTGTACATGTAGAGAAAGAACATAAAATGAAGCAGGTGTGAAAAAGAGTTAGGGTTTTATTGAAAATAAAGATAACACGTTAAATGGTAAAACAGAACCACCAAAGATACGTGATTTACTTCTGCGCCGAATACACAGCAGTGCGGCACGAAGAGCAAGCAAAACCGACAACCCCACTTCTCCTCCGTTACTGGTCACGTCACATACTGAACACTGCATGCAGCTCTGAGCACCACCGGAGAAGGGTACGTTAGAGACATTCAGGGGAAAGCTGGCGATGAGCTTCAAAACCTATTTTACCAGGAATGGTTCAAGACAAAGAGAAGACTGGAGATAAAGACAATGGTTCCACTAACATACACAGAAGGTTTTGGGTAAAACAGAATTTTAATGTTTTTCTATATAATCATGAAGAAGTCAGAAAGACATTCATTTCATTTGAATGTAAATAAAAATTATCCAAAATCCAAATCTTCCCCAGAGTGCATTCACTCTTCTTTAAAACATAAATTCAAAGCCTACAGTGTGGGTTTTTGAAAGACGAATTCACTTAGGACAGCTACATTAAATAATGCCTATATAAACAACCTTTTGACTCTCCTAATACATTCTTTTCCATAGCTTCCTGTTTCTCTACTATACAGGCAGAGGGGGAAGGATTTTGAAGTAATCTTCAGTCCAACCACCCCCTCAACTGAGTTGGGGGTTAAGGTGTGAAGACCCCAAAACACAGTTCATCCCAATAACTGAGCTCTATTGGACTCAAGAAACAAATGCCTTCCTACACAGAAAGCACCTAACCCTCAGCACAACAGACACCGAGAGGCAACGCTACACAGAGCACTGAGGAACAGGGAGAGTCCTGTAAAAGACACAACGAGGAGAAAGGCGGCAGACATTTAAGCGTCTGCTGCTCCCCACACAGCCCCCACAGGTGTGACTTCTCCAAGGTGGCAAAGCTGCCGTGGAAACTGTGCCCACAGCTCTGCAAGCTAGGGGAACCCTCCTATCGACACCAGGCCTGGGGTCCGCAGCCCTTAACAGCTGAAGTCTTGACTTCCACATACACTCCAAAGACACAGGCCTCAAAATTCTGCTTAGGGGAAGGCCCGCCCCTACACTGAGTGGCCAGTGGGGATGTTCCTGCTGTGACAGAGGCAGAAGAATACCATGGAAAGCACGTTCGAAGCCTTCCTCAAACTCCAGTACACAGGTGTCCATGAGGGAGGCACGCACAACGCACCATGAAACAGGCAATGCTGAAGATGGCACCAATAATGGAGGAAGAGCATTGACAGAATTCAGTGTTCTTTTTTCTTCTTTATACTGAACTTGTTGGGGTGACACTGGTTAACAAAATGACACAGGTTCAGGCTCTCAATTCCATAACACGTCATCCGCACAGTGTGCTGTGTGTTCACCACCCCAGGTCAAGTCTCCTTCTCTCACCGTTTGTGCCCCCATACCGTTCTCTCTGTTCCCCCATGTCCCCTGCCCCGCAGCAATCATGAAAACAAAGATTCGTAACTAGGCAGCAGCACAGAGTAAATGGTGAGCTAATAAAAGTGAGAAGATGATCTGGGCTCAAAGACTTTTGAAACAAAGAATTAGGACACCTTGGTTTAAATGAGGTTCAGCATACCCACCTAACTTGGTGGAAGGAAATGCTAGGGAGACAAATGCCACAAAGAACCAAATAAACAAAGCAACCTCTTATAGGAGCTAGGAGGGGATAAAGTGAATTCAGTTCCCTTAATTTACTTGTTAATGTAGAATTTCTGCCGGCAAGCTTGTGGTAAAAAAACATAGTTTGATAATTATTGGTGTGAAGATAAACTAGCTCACTGCTTTTGGAAAGCAGTTTGGCAATATGTATAAATAATCTTAAAATATCTCCATGTGTTTTAATTCAGTATTTTTTTCTTAAAAATTCAGTATTTTTTTCTTAAAAAATTGTAAGGAAATAATACTAAATAAGGACAAAGTTTTACTTAGAAATATATTCATAAAGAATATGCAATAACATCAAAATGCTTAAGATATAAATAACTACATTAAAAATCTTTTACATAGAAAACTGCTAGTCCATAGTGGAAAAATAAAAAAAAAATGAAGCGTTGTTTTATCCAATTATATATGGATAATGGAATTATGGGTGATTTATTTTCCTTTTTATGCTTTTAAATTCCTAAATGTCCTCAAGGGGTAGTATTTCTTTAAAAATTAAAACAACCAACATGAATCTTGACTGAGGATGAAAACGGGGAAATCAGTTATGCAGAAGGGATGGAAACTCGGAGGCAGAACTTGGAAATAAGTTCACAGTGATTAGCTACAATTAACTTTTTACAGTTGTCTGAAAATGAAAAGCACTAGTATGAAAGGGCAAACTGGGGGGTACAGGAAGTAGAAGCAACATGAACGCTCAGATGATCTCTCTAAGAAATCCTTGAGATCTTCTCTTGACACCCTCTGGTCTACTGACCATTCTGAAAAAGGCAGGAAGGCATAATGAATCTCTGAGATCGTTCATTTAAAGTCAAATTAATGAAAACCTGGCAATTTACCATCTTTTAATATGCAGCTCTGCATGAAATTATCCTATTCAGGTCTGTGGAGAAAATACACGATGAACAAATTCTTAAGCCAACTGCACGGTTCCGATGATGGCGCTGCACCCTCAGTGCCTCGGGACAGTGCCCGGGGCACCGGAAGCCTGGGTGACGGGCTTGCTCTTGTTCTAATGGGCCAAATGAAGCGCGTCTTTAATGTAAGTGTCCAGGTAGTTTGTTCATGTTTCTCACTCATAACTAAACTGAGGAAAATTTTCACCGAAGGATTTATAAGGAGATCCCATGTTAGCCTAATCTGAGTCCCTTTAACTTTTCTGTAACCATATTTTTCACTGAAACAAAACTCAATTATATATTAAAAAGGTTTTATTTAAAATATCACTGCCTGGCTGGTGTGGCTCAGTTGACTGAGCACCAGTCTGCAAACCAAAGGGTCCCTGGTTTGATTCCCAGTCACGGCACATGCCTGGGTTGTGGGCCAGGTCCCCAGCAGGGGGTGCACAAGAGGCAACCACACACTGGTGTTTCACTCCCTGTCTTTCTCCCTCCTTTCCCCTCTATCTAAAAATATATAAATAAAATCTTTTTTTAAAAAAATCACTAATTCACACTGCCTGAGTATTATTTTACAGACTATACATAAAACATATATAAAGCACTGTAGCCAGAAAAGTCAAAACTTTTTCTATCATAATACTTTAAAAAAAATCCTGCAGTAACTTCAACAACACTGCAAATCCATTAAAAAGAACATGCGGAACATAAAGTACATTGCTAAGACATGTTTACTTTTAAAACCTAGTTATATGAATATAGTGTGGTTTATGACAATTCTTCATCATTAAGGTTGTAGTTTTTTAAATACACAGCTAACACTGTTCAATTTAGCCGACAGATACCTCTTAACACATACAGCAGATGACTGTCACATTTTTAAAAGGACAGGTAAATTTTCATTAACCTCTATAAATAAGGAATTGTTTCAGGAAATATCAAAATGAACAGTTCTGATAATACCTCATTAAAATTTTCCGTGATCTCAAAATCTCACCTTTAACTGACAGTTAACTTTAAAGTAATGTGTCCTATCATAAATTAAAAGATAAATTTCACATGGAATTTTTCCTGTATCAACTAAGGCAGTCTTATTTTCTACTCAAGAAAGAAGGGGCAGGACACTCCGCCACCAGCCACCCATAAATGCGTATTTAAGAGCCTTATCCCAGAGAAAACTGACGCTGCCCGAGGCATGTGGTCAGTGCTATCTCCATCAGCTGGATGATCTTGTTAAGATCACTTAAAAATCTTACCTCAGGTTTCTACTTGTGAAATGATACTGCTTATTCACAGAAGCCTTTAGAATACATCTAATTCATGTCAAGGTCATTCCTCAAGTTCAAAGCATTTTAAGGTTTCCCAAGTTTTAACTCACAGTGTTTGCTAATACCTTCTCTCCCCTCCCACTGGACAGGAGGGCAGGTAGGGGTTGGTATCTGTTTTCCTCCAAATCATTTGAATACATCCCACATTAACATTCCAAAACTGGGGTGTCATGGATAATCACACAAGAACACTACTTCAAATCTTCACGTTTTCTATAAAAAATGCGTATCTTTATAGCAAAAATAACTAAACACCCTAATGACTGCAAACTGGATTCCCCTCCTCAGTTCCTAATGTGGTGAAAGCATTAAACAGAGGCACACAGGCACACACACCCCATTATTTGTCCCCACGCTACCACGCGATGCCCTGGACTTCAAGTCTCCCGAAACCAACCAAGACACAGTCCTCTAATGAATTTTAACAGCCTGTTCAATCACAAATGTCAAGTTGTATTTAGGAACAGAGAAAGTGGGGCTGCTATGTGGAGTTAATGATTAAAATGCCAGAAGTCGTCACCAGAGCCAGTTAGGAGCATCACACTCTAAAAGTGAATCTTCAAAATGCACGATTCCACATACATTTCCAAAAAATATACCTAGAAATCCAGTAAAGTTTTAAGATCTTAGACACGTAATAAGTTCTTTTTAAATTGCCGTGGGGCAATGAAAGTAAGGAGATAAAATTAATCTTTGGGATGTCAAGTTTTGCCTTAAAATCTATTTGAAGACAGCAGAAATTTAAATGTATATGTATTTGTAATTTTTAATTTCAATACAAATTACATTTTAAAATCTAACCTATGGCAAGAAGAACATCTCACAAAAACCTAGATATACCTTTTACAGTAGTTGCTCTCTCGCAAACAAGGAACTACGCTGTATTTTTGTAATTGATAACTTCAAGCAATTCTGAAAACCTAATTTTGAATCAACTTTTCCTTGACAAAATAATAAATTTAAGAAAAATCCAAATATAATTTAACTTGTGAAAACTTCAAAACCAGGACTTTCAGGACTTTATCGGCTTCTTCACAAATTGCCTTTTAATCTTCTCTACATCTATCATTTATAATATCAATTTTACCAATTTAGCATTTTATTATAAAACTCCTGAAGAGTAAATGAATACTGTGAAGAGGCTATCAGTATAAAATGTATGATCTAATAATACCTATTTTAAACTTCAAACCCTAGGAGCAGCATAAGCATTTAACATTGTACTTCACGCGGAGCACACCCACGGACAATGGTTTGCGTCGGGCTTAATCCCAGACAAGGGCACGCCAGCGCTCACTGCAAAGATACACTTCGAACTGTAAAGAACAGGTTATATAATTTTGCGCCTGATTTTTTTTTGTAGGCTTCTCAACTAAAATAATGCCACAACTTTGAATTTACAAAGAATATTTGGACACTTTTAACTGGCATCAACCTTATTTAGACTTAAGTAGAAAATATAAAATAAAATTGGAGTCAGGTTTCTAAAGTCAAAGATAAAAGTGATTTCTCTTGCATAAAGTAGCAGATGGGAAAGTTTTAGAATTTCAGCAAATATTTCCATTCAACGAATTCTAGCATCTTGCACTATGTTTCTTGATATTTATCATTTACAAATTTTAGAATCTCAAAAACTAACCTGGTCCCATTTACTGTGGTGAAGGTATTAGGCATGTCTTTCATGTCTAGTATCTCCCAGACACACCTGAATCCTGCTGAATTTGCTGCTGTTAATTTCCTCACCTTCATGGGGAATCATATACAGAGGTAGAATAAAATTACCATTAAAAGTTATAGATACAATCTCCTGAGATGGAAGGCTGAAAACAGAATCTTGTCACAACCTATGGAATGCAGTTACCGCACCAGCCAGACCCCAGTGTCCCAGTACAGGGTCACCCTCCTGTTAAGCATGGGAACAGATGCTACAAGGTGCCACCAACGGTGCAGTAAAAACCCTCAGTAACCGAGACCCACTCCAGGTGCAGCAAATAATACTTCACACCAATTGTGTTCAAGCAAAAATAAGTCCACAGCATCTAATATCATAAGTAGGTCATCAAATTTCTCTTCAAATTCACCTAAAATAACAAATATTATAAAAGTCAGAAAATTACATAAACTATCTTCAAAGCAAAATAGTATTAAGACAAAGTTGGATACGTTACTTACAGAATAAACAAATACTGTTTTGTGAAATGTCAAAATATTTTTAAAATAGACAGCATCCTTTTTAACAAAACAATTTTCTCTTGCTAATTATAAAAAAATAAGAGTTTTGATGTCCAGGTAGCTCAGTTGGTTAGAGTGTCATCCTCATACACCAATGTTGAGGGTTCGATCCTTGGTCAGGGCACATACAGGAATAAGCCGATAAATGCATACATAAGTGGAACAATAAAAAAAAAAAATGATCTTCCTCTCTCTCTCTCTTTCTCTCCCGCCCTCAAACTGATTTAAAAAAATAACACACTGTAGTTATTTCATATCATAAAACTACCCCAATATTTGTGGAAACTGATTTAAAAATAATAAATTTTAAAACAGAGTATTAATACCTAATCGTATCACTTCTAATATTTTAAAAGACAATCACTTTTACTATTTAAAAAAGTTATGGCTATTTCAAATTACAGAGCAAAACTATCAGTGGATAAAGCCTTCTTTCCAAGGAACAGTGAAAAGGAAAGTATTTTTTCTTTCCTGGTCATTTTGTTTTCCCTGATGTCTAGGCACTTGGTTGTAGAGTATGCCACTTCCTGCACATGACCTTCTTAATCGAAAAGAGTTCTGCTCAGAGAAGGGGGCAGCTGTTGGAACCTACGCATCCGAATGGAGCATCCACAGTAACATAAGCTCCTGTGCCCTGCGCAGCTCCAACCTGAACGCCAGGGATGCTCTGCTCAGCGTGTTACACTAGCAACTTCTCCGCATCTTGCTCTCCTTTGCCTGTTTATCACATACTCGTACCTTTTTCACATTTAATGCTTAGTTCTCAGGGTGGGGAGAGACGGAGGCAGGTCCTTTAAGGCAACAACGTCATTTACGTCTACATTCACATAATAAATGATATATGTAGCATGAATCAGCTTATTCAACTTTATTTCTTCTGGGTAACTTGTATTTATAAAACACCTTAAATGCCATTCTAGTGAGTGAGGAAAACTGAAATGCAAAGACAAATGGCAAAGCATTCCTGAACAATCCTTTCCTACTATCATTGACCTGACAAAAGACAAACATTTAATTTAAGCACATTTAATACAAAAAAAAAAAAGGTAAGGAAGTAGGTTAATCTCAGAATCATCCCTGTTTCATCCCAACATCCACTTGCTGGGTATCTTTAAGGTTAAATGATGTCTTCCTGAATAATTATTCCTGGGAAATGAACTTTCAGAAATCATGGAAGTTTTCTGTAGTTAAAACATCTGAGTTTAAGCCAAAAATCTGAGTTTAAACAGATTTGGGGGAAATGCTATTTTAGAAAACTCTGATACTCAGTGGATTAACTTTGTTATAACAAACTACAATTTTCTTACACTAGAATTAGTGATATTCAAGTTGTGATGGCAATAAACATGGAAGCCACGAAGAAACTACAACAGCAGCTACCGCATTCTGAACCCTCCACGTGCCACCGTGGAGCTGAGCACACAGACCACATCATCACGTTCAGTCCTCCGACCCAGCCCAGCGGGCAGGTACGAGCCTCTGGGCTCCCCTGATGAGAAGGCTGAGGACCTGGAACGTTCAGTATTTTACCTGACACCACGCAGCCCAGGAGGGCTGGGGTTTCCACCCAGGTCTCCCGCACGGGCAGGCTATGAAGCCTTCCAACGTTACGTAGCTTTGGAAACGACTCCACAGATAAAGGAGCCCGAGTGACAGACTGGAGCACTGCTGTGGGGCTGTCATTTGTAACCAAACTGGGTAATTACCACAAAACACAACGTAATGATGAGAATGATGGCTATGCTTTCTGGTCCTGAAACACGTTCATCTAAAAAAAGACAGAGTGGTTTCAAAACAAGCGTTATGTTATTATAGAAACACGTATTAAAGTTTGTCCAAAGGCAGTCAGATGGTTTACTCTAGAGCCACACAGGGAACTCCGCGATAAATGGGGGACCTAACCCCAGAGCCGGCCCCGCAGAGGCTCCCCCTTCGGTCTGCAATCAGGCCTCCCTTCTCCACTGTCCTTCAAAAAAATCTTCTTTCGATGAAAAACTTACAGAGATTTTAAAAAGCTATTCAAGGAAAACAACAAAAACGAACAAAAGTCACGTCAAGGGAACGCCATGCCCCAGGTTTCAGTCTGATTACGGGCTAACGGGGCACAGTTGCACTTATTAAGGTTGCTGTTTTCGTCAAAGAGCTTTGTGAGGTCGAGGGGAAAGGTGTCACAAGGAAAAAAAAGAAGTGAAGCAAAAGATTTAGGTGAGAAAAAAGAAATGAAAGAGAAATTCTGTAGGGAGAAGGGAGACGAAGGTACAAAGGTTTGAAGGCTTTGGGGAGAAAAGCAGTATGAGGGCGCAGGCTGTGGCTCCAGCCCAAATCAGGGCGACTGACACTTTGCCACTGACCTTACTGAGTGACCCTGGACAAGTCACTTTTCTTTAGTTTCCTCATCTCTATAATGGGAATAACAGCAGCTGTCTCAAAGGGTCATAGTGAGCGTTAAATGTTACATGTAAAACTTAATACAGTGCCTGGCACATAAGTGTTGTTACTGATTATTATGAGGAAAAGCCAGAAGCGGAAAATGCAATGAATGTGGCCTCAGGCCTCCTGTCCAGGGATCTACTGAGTCTTTTCTAACTGTATGGACACACTCCAGACTACTGGAATCAAAAATCTCACTCTCACACGATACACGCTGAAGGTCCTATTTATGACGACTGAAAGTTATACTATTATGTTTCCTTGAACGTTGTTTTCCTTGAACTGGTCTACACTTAAAAGGCACATTTCAACTTTTCCAAGATGCCACCAGCAAACAGGGGACAAGAATTAACGTAACCGACCCAAACCACAGAAACGTGAAACAGTTTAATTTCGATCCCAAACAAGTAAACTCTTGTTGCAAGTTAAGTATTTTATTAAACTGAAGCAAAGTCTGATTTTGATATATAGAATACTATTTTATTATTTACTTTAAACCTTTCTTACATGTTTAAAAATATACAGGGGCTCAGAACGACCTTAACAAAATGACATCTCCGCTAAAGGACCCCTGAAGTCAAACCGCTGTGTGCGGCGTGGCCCAGCTTCCATAGGCACAGTTCACCGATGCATCATAAAACAAGCAGATCAAAAACGCTGAGAAGAAAAATACTCAGTAGTCTGATATAAATTTTAAAATATCTGTCAGGCAGGAAAATTATGGTAGAAAAGTAAGATTTAGATGTTTAACCACTCACACCTGCTTCAGTGCTAATTCCCAAATGCCTTTTGCTACATCTAAACCCCTGACGATTATTACACAATTCTATGTAGCACACTAAAAAATAAGCTAATTTAACCTCTGAATATGAAAACAGATCATTACAAAAGAAAATACTGAAAGCTCTTACCTGTATTTCAAAATTAAGTATATTATATTCTCAGCAGCCCTAAGAATGCAGCTTGGTCTAATATAAATAAATAACAGCTACACAAAAGTATTTTTCTCTTAAAAGAAGTTTTTGTATATTTTTTTCAATGTTGGTGACTTGAGCAACATTGATCTATATATTGTGCTAAGAAAACTTTAGGCACAGATTACATAATATAATTTACATTTTCTTTGTTGTAAAAAATATAGTGTACAGAAACATGTATCACACAAATGATCAGTGGACAGAACAGTGAGTTTTGTGGACATAACACAAAAAGGTCAACATTTTACTCTTAACAAAGGAAGACACACCAAGCAGCTCTGAGAGGGATGCCTCACTTCTGCGTGAGCGCGCTGCACCTGCCTCAGATCATCTGTGGTCGCCTTAGAGGAACACAAAGCTTCACTGTCGCAAGGAGGACACCACTTTGGGCACATGAAATAACTTACAATGAACCAGACAAAAATGTTTCCGAAAGCCATTAAAAATATTTAACACAGTATCTCAAACAGGCTACTGATTGCTTTGTGGAAAGGACTGAATTATTTGACATTATGATTGCTTTATACAGTAGATTCTTTCATTATCTAAGACACTTCTGGATTAAGGTGCCAAAGGATGCAGATGAAGAAAAACACAGCAGGCTGTCAGGAAGGAGGGGTGGGGAACATCATTTTACCCTGGTGAAATAACAACAGTGTTTCTTTTTGCTCGGGGCAGAAATTTTGTGCTGCAGAGATTATAAAAACACCAGCAAAGGGGGTGCGTGGCAGGTACTAACATACAACGCTTACTGTGCATCCTCCGTGAGAGACCACTTAGGAATTTCAGATCAGTGTGTTAAAGCACACTCTGATGCCAAAGAGTATACTCTGCCACATATATAATATGTAGCACTTTTCTATAGAGAGCAATTGCTGCAATTTCTACAAACACAGTGAGAGCGAGAGAGACAGAGACAGAAAGAGACAAAGACAGGGGCGAGAGCTCCGTCAGACAGAGAGATACCAGGGGCTGTGTCACGTCCTGTGGAAGATCTGAGATACTTGGGTCGTCCCCAGTGCTTACTTGTTCCTGTTACTGCACATTTATACTCACATGCTATAATTGTCTCATGGGATCACTCCCTATACATCCTTTTCTTTAGTTTTTTCCTCCATAAAAAAGGGGAGAAAAAGAAACCCTCAGTCCCTTCATCTCACAGTCAACTATTCAAGTAAATATTTCTCTTCTCCGGTGGCAAGTGTCCAGGTGAATCGAGACTGCGATCCAAAACCACTGTCAGATTGCACTTGATTCACTGTGCAGTTCTCTTCAGATGGAGCAGGAATCGGCCCGTTTCCTGGGCTTGGGGTCCCGGGAGTCCTGCTCCCTCAGACACAGGCAAGACGTGCACATCGCCTCGGACAGCCTCCGGAGGCCCAGCCGGAAAACGCTGTTGGAGAGGCTGTATATTACACAGTTGCAGAAACTATTACTTATAGCCAGCCAGGTTGTTAGGAAGGACAGGGTCGGATTGTCCAAGACCCGGGAGCTTTCCAGCAGGAAGTAAATGATATAGGGGAGCCACAGCACGTAAAACACGCTGGTTATCCGAAACAGGACCATGGCGTAGCGACGGTCGGGGCTATGTCCGGTCTCGCCAGAGGCATCCACCTCGTGGCTAGGGAACCGGGCCCTCCGGTCATGGATCTCTTTGGTGTGCTGCCGGCAAATTTTGAAAATGTGGAAGTAAGTGAAGCAGACAACAAAGGCAGCAGGAGCATAAAGTAAACAAACAATAAAGCCAGTGAAATAGGCACTGGTGAGCCAAGAGGTGGCACACCATTCGAAAATGTCCCCGTGGTAACCAGGTTTCCCCCAGCCAAAAAAAGAAGGCAAGAAAATTAGGCAGGAGTAGATCCAGATTAAAATAATGCAAATTCTCAGTCGACAAGGGGTGACCAACTGATTGTAGGAAAGAGGCTTGGTGATGGCAAGATAGCGATCCACACTTATGCAAGCAAGACATGCCATAGAAACACTTTTCAGAACCGAGATGATATATCCGAAAACCTGGCAGGTCAGTGACTCGTGGATACCTGTGGAGTAGTGGAGAAGTGAGAGAGTGGGGACCAAGCAGCTGACTCCAACGAAGAGATCAGCATATGCCATCGTCTGGATGAAATAGCTGGTGGTATAATGGTGGAGGAGTGGAGCACAGTGAAAGACAAAGATGACCGTTAAATTCCCAGCAATGATCAGAAATGTCAGCAAGACAATAACCACTGTCTCAAAGATGCAGACGTCCACGGCACTGTAGTGGCCAAATCCAAGTGGGCAGGAGTGATGCTCGGACACATTCACAAGGCCACTGCTCAGGTTCAGGATCCTCCATTCAGGCCACCTGGACTCATTCATGGCTTGGAATCAAGGGGACCTGCAGCTTTGGCTACAGCGAGGCGGTGCCCTGCCCAGCATCTGTTAAACCCTGCACCTGAGTGTCTCAGATCGGCTTCGGGAGACGGCAGCAGCACTTCTGTCACAGCTGAGCATCCCAGACAGGACTCAAATCTCTTCATCAGCCTCTGTACGGCAGTGACACACCTCAGCTTTGAGGGGGAAGAGGAGGGGAAAAGCTACAAAGGAGGTGGAAAAAGGTCACTCAGTAGCTTCCTCTGGTGGTCTCAAAGAACTTTTTGCAGACACAAGGCACTTCTAGAGAAAATGGATTTATTACCTTGCACTATGAAGAATTAAATCTGCAAAAAGAAAAAAAAATCAATTGCCAAAGGAAGAAAAGCATCTGTGAGCTGTTCGTCCTCCTCAGAAAGGCTGTTTCTTAGGGACCAACTAGAAAGAATGAGAAAAGAAAAAGTCTGAAATTGTCTCAGGCTTCCTGTTTCAACTAACATATGACGTGGATTCATATTTCAGAATTTAAACAATTAAGATTTGGTTGGAAAGCTAATAAAAAGTTCATTGTGGCAGAATGTCTTTGGGCTCAGTTGAGGCTTGGATGCTGGTGGGTCAACTTTATGATCCATTTCTCTCTCATTTCTTTAAAAAGCTAAGAACCACCACCATCATCCCCTTCCCCCAAAAGGTTAATTCCAAAAGACTCGTCTGCATTTCGGCACAAAGGAGCTGAACAAAGGTAACAGACTCCAGATTGCCATACAGCTTTCATGAGAAAATAAAATATTTCCAGTATGGAAGATAATATGAAATGGGTTAACACCTGACAAGATATGATAAACTTGTGAACTTTTCATTCTGCGTGCATTTTTTAAAGCATTCAGAAGAAAACAGTTTTAGTCTATTACAGTTACTGGTGCTACCACCAACAATGTAATTTATACTTCTTCCTTTTCAAAAAAATCATTTTTGCTATTAATTTCAGCATCACTAACTTTCATTATCTGATATGCCACCTTCCTTACAACGAAGCATGATCATAACATACATAGCTCAAAGCTATCATTTACCTTGCAACCACACCTATACCTCACATATTTTTGTGGATTTAGAGGACATTTAGACAATAATAGAAACTCCCCTATCTTCTCTGGGCTTATCTGACTGCAAATGCTGCCGTTATGTATTCCTTGGGTATTTCTAGTAGGCATCATAACCTGTGCTACTTTACCTTTTCTATTTTCATTAGACGATTAAGACATTAAATCATTACTTCAACTAAATCTTCTGAAAGTGGAAAATTACCTTGTTTGCTATTTTTGCAGTTATGTAGCAGCCATATGTTTAAAAAAAAGTCTCTTCTATTTCTGCGTTCTATTTTGAGCAAGTGCTCAATTAACACGGGGGCCATTAGGTGGGTTGTAAAATGGTCTTCTTTTAAAACACCTCTAATGCATCAAGATAAGTATAAATCCTAGAGTCTGAAATCCTGAAAGGCTGGCAGGATAGAATCCACCCAGAAGGCTTCCAAGGTCGTTCTGGTGTAAGGTTAACATTGTCAAAAGTCTCTCTTAAAGTGCAGGCATTTCGGAGAGTCGCTCGTCAGCCTTTGTTGTCATACCTTGTGAAGAAAGACCATGCACTAAAAATGCAGACATTCCCTCAGGAGCAATGCAGCGGCACTCTTCTGAAAGTTATTTTCTTGTGCATCACCAAGTCATTCGGGCAAGTCCTTCTTCTTTTAAAACAGCCACAAGATATTCCTCCGTGCACATTCCCAGTTCCACTTGTAAAAAACAGTTCTCCCGTTACAGGAATAAGGCAATGCTTCTCACCTACATTCACTCTTATCAGTTGCTAGGCTGGGCTGCTTGATTCAGAAGTCCGACTCACTGTGATGCAGTTCCTAGGATGCTGTCGGATATTCTTCACAGTCTCTCAGCATCACTGCCTCCACCTGAGCCGGAGCCCGGCTCCTCCTCCTTGTCCTGAGCTGATGCAGAAGCACTCACCATCAGAAAGGTGACTCGGTCCTCCTGCCCCGATCAACAGCACAGCCAATGGCTACTGCAGCTGAACTGTCACTAGGTAACAGTTGCCAGGCACATGCAGGCTTACAGACTTCCTCGGCAGCTCCGATTAAGATTGACAAAAGAAGACAATGGGACTGACCGATCCTTATAACACATTAATGGCATGTATGGAGCTCTAGAGGTATTCTCCCTACAGCCTTATAAAGATAATTTCCTATGGACAGAACAGGAAAAAAAAAACCCAAACTGGGCTACACCTTTAAACCCTGCAGAGAAACTACCACAAGGTACTATGACACTAACAAGTCAGCAGTAATCTAATGCTCATTGGCAGAAAAAACTTATTAATTATTAAAAATCAGCTAAGTATTCACGAACTCAAGTGATATACCTACTATTTTATTTTATAAAAGTTAAATTTTGATTAATAGAAGTTAAAAATCACTTAACAATCTCTCCAATCCCTGCCACACCCACACTAAACTGCTGAATGTGATGTATTTAACTGTACAAACAAAACACTGGAACTAACGACTGTATACCAAAACCCATCTGGGAAAATATTTAAGGTCAAATATGACCTCAGAAAAGCAGGCATCAGAAATGAGCAGAATGCTCGTTTAGTCCACTTTCTACTCAAACATGCAAGAGACTCGAAGACTTAAAGAACTGTCATCCCACACTTGAGCTGCCCATACCCAGTTCAAAGAAAATAAATTAAGCTCATTTATTTGATAGAAGTTAAAAACATTTCCATTTATTTTGACTTACATCAATAAACATTCACTATTTTAAGCATAATTCTTATAGTGTCAGTACTTTGCTTAAAAGTGACTTAGAACTAACCAATTATTTCAGAATTTGAAAAATTATGATAAAAAAAGGAAGATCAACATTTGTTGAGCACATTCCATGTGCCAACCATTATGCTATGTGCTTGTATGTATTTTTCCTCTATGAAAACCCCACTCTCTCTGAAGGAGGGACCATCATTATCATTCTCCAAGGGAAGACAGTGGGTACTAGAGAAGGTAAGTATAACCTGCCCACTATTACAGAGTCATGAATCTAGGACTGAAATGGGTCGCAACTGTCATTAACACCTTATGAATGAACCTCATCCTTCTCCCCTTTCCCTTCCACCGATGGCTGCAGGTCAGGAAATGTCTAAGGAGAATTCTTTTGGATTTCAAACAACAACTTGTAAAAATGGAAAGCCCTATTCTTTCACTCATGCTGAACTGAGTTTCAGGAAGCACACATTATTGCTAAAATCTTCAGTGATTTAGGTGAAAGAGAATGGAACTGCATTTCTCATTACCGGAAAAATTTATAAAACAAGTTAGAATAACAATCTTAGAATGACAATCATGTTGAGGTCTGAAATATTTAAATTTAGTACAAAAATGCTAATGTAAAGAAAGCCACATTGAATATTGGAAGGGCATTCAAAGAAAATGAAAACACTAATTCAAAGAGATCTATGCACCCCTATGTTCAATGCAGCACTATTTACAATAGCCAAGATATGGAAGCAAGCTAAGTATCCATTGTTAAATGAATGAATAAATAATATGTTATATATATATGTATATATATGCACACACATACAATGGAAGGTTACTCAGTCATAAAAAATGAAATCCTGCCATTTGTATAACACAGATAGATTTAGAGGGTATTATGCTAAACTAAATAAGTAAGACAGAAAAAGGCAAATATCGTATGATTTCAATTATATGTGAAATCTAAAAAATAAAACAAATGAAACAGAAACAGACTTATAGGTACAGGAAACAAACTGCTGGTCACCAGAGGGGAGGGGCTGAGGGGCCGAAGAAACTGGTACAGGGGACTACGAGGTACAAACTTCCAGTTACAAAGTCAGTAGGTCATGAGGACGTAACGGATGACACAGGAAATATAGTCAATAATACTGTCGTAACTTTGTATAAGGACAGATGGTAAACAGACTCACCATGCGGGTCATTTCTGATGCATATATATCAATACCATGTCACTATGATGTTTACCAAAACTAATAGGATACTGTATGTCAACTGCTTGTCAACTTCTTTATAAAGGCTAGAAGGTCCTACTTTATAGGAAAGCATTTTGAATTTCAGGGATAACTCAAAGTATTAAACTCACACAAGATTGGATTTAACTAACATTCTTTTTTAAACAATAATAATAAATATTCAAAATTAAAATTACCTAAGATAGATGGGAGTAAAAGGCAGAAAACTGCACTTGAGCAATTGAAATAAAAAATAATAATAAAAAAGAAAATAAAATTACCTTAGATAAATATTCATTAATATAGACAGATCCCACATTCCATACAAAGAGTTGCTATATTTTGCTGTGCATAACTCACAGTTTTTTTGCCCAAATTTTTGAGGGATAAATAAGGGTGTGCATTATACACGGGTATAATGATTACATACAATGGGTATAATAAACACGTGTATAATGCTCACGAAAATGTGGGTATGCATTATACATGGAGAAATATGGCACTAAGCTTTACTACAAAGCCACTGAAAAATAAAACACTATAAATCATTAAAGCTACCTCAAACACCCAAATTTAAATAAATCATTTTTAAAGTATAAACTTTACACATTTTTAAAAGTTTTGAATTATAATTTTCTAAAATCAGGAAAATGGCAAAAAAAAAATATCATTTAGGGAAATGCAAATAGTAGACCACTTTTTTTTACATTTACTTCCCAACAATCACTGGCAGGGATTCGAATCTAAGATTACTGTAAATAACCCGTAATTGTAAACGCTTTCTCAGATAGACGAGTATGATACTGTGAGAAGGGAAGTTCAAGGAGCAGTGCCTTTGACCCACTAAGCTTCTTTCCTTCCATCAACTTCTACCAAAAAGTTTTGGTACTTCTAACAAGATAATTTTCTTCCTTTTAGAGACTGACCCTCTTCACTAACCCCTCACTTGTTTTCGTTCCCACCCTTTTTACTGATCTGATTATAATAGGAACTAATTTATAATGTAAAGCTCTAATAACAAGAGTATTAATATATCTACATAGCTCATTACATAAAGCATTCTTTGTTTACACATTAGGCATCATTCTCTTCATTTTCAAGGTCATTAGGTGTTGGATTATTGCCATTTTTAATACAGTCATTACCCTTCCTCTCCTTTCAACTGATGGATGCTAGTCAGGAAATCTCTAAGAGGAATCGTGATTTGGGATTTCTTCAGAATTACTTCGAACAGCTAAAATTATATAACTTTAGGAGCTAGTACATCACAGGTGTCTGGTTTTTTCATTTATACCTTAAAGATGTCTTATATATTCTTTTATATATATCAGTATCTCATTATAAACATCTAAGCAATTCAAGCAACTACTCAATAGGATCTACACAGTAAAGGAAGAGGGACATTAGCCTTCGATGGTAAATAAGATGAAGTAGACAATGGCTATCAAGGAGAACTACATAGCTAATTTAATACATTAAAAAGTAAACATAGAGAATAAAGTAAAAGGTTTTTAAATATATTTCTTGAATGTACCAAAAGGTGCATGCATTCAGAATTTACCTATTTCTTCTGCCCCTCCTCCCACTGGTCAACTTTCCTCCACCTCCACGGCCACTGTCCTAAGCAAGCGGGCATCATAGTCCTGTGTGTGGACCACTGCAGCAGCTTCCTGAACTGTCTGCAGCTTCTTTTCATTCCATTATGCTCAAAAGAGAAGGATACTCTTTTCAAACTACAAACCAAATTATATCACTCCCCTGTTTAAAATACTTCACGGTTGGACACCTCCCTTAGAGATAAAGTCCTAACAGGTCCTACAACCCAGTCTCCATGTATCCATCCAACCTTATTTCTCTTCTGTATCGTTTCGAGTTAGCTGGCTGGCTCTTCAGCCCCACTGGCCCCCTCCCCAAGTCCCACATACGCGTATATGTGCGGTGCCCTGCTGCCCAGGTTACCTGGACCTACTGCCCACTGTGCCATCTCGCTCCTTCTGGGAGTTCAGATGCAATCTCCAGGTTTCCGTTCAAATGCCGCCTGTGGGGAAACTGTCCCTGAGTTCCCAGATTATGCCAGATCCCACACTCACCATAGCTACAACGATCTGCTTCACTCAACTGAGCGTCCCTGCCGAGACTGCCAGCCTTGTGACGGGAGCGACATCTGTCTGTTCCTCACGCTATCCCGGGTGTCTACACTACAGAGCTGGGCATGGAGTAGGAGTTGGGCAAATAAATGTTCAATATAGTTTTAATATAAATAACATAAAAATAGTTTAAAGAGTCTATATGGTGACAGGAAAACATTAAGAATCAGTTTTGTGAAACTAAGAATACACAAAGTTCCTTGCAATCCCCTGTATGCCATACAAACTTCTAAGACAGCGATAAAACACACGACCAAATTGGAGGGGAAAATGATTATTCTTCGGATATATTCAAATTAAGGGCAACATTCATCGATGTCACTACCTAAATGCAATTTAATAAGAGTTTTTGGCTTTGAAAAAATCATATCTAGCAAGAGATAATGGTTATTTACTTATTTTAAAAATGACAAGCACTGCAAAAGGTAGTAGCAATGCATTTTAAATGCGGCACTATCAATGGTAGTGTTAGCAGTATCACGACAACGTGGTCTAAATGCTCACAAAAAAATTCAAGCCTCTGAAGCAGCACATACTAAAAATCCACTGATTTAGTGGCCCCTCAAAGACAAAAAAGTTTACATTGTTAACTGCATTTCATTGTAAAGCAAGTTATTAACAATTAAAAATATTTAACAAATTTGAAGTTAGTAGCTCTACAAATGAAAACTTCCTCAACCTGGAAAACTATGGGAAAAACTCTATGGGAAAACCTACAGCTGCTCTGGCTAGTGTAGCTCAGTGGATTGAGCACAGGCTGCGAACCAAAGCGTCGCCAGTTCGATTCCCAGTCAGGGAACATGCCTGGGTTGCAGGCCACATCCCCATTGGGTGCCACGTTACAGGCAACCACACAATGATGTTTCTCTCCCTCCCTTTCTCCCTCCATTCCCCTCTCTCTAAAAATAAATAAATAAAATATTTTTTAAAAACCTCTACAGCTAACATGACATTTAATGATGAAAGACTAAATGCTTTCTCAAGAATGGAAACAAGACAAAGATGGCTGCTCTGACCACACCCATCCACACTGTACTGGAGGGCCCAGCCTGTGTAACAGGCAAGGAAAATAAACTAGTAAAGCCATATAAAAAAGGAGGTCATGATTACATACATAAGAAATACTTTAAAAAACTACTCGCCCTGGCCTGGTAGCTCAGTTGGTTAGCACATCGTCCCAATACACCAAGGTTGTGAGTTCAATCTCCTGTCAGGGCACATATAAGAATCAACCAATGAATGAATAAATAAGTAGGACAAATTGATCTCTCTCTCAAATCATTAAACATGCCTTGACCAGTATGGCTCAGTTGATAGGGCATCATTCTGCAAAGCGAAAGATCATCAGTTCGATTCCTGGTCAGGGCACATGCCTGGGCTGCAGATTTGGATCCCAACTGGGGCCCATACAAGAGGCAACCAATCAGTGTTTCTTTGTAACATTGATATTTCTCTCCCTCTCTTTCTCCCTTCCTTCCCCCCCTCTAAAAAATTAATAAATAAATAAAAATTTTAAAAAATAAATAAAATCAATAAGCATATCATTGGGTGAGGTTTTTTTTTAAAAAAATCTGATTTTCGAAAGCTAGTAAGCAAGTCAGAAAACTGGGAGAAAATATTAGCAAAACAGACATCTAACAAAGGACTTGTATTCCAAATGTAACTGACTCCTACCTATAATTAGTTAATAGAACTCAAACAGCCCAATTTAAAAATGGAAAAATACTGGCATAGACATTTCACAAAGTAAGATATACAGATGACCCTTAAGAAAATGAGAAAGTGCTGAGCATCAACAGTCATCAAGAAAAGGCAAACTACAGTCACAACGAGATACCATTACACACCCTCCGGAATGGCTAATATCCAAACGCGGACTAACGCTACATGTTGAACAGACGCGGAACAACTGAAACTCTCACAATGTAGTGTAAAATGGCCCAACTTTGAAACAGTTTAGGAGTTTCTTCTAACATCAGACAAATCTACCCTGTGACCCATCAAGTCTATGCAACAGAAACAAAAACATATATCCATAAAAACGTGTATAAAATGTACATAGCAGCTTTATTTTTAATAGCAAAACACTGGAAACAACCACACATCTGTCAATCGGGGAATGGAAAATGTGTGTGTGTTGACTGGCAAGAGGTGTAAGGAAACATTCAGGGTTGATGGAACGTTTAGTGTTTCAATAGCTATGGGTTACATGTCAAACTCTTCAATGAATGTAACATTTAACACTGTGCATTCCACCTGCACATAAATTATAGCCAAAAAGAATGATAAAGCTATGACTGCACTTGCACGTTTCAAGTGCTCCATTTCTGTGTGAAACCACCAGATTAGAGCCTTAAATTACCTGAGAGAATTTTAAGGCACTGCCAGGAAATCATCTACCGGGGCTCGCAAAAGTAGGTTTATACTTGTGGTAGGTGAAACGCACAGTTTATCCTTGTATTATCATTCATTAATTATTTTATTTATTATTATTATTAACCTATTTGTACCCACCCCATATATTGACATTTGAGAATATAATTAAAGTCTAATTGGTCGAAAATAGTATGCAGAGCAGTAAGATAAAACCATATACAGCATGATCTTTCTTTCCATTTTCTCCAAGTTACAGTTTTGCCTGTGCTAAACATTTGTTAAGTCTGAAGACAAGGGAAGACTGACTTGGAGAAGAGAGTGCAGGCTTTAGAACGAGCCCAATTTGGGTGGGCACGATGGCCACGGCACTTGTTAACCACGAGGCCTCAGTATGTCATCCTCTCCACGTGCAAAACAGACATAGTAACACCTTTTACAGCTGGTTATTTAAACTGAAAATCAAAAATTAACTCCAAACAGCAGATATTCATTCAAAGCTCACTGATAGTAAGGTAAGCATAGTCTTTACTATCAACCGGCTTTTTGTTTAATTATTTCTCCTTAAGAAACTACACCCACAAATAACCTGTTGAGACTAGGAAAGTATTTTATTGACTAGCCAACTCCCTTAACATTCCTTTCAAAAGTACATTTTTTGAAGATTTTATTTACTAATTTTTACACACAGGGGGAGGGAGCGACAGAAACACCAATGTGTGATTACCCCCCAACCAGGGACCTTGCCCACAACCCAGGTATGTGCCCTGACTGGGAATTGAACCGGCGACCATTAGGTTTGCAAGCTGGTACTCAATCCACTGAGCCACACCAGCCAGGGCTAAAAAGTCCATTCTTAAGAGAAATACATTGTCTGAACCTGACTATATGCATCTTGGGAAATTTCTGATTAGCAACACAGTAATATAAAATTCACTAAACCTTAGTCCATGAATACTTCAGTTACATGGATCCTGCAATTCCCAAATAATTGAGAATTTCTCTTTTTAAATTTAAAAAATGTTGTTTGACTCTATCAAATTTTACATTTAAATCTTTATAAGAGGCATCATCCACTCCTCCACCTTCTTACACTAAGAATTCTGAACGGAATTCACTGTTAGCCTGGCAGCCTGGGATCATCTCTATTAACATCAATTAGAACACCGTCTCACGACACAATCATGCCTCTGCAGCTGCTGGATTCAAAGTATCATGTATCTAGAGAGACTTATTTAATTTCCACAAATAACCGGGCATTTAGAAAAGAACATATAGCTCCCTATATTTTCCGGCTCTATTTGCATAACAAATCTACAGTACCACTCCTTCTCCTCCTAATTTGCTATCTTTAATTTTCTAGAGGCTTAAATATTGGAAACTATACTTAAAAAGAATTTTTTCTCAGAAAGTAAGTAGCAGAACTGCTCTGTTTACTGAAGTGCCCCAGCACAGGCCTGGGCTGTCAGCTGCTCCAGATGAGGGAGGCAGTGATTTTTTCAGTGGGGCAATACATACAGTAAAGAGACTTAAAAACACACAGGAAAACAAATGTCAAGTTTTCTTGCATCTTCCATGGGAGAGTTATTGTTCAATCAGATTCTTCTCTTTCTTTATGAAATAATGAATCTGGAAATTAAACTGTTGAAGAAGGTTTTTATATCAATGAAATCCCATCAAATATTATCTCACAGAAAAGGTTCAATACAACCATCTCTTTTTAACTTTTATACAGTAAAAACATAGAGGAAAAAGCTGAACCTTAAAATATCTCCTGCAAAAGCCTGTTAAAGTTGTATGAAAACAGAAGAGCACGATTACAATTTAAATAATGGTTCACATTATAGGCAAGAAATGTTTACTTAAATTCACTTTTAATTGAAAGAGATTTACCCTTATTTAAAAATTGCTATTTTTTAAAGATATCCTATTGTTATGGCAACTGAAGTGCTAAAAATAATAAAGAAATATCAAAGTTGTTATAGCAACTGGAATTTTAAAGAGCCATGAAGTGTAAAGTAATCAAACCTTTACTTGGCTTGAAATGCAACATCTATGACTCAGTTTTGAAAAAGAAACTTGAAATTCTCATGCTCTTGTCTTTACAAGTTGTCTCTGGAGTCCGTCCAAATTTAAAAACAAGAAACAAAAACTTCAGCATAAGAGTTGAAGTATTTTTTTATATTCCTTATATCCCTCCATCATTTTATACACATTCAACAACGTGCTTTCGATAACTACACAAGTTACCAAACTCCATGAGTAGCAGAAAATGTTGATTACTCAGTAAATGCACACCAAACTGAACTCAATTATTCAGAGTTTTGCAAAAAAAATTTTTTTGGTCTTCTAATTTGCTTCTTATTGCCAACCTTCACTGCTCTGCTCCAAAATACACTGAAGGTGGAAAAGATCGACCCGCTGTCAACACGCACTGCCCAGATTCCTCCAACTAGAGTTCCATTAAATTAAACGTTACTGGAGGCTTACTGCATGATAGGTGCAGTGAGATGTTCTAGAAGCCCTCTCCCCATAGAGGTCACAGGCGAGCAGCATCACTGAGAAGTGAAGTTCGACACCGGGATACACCCAGACCAGCAGGAGAGAGTGCGCGGAGGCCCTATGAGCAGCGGCAGGGTCTTCAAAGGCTTGACACCAGCGTGACATCAATCATTTTCCCAGACATGGCCAGATTAAGAAATTAAACTTTTAGACTTATGTGCTTTGCATTAGAAAATCAAGATACCTTTTTCCCTTCATATCTTTGTTTGTTCCTTTCTAATAACTAATGACCAAGATTTGAGTGACAAATGTAGCAAACGGTGCAAACATAGCACATTTCTCTAGGATTTATGAACAGAAGAGAATTGGCTGGGAGGAGACAGACCCCTAGTATGTCTCTCCACACCCTTCTGCTTTATGTGCATTCCTTACTCATCTCCTTTTAGTACTTCCCCCCCAAAACCACTGGCTTATTTTTAAGCTAGCAGTGGCTTATTCCTGTGAGCTAGTACAGACACCTTGAGAGGCTCAGACGGGGCTCCGGGGAAAGAGAGCCAGCGCGCGTCTCCCTGAGGCCCAGGCCGGGAGAGCGCAGCTCCTGGTTCGCAGAGCCTGCTGCGGTGGAGTCTGACCACTCCGGAGAAGGAGAAGGCTTTCAACACAGCAGGCTCCTCCCTTAGCTACCTCGCCTGTGAAGAAGCCCAGCGATGGCCGCTACCATGGGGCACCGGAGCCCCACACCACCCTACGGTCTGTTATTAAAATAAATACCTTTTACTGTCCTTTACAGAAAGGAACAGAAGCACTAAAAATATCAGATTGTAGTACTTTATATTCAGGTGGTGCCTGTATGATTAATTTTATAAGAGCTGTTGGATTTCTACTTGTTTATGCCACATATACAATATATAGTGCTTACGTTTATGTGTACATTATACATGTGATAATATTTCTCAAACCAGAGTCCATGGAATCTTTGAGAACTCATCTTTAGTGGATGGTGACAGACACTCTATAATACTTTGTAATTTTCACTTTTTTATTTCTGCAACCATCGAAAAGCTTCACTAGAAGGCTATTCTAATCATCCGACTGCCAGCTCATGGTTCTGCAATGTCGGTGCCAACAGTTGCTGAAACATTTACCGCTGTGTTGGAGCCAAGCAGCTCTGAATTTGTTTGGGGCTAAGAAAACAGAACATAACGGCATTTAATATGTAAATGATGCAGCAAGTGAAGGTCACGTGACCTAACACCACACCGCACAGACAAGTTTTTCCAGTGGGCTGGAAGCGTGTGCTGGGAAAACCTGAGTCATCTGAAGGCACATGGCCCCATAAGGCATGCCAAGCTCAAGAAAACCCACATCAGAGCTGTCAGGATCACATTCAGGCTGTCAGCAGCAAATTTAATTTCCAGAACATAAACTCATCTGTAACATTAAGTTAATACAGAAAATGTACATTTTTACTGTTGTATAGTTTGCTTCTATTGGATTTATTACAGTCATGAGAGCTACAACTATGAAGAGTTTATATTTGATTTTGCATTGCTGCATATTTAGGTAACACTGAAATCATATTTATAGTCAACACTGGCAGAAGGAGATCGCTGAGGACTTTTTTATCCTCATGAAATGGGAAGGCATATTATTCAAAGTTGAAATCTCTGACACACACAGTAGCTGATATTCAAAAGATGCTTTTTAATAATGACAACTAAGAGCTATGGCAATACAAGGCAAAGGGAGGCAGAGCTACAGAAAACTATTTAACCAGGTTGGTAAGAAAGCCAGTAAGGGAAAGGCAAATACCATGTGACCTCACCTGTAAGAGGAATCTAACGAACAAAATAAACTAATGAATAAAGCAGAACCACAGGCACGGAAACATGGAACAGCCTGGCAGTGACCAGAAGACTGGCGGGAGGGGGGTAATGGTGGAAAGAAGGGGAAGGGACTGGTCAAAGAACATGTATGGATGACCCATGGGTCATACATGACCCGTGTATGACCCAACGGTGTGAGAACTGACTGTGGGAGTGGGGGGTAGGATGCATGGAGAAGGGCAAAGGGGAAAAAATCGGGACAATGGTAACAGAATAACAATAAAAATGTTAAAAATAAATTTAAAGAAAGAAACTAACATTTGAGAGTATAGTGCCCATAGGCTTATGGAAAATATTCAACTATGAGTCATATGAACAGATGGAAAAAGTTATAAGAGACGATACAATTATCATAAGATTCTCATTTAAACATACATTTGGTTTCACAGGAAAGCACTAAAGAAATGCCTTGACTGTTACCCCTCTTCCACAAACCTCCCTGGCCCCCCATTTCCACCCCACACGCTGCGCTGCGGCTCTAGACACAGGCCGCCGTCCCGTGTACCTTCCTACGGCCCCTGGAGCCTAACACCCAGCGCTCCAATCACACGCCCCTTTGTGTTCGCTGGAAGGATAACATCCCTGTTGACCCGGCACTTTCGCCCCGAAGATCTCCTGATGCTCCATAAGCAGACATTACTGACTTGACAGGATCACACTGAAGTGTGACGGGAAGAGGACACGCCAGCAGAAAGGCACGACAGAGGCCTTCCAGCCCTCAGCCCAGGGATGTGTTAACCATAAGACCAGTAAGCATCTGTTGCAGCGGCCTAAAATAATTTATTTAGCAATTCATTCACCAACCAACAGAGGTCTGAGTCTATTCAACCATCTTCTCCACTAGTTGATGAACTAACTCCTCCTATTATATTCGCTAAATAAATCAAATTTACTGATTTGTGTTCTTCCCCTACTGGATATCAACACAAAAGATTATTTTATAAATCTGGAGGCTAATCTAGAATAAACAGCAGGATTCTCTTGAAACATCAGAAATTGGGGCGGCTAAACTCACCCAGAATAGAAAGCTTTTTAAAAGAAAGCTAAAAACATTAAACTTTCTCATCATCTTTCAGCCATGTTACGGGGGAATGAGGAAAATGAGAAATCAAGCGGCTGACCTACATCTGCCAGGGCAACCCTGTTTCCCACCAGGCAGTTTCCAGGCTAAGTGGCTGAAGTGAGTAGGCAGCATAGGGAACAGCTCAGAACACGGAACCTTTGGCAGAAATCACTTCTAAGAGACAGAAACTGAGCAAGGAAAGAATAGACTATTATGCTGCTTTTGAGACATGCCTGCAAGAGGGATAAATGTTGCTAAACTGGCAGAAGCCTACTGAGAAAATGTCTCTATGAAGGCGGATTTCGGATCAAAGAAGAACATGTGTTTGAAACCTGACTGAGAAGACTGAAGTAGGGGTCAGAAATCCACTTGGTACTTTCTGGCCTATGAAACGGCGCCGTGCGGCAACGGTTGAATTGGGGATAGAGCCTGATGACACGCATGGTCACGTACACACGCGTACACACATTCACAGAGACCGAGTGTCCCTGCTTCTGTAACACGGGCACCTCCACAGTGCTGGCTTCCACCCGGCGACACCGTCCCGGTGTCCTCAGTGGTGGCCACCGCGCAGGCCAAAGCAGGGCCAGCGGAGGTCACAGACGCTGCCACCCTCTGCTCTCCCGCTCGCTCTCTTACCCAGCCCGGCTTTCAGGAGCTGAAATGGCCTGGCACCTAGCAGAAAGATGGTTTACAGAAATACAAGTATTTCAAAGAAATTGAAGGTTTTTGGAAAAAATATAATTTTGTTCAAAGAAAAATATTCTTTGGGTTCAAAGCAGATTCTCATAGGATCAAAATGTGCCATTAAGATGCTAGCATTAATCAAGTACTTAACACTCAGAGCACGAACACCAAGTACTCCATAATCAACATTTACGCTATGAAAAAGAGTGTTCACGAAATTTTATTCTGAAGTTGCTTATAAGATAATAAAATAAATCAACTTCTGATTCTTTTGTTTCTTTTATCATATATGAATTATTTCCAGAGCTATGTCTTTGGAATAATATCGAATCCTTGGAGTGTTAAGAATCCAGCCTTTCAGCAGCCTTCACAGAAAGAATGCATGCATTAAGATGCATTTGTAATCGAAAAGTTTTAGAAAACTTGAGAAAATATTTACCCAATATCCCTGGTATGTCTTCATAGTTGTGACTTTGATAGCCCTAGCCATTTAAATGCTTACATATGCAAATATGACCTGGGTGCCAAAAGACAGCTGCAAAAATGTGAGGAATTCTCAAACAGGAATGGGTTGGAATGACATTTTCCTTAATAACTCCTTTTATAAATGTACCGCCCAGGCTGAATGTCATTATGGGACTATTTATAATTTAGAGATTTCTGTCAAGATGATTTTATGCCCTGACATGGCACTGAGTAGGCTGGGAACAGCTGTATGCCCCAAAGGGAAATAAAAGTCTTGGTGCTGTTCATGAGTGAAGGTATTAAATTTGAAAGTATTTCTTACAGAACTTCACAGAAATGATGATGGCTAATTGATTATAACCTGCGGTAAAACTATACCACTCAAACAATATCAATTACAATAACAAATGTTATTCCACCAATAAAGTTTCTTCCTTCTAAGTACATGAAACAATTATAAATTTAACTTTAATCCCTTGAGCTTCCTAACCAAGTAGATGTATATAGCACTATTACAATTAAAGTTTTTGTGCACAAAATGAGTGTTAAAAAAGTTTTGGAAAATTTCAGGCAAATAATGTACCCAATATCCCTGGCATGGCTTTAATTTGTAACTGTTAACTTTGCATAACATGGATTTAACCAACATAAACAGAATCAAGAGAAAAATGTCGATTATTAGCTAACATGATGACATACCATTCATAAAAGACACTGTGGGCAGGATAATCAGACTAAGATGTTTGTTTTTGCTCTGTTTTGTTTTCTTGTTCTACTTATTCAATTTTTAAAATCCATTAGAATAAAAAAAAATTAGGTTATGTCTAATTTGCTCCTTATGTTTGAGGGAATTTTCATAAGAATCCAAGTTTGTGAAGAATTTTGAATATAACTGTTGCAAATACTCTTCATGTTTCAGGCAAATGCTACTTGAAATGACAGAAGGAAGTTCTAGTTAACTTACTCCCTGGATGACGGACAGAAAGTCATTTGACTTCTTCCAGCCCCCAATGCCTAATGTAGCTCATTTATCAAACGAGATGCTTACCATCTCAAGCGTGCGATAGCAACTCAAGATGCTTTTTTGAAGTTCTTGAGAGCCCTGAATTTTTTATATTCACAAGGGTGCCTGTTAACAATATTATAAATTTGGGCTGGGACACAAAAAGTGTAGGTGTAAAAGTCACTGATGAACATACTACAGTACCTGTTGCTTAGCCAGGTCAAATCCTCTCCATAGCAAATGCCGCAACAAATTCCAATGGCAAAAACTCAGCATGACAAAAAGATTCCCAATATTGCTCATGACCCACACATCTCAAATAACACTCAGTCTTCCTTACCAAGTGAAACAGAATTAAAAAACAGTAGGAAGTTCTCTAGTATTTGCTTGTCCTTAGCAACAAAGACAATTTAACCATTCTGTTCTAAATGTTAAATGATAACCCTATTGGTGGCTTATTTTCATTCCACAAAAACTTGCATTCCAATTGTATACCACGAATTTTAACAATAATAATGTCAGTAAAACGTTAACCATGGCCACAAATGAAACAAAGGTGTGCTGTAAATGATGCTGTACACAGACCAATCAAATCCATTCAAGCCTGGAACGTATTCCTGTTTTCATTTCAGAGTGCCAGTAAGACACTTCGGAAAGAGTGTGAGTTCAAGATCACTGTGTTGAATGTCGTTTGAGCCACTCGGTGCCTTTTTCCAGCACCTTTCTGTTTCCTATGAAGAGAACAAAAAGCAAACTGCTGCCTGATTTTAACTTAAAATATGGTTATTATTTATTTAAAATATGGTTGAGGACACATGGCTGGCATGTCTTAAAGTCTGAAAAGTATGGAAGAAAGCATTTCTAACAGTCCATCTAGTATATTTTTATCATTATCAAAAAGCACTGAATACCTAAAGAAATACAGAAATGACATGGGCTTGAGGGGAGAAATGAAGTTTAAATCTGCATCTTACACGTTTTAAATGCCAGATTGAGAACCGATCAGAAGTCGAACCAGGAGCTGGCGCCTGTGCTTCTCCGACAGGCATGAGGTCGGAGAGTGAGGCACAGAAAGGCTACTGTTTTCACAGCACTAACAGGGCGCTGTGCAGTCTCGTGTTCGAAGCCAAACTGTGAGTCAGAGCGATTTTACAGCCTCTCCTAGGTAGTGGGTCAGAAAAAGAAAGGATATATCCTACATTCCACACAGGCTGTGGAACACGGTCACACGTTTGCCTTCATCGTCCAGTTTACTATGCTTTCTTTTTGAAAGTTTTGGTTTTGGTCAAATACATCTTTTTTTATAAACTAAAGTGACTTTTCCCTTTGGCATAAGGTGCTTGCTTCTCAGATCGTTTGTCTTTGGCCTACATATCCCAAAATAAATATTTTTTTCTGTTTCTGAAAAGGAAGTTCCAAACAGAGGTCATATATAAATCAAAAGTAAAATGAACACTCAGTCTACCTTCCATACTTAAATTACCTGCAGACATTGTTCCAAAATTAGATTTGCGGGCTTGGCAGAAGATAGAACATAACATTTACAGAGCAGTGTTCTGTACCAGAAGTGAAAGAAGGGAAGAGGGAAAGAAGGGGAGAAAGAAGTGAAAGAAGAGGAAGAAGGAAGGAAGGGAGGGAGGGAGGGAGGGAGGGAAGGAGGGGATCTTCAAAAAGTTTCCAAAAAGATTATGTTAAAAATTATTAACTGTAAATACAGGGTCTGCAGAAGTAATCCCTGCTTGGGTGTGGTTGGCAGAGTAATAATATGAGTATAATAATTTACAGTTTTACTTTGAACATTTCACCTAAAATTTCATGAGTGCTTGTGTGTGATATTATTATGTTACAGAATTACATGCTAATGAGTTTGTAATGAAAAGGGGCATTATTTGCGCTAGACCCTGTATTTGTAATGTATTTTTATCCCAAAGCACATTGCTTGGCATTTAAATAGCCCCTTCGGCCCAGAAGTCTTTTAAATTTTGGCATTAGTTGATTCAGAATTCAAAGTACAGGTGCGCGGCACTCTGGAAACACGCGCTTCATTCTGAGATGGAGAAAAAGCAGTTTTACTCATAGTACATTTTCCAGAAGAGAATAAAGAAAAAAATTCAAAAGCCATCAAGACGTATTACCAAAAAAACTTATTTACGTTCACTATGTGTTGACTCAATACAGTGTCAAATGCTTCCTACCATGTCAGATGCAGTCTAAAGATACTGTGGTACGATCAGTGTATATTGTACATTATCAGAGTCACTCGTCAGCAACAGAAGAAACTGCAGTACAGAGAGCAGAGTGACACCTTGGGTGGGTGGAGGTTGATGGCAGAATTGAGCAAAAAAGAAAGAGAACTCACAGACGTGGACAACAGTATGGTGACTGCGGGGCAGGGGGACAGAGGTGGGCGGAGGTGGAGGAGGGCATGAGGGGGATAAATGGTAATGGAAAAATACAATAAAAATATTTATAGAGGAATGAACACAGAGTCTAGTATTGGAGATCCAGGCTGTAGCTGCAGATCATATCACTATCACCTGTTTATCCCATAGGAGTAAGTGCTACCTTTGGATTTCTCATCTTAAAAAGTAATACACTAACTGTCTTGTTTATCGCAGATGGTTAGTTGGAACATTAAATTAGATAATATTTATGAAACATTTTGTGAAAAAAGGATTAAGTATGCTATCACTATTTTTACTGCTAATATTTAAAAATATCTTTTTTCCCTTTTTATTGAATTCAATGAGGTGACACTGGTTAAAAATATCTTAAAGCAGATTTTAACAGATGAAGAATGGATGCCTGACTGATACCAGACTATTTCATGTAACTTGCCGTGGGCCTCTCTTTCCACATCAATACAGGGGGTACAGTACTTACTGTTGGCCTAACTCAGTATTATAGGAAGCTTTCATAGGATAAAATTAGAAGTATACAGAAAAAAAACCTTATAAACTATGATGCTATTTCTTGGACTGTCTGTATCCCACCCAAATTCGTATGTTGGCACCCTAGCCCTCAAGGTACTACAAAGTGGGGCTTTGGGGAGGTGATTGCTGCCCTTATAAATCATCCAAGGAAGCTCCTTCCACCACGTGAAGACAAAGCGGGAAGGCAAGTCTCCGACCCAGGAAGGGGCCTCACGTGACCCTGAACCTGCCATCGTGGGCCTCCCAGCCTCCAGAAACAAGTAAGTTTCTGAGGTTCGCATGCCACCTGCATTATGGTGTTTTGTTATAGTAGGCCAAACGGATTGAGACAGCTATGAAAGAGACATGACTATTCTTATCGTAAATTTTATTTTCTATTCTTAAAAGTTTTTTTGGAAGTTGCATAGATAAGACAGAGTTTATAGTTTGAGTGAAGTCTAAGTTAACCATGTGCTAAAACAAAATATCAACACTTTCAGAACATTCGCAATTTCCAGGAGAGAATTCCAAAATTATTTGACCATAAAAATACATGGAAACTGTAATACACTGCAAAGGGAAAGACAATTAACCAAAACCAACCTGAAGATGATCTAAATGCTGAAATTATCAGACAAGAACATTTAAACAGCTATTGTAACTATGCCCATTGATGTTAAGGAAATTATAGTTGCAATGAATAAAAGGAGAAAAAACTTCAGGAAAGAAACTGACAATAAAAAATAGATCCAAATGAAAATTATAGAATATAGACATACAATAAAAATTTGCTGGAAAGACTTCTAATAGAGATGAAAAAGAAAGGGTAAGTGAACTTGAAGGCAGATCAAGAAAAATTAACCTATCCTTAGAAGAAAGAAAAAGAGTTGACAAAAAAAAAGCCTCAGGGATCGGTACCAGCAGTTGGGGTGCCAGGAGCAGAGGAGAGAACGGGGGAGTAAGAGATACTTGAGGAAATAATGCCCCAAATCTTTCCAAATTTGGTGAAAGATCTGCCTTCAAGTTCACTTACCCTTTCTTTTAGCTTAAACTTCAGTCTGTCCTGAAAGGGTCCCTAGAAATATGTTCACATCGTTGTATGTTTTTGTAAAATTTGCCAAAGAAACATTATTTTCCTTAAAAAGGAAATTCTGAGCTCCCCCTACTCAGAATTATATATGTGTCAGGACCAAGGAAACCTAAATCCCTATTGGATATTTACACAGAACTAAGTAGCATAAAATGGATGGATGAAAGGCATACTAGAAATGAAAATTGCAAGCAAGTATATAAATCCTCTTGAGCCTTTAGAATACTACTAAACATCTCTTGATGAGTGTCATTTACAAAGCACTCCCACAAATTAAATTAGCAACATTCAAACTAATGTTCTCTAAATCCACAATCTCGATTAATATATAGTATGTTCAAGATCTTATAATTCTGTCTATGTCAGTGATCAAGTATGTCATGAGCACTATTTAAACTCATTTTCTTCCTGGGGGTGACGTCTGCAAGGTAGGACCAATCAAGAGGCGCTCTGGGTCAACGCAGTCACTAGCATCACTTCGTTTTCACAGCAGAGGAACTGGTCAGGTTTTCCACAGAACTGTGTGTCACGATATCGTTCTGGTTTCCTTACCCTCTCCAAAAAGAAAAGGAAAACAGCCCTCCAACAACCTATACCTCTGTGTTAAGCTACTCGATCCAGGACAGAATATTTTAAAGTAATGCGGTTTGCTAAGCAAAGGATTTCTCTCCATGTAACCCAGCAGAAGGAAGGTGAGCAGGACTTGTCTTCCTTGGATTTTAACTGTGGTAGGTTGATAGTGTGAGAATGAGATTAACAGAAGTAAAATTTAATTCTTATTCTTTGGGCTCAAATGGAAAACCTAAGAGGCACCAAACATTTCTGAGAATTAAAGAGGCTTGATTCAAAAATGAAAGCAGACAGCCAAAACCCAGATGGGAAAAATCGTTCAGAAAAATCATCTCCTTTTTCCTTGATTCTATGACTTTCTTTCTTTTCCATCAAGTAAAAGCCAAATGTCAGAAGATTCAGATGTTATATAAAGCATAAATTAAGAAAAAACCTTAAGCCTTATAGGGCAACTGTGTTTAACCCTTATCATGGTTATCATTTATATTTATTTATATGCAATCCTTTGATAAGAAACTATTTTAATTTTTAAACTATATTTTCTTATCTGTTCTTTTCATAGCAATAATAATGTTCAGTTATGAACTCTGTATTACAATGAAGACCATCCGTGATGATAATTTTATAGTAAATAGTAAACTATAATGTGACTTTTTAGTATATGTATCTTTCTTAACTAATATAATTAGCCAGAAACAATTTCATGCATTCACTGAGTTAATAATCATTTTAAAATATTTCAGAAACATTTCAGAGTTTAACGGCTAGGACCTAGAGCCTTGCTACTCAAATTGTGGTTCATTAACTAGCAGCAATGAGAACTAGTTAGAAATGAGAATCACAAGCTTCACCCCAGATGTACTGAATCCAAACCTGTACTTAATAGGATCCACACCCGCACATTAAATTTTGAGGTCTGTCCTAAATAATGTTCTCGACAAAAAGGGCAACAGTGACATTAAAACTGAATGCAAACAAAGCACGAACAGGTTCTCCAGAATCAGCTCAGTGCTTGCTTTCATGTCTGAATCGAGATGACTGCAGAGAGGTATGGGACTGGTCCCTTAGATGGTATGCTAAGTGCATCCTCCACATAGGGTCCCAGTGACATAAGGCTGGCATTTAGTGTTACTGCCATATTTTTAAGGGACTCAGCAATCCCTAAAGACTCTCTGGAGGGCCCCTGAAGCATCACGGAGTCCTTGGAAAATCCTTAAAATCACCACAATCAAGTAAGGGTTTCTCGCTTCGTGGCCGCAGGCATTCTTAGAGAACATGTCTATCTCCACAATAAAAAGACACAGTCATGACTTAATTGTAACCATTCTCTCAGAGTATTAATATGCCCCCCACACAGGCGCTGTCATGCCTCAGCATTCGAAAGGCCACCTCTGGAAAGCCAGCAGGCTGTCCTTTAGTGTTTCATCTCTGGAGGTACTATTTGTCTATGAAAAGTTTGGTAAGCCTGCAGTTTTATTACATTGCAAAGGAGAAATATTCTCTAACTTTACGGTCCAAGCAATGTTCAATAGGAAACATTAAAAAGAGAGTGACAAATCATAGATAAATAATAGGTAACTCGAGTTTCTATTTCCACTTCTGACACACATCTTCCACTTGACCTTGATCTGAGGATTTAGACTTCTGCATTAACTGTAAAACTAGTATTTGAAATCAATCTAATCCATAGATAAGTCACAAAGATAAATTAATGCATGTTTCTAAATCAATGTATTAAACACATATGACAATACTGCAAGTAAGGTAAACATATGACTGAGTTGTGCATACTGACACAGATCCGCACGCCCAAGTTCAAAGGAAACCCTAAACAAAAATAAGCCCTGAGCCATGAACCCTGAATAAAGGCTCCGGCGCTGCTCTCGTTCGACGTTCTGTCTTGCTCCCATCAGGCGCATCACACGTAATATAAACCCCCACATAAAGTGGCACTTGGGGGGTCATAACTTTTTCTTCCTTTCTTTAAAGAAACTATAAGTTTAACAGAAATGCATCTGCCTTTAAAAAGCAATTACTCCAAATTCACAAGACAATGTTTGTCCTGGCTAAGCATTCCATGAAGTCTGTAAATATTAGATTGTGTTGTACCAACGATTGTTTGTACAAAATTTACCTTCTTGAGCTATAACCAATTAGAAATAATGGCACAGAAAAAACTGATCCTGAGGGCCGACTGAAACCAGCTTCACAAAATTACATTAAGAGTTCCCTGTGCACCCCATCGGGGAAGGATACAGAGAAGAATACGCATACGTCGCAATTCCAGTCCTTACTGAGGGCGGCTTTCCAGTTCTGAATTTGTCCAACTACCTCCCTGTTTTACAAACCAATAAAATTCTGTGTGTGTATTAAGACAAGTATCAAAAATTAGAAAGTAAAATTAACAAAAGTAATATTAAGAACAATTATAAAGTACTCAGTAGTAGTTAATAATCAAATACCATTTGGGAAATTAAGAAATATCTGATATACTAAATATAATAATCATTATAAAAACACAAAGAAGCCTGGGAAATAACAAAACATAATACATATATCATACACACACTCTTGTGAAATTAAAACACTCTCTCATACACTAATTCTCAAAAAAGACTTTAGTCAAGCCAAATAAACTATTAACCTAACAGAAATGCCAATATGACTTAAATAAATTTATTTATAGTTTTTAGAAATCTCTGTTTATTCTCACATTTATTTACCTACACGCATACCCATAATTATAACTACGTAGCATGTAGTTTATTTCAGGATTTTAAAAAATGATAAGATTACAAGCTAAAAAGCCTTGCAGATCAACCAAAACATTCTAACTCCAAAATTACTCCTATTGTGTAAACTTATACCTGAAAAGAACTCCATTAAATATCAAAGTTTATCACTACAAGTCAAGTCTGCGAGAAATCCCGAAGCTGCCCCCTCCAACTGGGACAGAGCAGTTAAAGAATGCTGCTGGCAGCTGGACAGCAGGAGCTGAGCCCACAGTTTGGCAGCTGAGGAGCAGTTTCCTCTTTAATTGGAGTGGTTTCCTGATTAATGAGTCCCAGGACACTTAATGCAACATTACACGGTGCCCCTGAGACCACGAGTGTTCTCCTTATGGCACTGCCTCGTCTCTTCCCAAGGACCGAGCTCCATCGATTTTCCGTTCCAGTGGGGAAATGCCTTTCCACAGACGGGGGCTGGAAAAACCACACATCTCAGTAACATCATCATCAACCCCGACAGGCAAAAAAGTATATTTAAATTATCTAGGGGAATGCCTTCAATCCTTAATTTAAGGTTCTGCTATAGTTTTTTACTCAGAAAAATCCTGATTTTCAATAATATGCAATAAAGATCGATACTCCTGTTGACTGCACAATCAGCTCTGAAAGGCTAAGACAGAAACTTTGTAAACAAATCCAAATCATACCCATACTTGAGCTTTGAAACTCTTCAAAGTAAAGACCCAAGGCCCCTAGAAATTAAAGTAAGAAAGCTACAGAGACTTTGATTGAGTAATCTCTATGAAGAGATGGAACCTTACTTAGAGTACCTAAGTACCAACTAGACAGCTAGGCAGAAAAATTAAGATAAGCTTTCAATTAAAAATTGCCATTATACTTTTCAAAAAAGAACTCAAGCGTTAAAGAATTAAATGGAATTGCTCCTTTTCACATAATTTTTGCTGGTATCACAGTAAAAGTCATCTATTAAAATATTAAACGGTTTTCATAAACATGTCAAATATGAGCCTCGTAAAGGGTAGAAGTGACTGAGTTGCTCTGACAGTAGTAACAAGTAAAGCTCTCTCTTATAGAAATACGCACACCCCTGGTATTCCAATCCAGGAATAAAAAAGTTTCAAGCAACTTTTACCTAGTGTATTCATTCATTAGGAATAGAAATGTTGGTATGTAAAAAGTTAGTCTATTATGCATTTCATAAAACCATTACTGATAAAACTGATTGTGAATCTAGAAAAAGTAAAGATTTAGCATAGAGAAGAAAGACACCAAATGAGAAACATAATAAATTGTTAAGGCATAACTGTTCTTTTGAAACTGCAACATATCGAATTGATTACAATACTTAGTTTGAAACATTCTGTGGAATTAATAATTAATTAGATCAAAAACCAAACTATAAAATAAGGCTCTTAAATCTGAAAAAACTGCAACATTAATAACACCCCAAAACATGACAGTTACCTAGTATCGTCTTGAAGAAGCTCAAGAAAAGTCACAAAGGAACTAAATTTTTCTATGGCTGAAAATAATCTTGAATTGACTCAGTGGTCTTTTGGTTTTCCACTTATTTTTTTCCTATTTGGTAGAAAAAGGAAATAGAAACTCAAACATATCTGAGTTTGTAACAGAAGACATACTATATGTCATATTTTGGGATCTCCATATGTGCACATTAACAACTACATATCTTCTTTATAAGCTCTAAAGAATTATTTATGTTATAATAAAAAAATGAGCAAATTAAAAAGACAACTTTTCAATGCCTACTCTTGAAAGGCATTCCCTAAGAGCTATTCATAAATGTAATGAAAAAAGTAAGACTTCCACCAAAGCTCCAGTCTATAACTTGATATGTTCTACATTATAAAATATATATATATATACTTAGATCATGGAGCACTGCCCTCTGGAGTTTAATTCCTTTAGTTATCCAACGAATATTTACTAAAGGCTACTGAGTGCCAGGCTCTAGGACACAAAGCAAAACAAAATGACCCTTTTTCTGTGATGACACAGTCTACTATCTTGTCAGTTTGAAAACCAGCTAAAAACCATACAACTACAAAGCAACCTAATCCAAGAAAGTCACAGGGAATCTGAGACCAAGCAAACACAAAATAACAAATAATGAAAACCACTTTTCAGAGCTCCATGCATAAAGAGAATGGGAGGATATGATAAAGAGACAAAGAAATACAAATGGTAAAGACACACAAACGAAGAAAGAGAAGATACTGAGAGATTCGTGATGCAATCCAGCGAGAAGCTGCAAAATGGAACTGTTAGCAAACATGGGCAGGACTGTGTAATACGCTGGGGGAGTGTGGACTTTCTGCACCTGCCTGAGAGGTATTTGCTGTCTCTCCCATTTTTTAACCTTGACACTAATTAACGGTAAACACATCGAAACTTTAAGTTTAAATGGAAAAGTACATCAAAACCGAAGCAAAAGCCCT
Organism: Trachops cirrhosus; assembly: GCA_028533065.1. Classification (NCBI taxonomy): domain Eukaryota; kingdom Metazoa; phylum Chordata; class Mammalia; order Chiroptera; family Phyllostomidae; genus Trachops; species Trachops cirrhosus. Next base: position 39,917,933 of record CM052551.1, read on the forward strand.
GGAAAAAACTCATCACACCACATCACTCAGTAAAATATAAATACAGGCCTGGCTGGTATGGCTCAGTGGATTGAGCAAGGTCCTGTGAACCAAAGGATTGCCAGTTTGATTCCCAGTCAGGGCACATGCCTGGGGTGTGGGCCAGGTCCCCAGTTGGGGGCATGTGAGAGACAACCAACTGATATTTCTCTCCCTCTCTCTTCAAATAAATAAATAAAATCTTTTTTAAAAATTAAAAAATTAAGAATAAGTAAATGAACACATCTGCTTTAGAAACATATGCAAATACAGTCAGTAAAGTCATAACACTGGGATGCAGGAGTCACACTGTAATCCTGGGCTCCCGAAAATTCGTGAGATTTAAGAAAATATCACTGCTTCCCTCTTATCCTTGGGTCTACAGCTATAAATGTAGCTCTCATGCCACTGAATCATCTAGCTCAATCATCACCCAAAGCCTCCCTTCAAAACAGTGCACTCCTACTCTAATTCCATCATATGAAAATTAGGGTAACATTAGAAAATCGTCTTTTCTTTAATTTACCTCAAAACTATAACTATGTTTAAATGATAACAAAACTAGTATTTGTTACGAAAAACAGAACATTATCCTCTAAGTATAAGAAAATAATTACATTTGTAATTTTTACAGAAACATGTCAGCGCTAGTGGGAACCTTTCAGTCCTCAGCTTCACACATGGTGGCAGCTTCCACACACAGGTGTCAGGGTAGATATGACAGAAGAGGAAAGGGCTCCGGGATGGAGACCAAGACAAGCTGATAAAAGTATGCTATGAAATAATAAGCAAAGGTGTAATTACGTACTAAGAAACCACCACCCTTACGAGACAAGAAAAGAGAAAATGAAAAGTACATTTTCTCTAAAAATCTCTTTCGATAATCCTTAGTTTCCTTTCATAGAGACCTTCCAGTACATCGACACGTTCCAGGTATTTACATTACAACATAGTGAGCACTCTTTATTCTCCTTGCCACCCTTTTTTTTTTTTTTTTTTGGTTAATAACTTTAAAGAACTCTATGTGTCCTGGAGAAATTCTGTACATGCTATGGCTGCATCAGGACAAGAGTATGTGGCTCTTCTGTATCTCGGCGGTTCCCACCCCGCTGGAATAACCCGGCTCCATCAGAGAGCTCCCTTCCCACAGCCAGACGCCGTGAGGACCCCGAGCAGGGCAGCCGCGCGCTCAGGCATCGCCTTGCCTCTCGGTGGCATCTAGTGCTGAGTGTCAGCCGATCAGCGTGCTGCACCGAATTTTTGAAAAATAAACAATGTAAAGAAAAGGTAAACATCCACCTGACTAAATGATGTACAGAAGTTTAATTTAGTTGTGAGAGCTTATCAAATAAAAACAGATATAATTGATACCATAATTTCACTTTTCAATTACTCACTAAATGTTATTCAATCATAAGAAAAATACCAATTTAAACATTCCCTCTTGAGACTGTCTGTAACTATAATTATAGCACATTCCAACGAAGTAGAGTAAAAATTTTTCTTCAGCTGTATGTTTTATTAAAAGCTGTCTGCTACAATAACACACTGGAGAGAGAAGACAGGCTTTACTCTGAGCAGCACCAATAATCTGACAAGGATAAACACAGGGAAGCTTTATCTGTCCATACAATGCGCAAGGAAGCAGAGAATGTGCAGAATCTTACAATAGTTCTCTTTTATTTATATTCCAAAAAAAGATTTTTGCAGCAACTGCCAAAGTAATATTTCCAACTATTGCCCTTTCTGCTCTCCAATAGAGGTTCCAGCACATGCTGTCTGTAGTTTATAAACCTGGCCTTCTTCTTTGCAAGCTTATACTGTTTTATATTTAGCCAATAGTTGGTATATTCCTTAGTTCACTGATTTTAAAAATTGGTAAGTATCACCAACCCAGCACAGAACTCGGACCACAGGTACCCAAACATACATTGAGTAGACATTATGCTATTACTTGTTAAATTCCTATCACAGCAATCCTAGGTAACCAGGTAAATATTCTCTTGTGATATCATTTTGATATGACACAGTTTGAGGTTTCTTGTTTCATGTTTATTCTAATAAGAATAAACTTGTGTTACACTCTTCCCATTTAACGAAGAACAAGCACTGATCTGTGAACAGCGGATGGGGTTGGCCGACTGGGGTGGGGGTGAGGGGAGGAAAGAGCACACTGATTCCACCTTCTAAGGCTTCCTGGGCAACCCAACCAAGTCACTGACTGGCAGCTGGATCGCTCCACGGTGCCGTCTACACTGCACCCCTCTCCTCGGCTGCTCAGACACTGTAATTCCCACCACAGGCACCATCTTCCCCGGGAAGTCTTCCCGGCTCTCCCAAGCACAGCTGTCACTCCCTCATCTGTCTTCCACACGCCTGATCAAGATGCCCACGGTAACCTGAATCAGGCTATACTGACCTACCCGTGTACAGGCCTGACTTCTCCCAAGGCTACACTCCTCAGGGTATGAACCCTTTTCATCTACATAGCCCTGGAAACCACAGAGAGTTCAGCCCATAAAAGATGATCAACAAAGAGTCACTGAATAAATGAGTGAATCAATAAGTGAATGAAATTAATACCTGCCTTGAAACCTTGATTACATCAGACAGTCATTAGGAGTGGTTTTTAGAGAATGTCATTTTACTTTGTGATATACTTGAATATGCATAACTACTAAAATAATAACTCATGAATCACTACAAAGTCAAGTTTTGGGATTCAGATATTCCATGATATACACCAGCCAAAAAAAAAGACAAGAAACAAACAGACAAACAAAAAAAGATAAATCTGACACTTCATGCTTCTGAAAAGATTCCTTTCCAATTCCACCAGCTGCTGTTCACAACCTGGGCTCCTGTGAACACTGCGTGACTGGAAGCTGTCCGATACACGTGTTCAAGTGGGAGTATACACTGACAGCGCATCCTTTATTCTTACTGTGGTGTTCACGAGGTAGTATCATATTGGTAAAAGTAGAAGCTAATCTTGAATGTCTGCTATGTGCTTAGCACTATATCATTTTATTTAATTCCTACAACAATCCCGGTAACAATCCCATTATCTCTTCTTTGCAAATGATGAAACTGTGGCTTAAAAAGTTGGGGTAACTTCTCAAGATCACAAACCCAGGAAGAAGTGAGACTCAAATCCAGGAGGAAATGTTGGTGTTCACTATGGAAGGAGACTATGGCTTGAAATTTTAAAGCTCTGCTACTCACGACCTTGGGACCTTGGGCAAGTTCCTCACCTGGCACTTGGTATACACGGTAAAACTTTTACCACATGTAAGAACATAGACTGTAGTGTCAGGAGTTCATAAATAATATTTTAATTTTTCTCCCAAATTTTGAAGTCTTAAAAGGCATGAGTTAACAAAGCCTCTATTTGCTACACCATGAGCAGCCATTACAAGTATACAGTTCATTATTTATACAAAAAAGTGACCTGACACCCAGAATTATGGTTTTTGGACATTTCTGCTCAGATAGCAAAATCGATAAAAACTATTCTGAGCATAAACTTCTAATATATGTATGCATCTTTTATTATTTATTTTAATTACACACACATGCTACTGTATTATATTGCTGTTTTTATATTTTTAATATTCAGTCCTAAATTCTCTGCACCTATTTGTACAAGTTTAAGCATATTTGATATTCCTGGTTTCATGTTTTTAAGTAAGAAGATATTAAGAGTTTTTATAATAGCACAAGCATGTAAGTTTTCAGTGATAAAATCACAGTGATATTTAAATTGCCAAATGTATCAAATGTCCTTCACTATAAATAACATGATTTTATTTCCAAAAGCAGCTGTCCTCTTATCCATTATCATAACATGAATTCTCACTTAATGGATAGATTAATGTTTCTCTTTTAAAATATCTTGCTGTGCAACATCTTATGACAGCAATCTTTTTATTTTATTTTTTTATTTGTATTTCTTAATTGTTTTATTGTTGTTCAAGTACAGTTTGGTGCATTTACCCCCTCACCCAGCCATCCCCACCTCCCCCACTTGGTCTTGTCCATGAGTCCTTTATAGTGGTTCTGACGGCAATCTTTCTAAACTGCTCATTCACACTATGAGTTACGGTCGAATTAAAACTACATAATCTATAAATCCACAAAATCAAACACATGCAAAATGCAAAAATCTGATACCCTGAGAGTGAACATACGAGTGTGAGCACCACAGTGATTCGGGCCCAAGGACTGACTGTAAGCCCTTCCTTCCCTCAGGCCACTCCTGAACTACACGGGACAAGCGGCCAGTGGGCCCAAAGACCTAGCGAGGTCTCCGTGTCATAGGCCAGCGACTATCCGCACGCCTTCATGTCCCTTTGTGTTTGTAATTTTTAAAATATAGATGAAACTTTAGACATCCTGCCCTACCCCACATCGGTGGATCACCTTGTACATGCCACTGTAGAAACCAATCATAAAAAACGGTTTAAAAAAGACCCTGAATCTAGCAACGACGGACTATACCAGGCACTCAAAAATATACGTGGAAGGGAGGGGGCGAAGAGGAAAGAAAGGGAAGAAGGAATTAGAGGGGTTAAAGAATTTAACAGCTGATACACCCTGAGGAACAAGTCTTGGTTCTCAAAAAATCACATTTATGAATTGAGACTTCTAAAAACCAAAAACGATGCTATTATTTTAAAGTCTGTGATTTACAGATTAAGACAGTGGAAGGTGAGACCTATGAAGACCGTCCGGGATCAAGGAGGACCTGTCTTGACCATGCTCCGCAATCAGCCTTTTAGACAGAAGCTAAGGCACTTAGCTGGACCCAGAGGCTCTGACAGAGTAAGGATCTGGGCGGCCGCCCACACCACTGAAGTGCAAGGTCACGTAAGCGCAGAAGGCCTTTCCATTTCAAGTTAATCTGATTTTTAAATTACACTAGGAGACAATTACACTGTGAACAAGTGTAAATATATAAATTTCAAACAACAACAGAAGGTTAATTGATTGAGCTTGAAAAATAACTAATTGCAGTTTGGTAAATAATTATTATAAAGTCACTAAAAGGAAAAAACGAAAGCCAAGCCACAAAGTGCGGCAGACGACGGGGGCGCGCCGTGTACCACTTCCCAACACGTCCGGAGCAACAGGCGCAACTCCCCACTGCACCACCCGACACGGCTCTGAAACGGGCCCGAGGCAGTTATGACTCACGGGGGCTGTGAAAGCAGATTTATTTAACAGATCCTATGAGCGTAACATGAAAGAGCTTCCTACCTTTGTGATGAGCAGTCGGTACCTATCCAGCATCGCCTGGTTGTCATGGCAGCCTGCTAACAACTGCCATACCTCTGCCCTCAGAGCTTCAGGGACGCCACTCTTCACCAGAGTCGACAGCCCTTTCGGTCGTGCCCCAAGGTTGTTGTGCCTGAGAACAAGCAAATACAACGCTCAGACTCCCCTCACCACCGCCGAACTGCTGCGGTGAGGAAAAGGGCACTGATGAGTTTACACGAAGAGCACGCCTGGGCCCAAAGAGGGGAAGGGCGTGGACTAATGAATGATAGGGTTTAACTCTGCGATGTTTTTGACTGTTTTTCTTGATCTTACCTTCTTTATCGTGAACCATGTTATTCCACCACCAAAGAAAGGTTTTTCTTTCTCTCCTTTCCTATTCCTTGTTTACCCTATGAACTTACTCACAATATTAAATGTGTTAACTAAATGTTTCCAGGCAGCATTTCAAGCACAAAAAGGACCATCCAAACCCCCTCAGATGAGTGTACTAAGATAAGGTGGCCGCTGGTGTGTCCTCCAGCTCCAGCGCAGAGCCCGGTGCGGACACACCCTCCCCTGGACCGACCCGTCCCGTGCTTGCCCCTGCCTGTCCCAGTCTGGCTACAGAGACTGCGGGACGTCTGAGCGGAATGCTGGGGCTTGAGAACTATCTGACGCCAAAGGGGTGTATGCCTTTATTTTTCTTTGACCAGGCTAATTTACATCTCTCAATAGATCGACGATAATGTGTAGGAAACTGATAATAACGCGTAAAATTTCTGTCCTTAGCTATTCAAAACATTCCTATTCATGGCAATGCAAATGAATTGTCTGGTGGAGAGTACAAGTCTCTAAATGAAATCCTCATTTTCATTGGTTCTAATACATTACTGGTTCTTCCTTAGTTAATGACAAATAAACTGAGATGTGTTCATTTTATATTTGTATATGTAAGATAATTTTCTTTGTTTAAAAAAGGTGAGGCAGCTGGCCCCTCTTCCTCTTAGAGTATCTTCTCACAGACGTAATAGGCTCAACTCTTCGACTAGGAATCTGATAAACCTAGCCTCCAGATTTTACAGTGAGAAGCCACCAGCCGTCCAACCCTCGGATCTATGATACACATCCCCAAATTAACTCAGGAGTCCCTCAGGATTTGTACAGGAGGTCACCACCAGTAGTATCACTTGTCTCTTAAAATAAAAGTAGTTTTAATTGTTCTCTCATCTACTTGATTGTATAAAATGTGTAAAAGTCATCCCAAACTCTGTACTTTCTCCTAGACTACCTGCATGCATGTAATCTGATACGCATGCCCGATAAAGTGTTTTTCCACATGTCTACACCACATGGCAGAGTCTTTTTGTTGGCAAGATTTTTTAATTCATGATAATCTTTTTTAAAAACTCAACTATAATAAACATGAACAGAGTATTTATAATAAATATAAACAGGGTACCTTCTTTTGTAGTTTCAGATAAAACCCCAAAATGTAAAGTAACAGTTTAAGTCAAGAAAAATAAAACAGACTGAGTTACAGTTTATAATCAGTGGTGAAATGAGTATTTCTAAACTCTTCAGCCCCTTTTAGTGGTAAGAGACTTAGCAGAGAAAGGAAATGGAACCCTTTAACATAGATACCTCCATGTATTGGCAATACAGCATAAAACTGATGACTCTGAGCAATGTCACGTCTTATAAATAAGACTACACTGGGGGGAAGGCCTGGGCAAACATAAGGAGTATTTATTTAATTATTTTTAAAGACTTTATTTATATACTTTTTTAGAGAGAGATACGGAGGGAGAAAGAGAAGGACAAGAAACATCAATGTGCAGTTGACTCTCATGTGCCCCCTACTGGCAACCTGGCCTGTGAACCAGGCGTGTGCCCTGAGTGGGAATCGAACCAGCGACCCTTTGGTTCACAGGCCAGCGCTCAATCCACTGAGCCACACCAGCCAGGGCATATATATAAGGAGTATTTATAAATTTTATTTTAACTTTTATGTTTTTAAAGTACATCACAATATTAAGATATAGGAACACATCGATTTTAATACAAATTAATATAATATAAAATTTAACTAATACAACATGAATTATGTAAACATAAAATTTTTAATTAAAAAAATGAATGTTTACCATCTTCCTAGCAATTCTCCCCAAGAATACAGGATCTTCTCAGGACAGTCCTTAGACACATCACCTGTTCCACTTGAGAGTTCATTATCACTCTCTGTAGAAAAACACAGAAACAAAAACAATAAACATTATATTCCATAGTATATTAGATATCTACACATTATAAAACAAAAAACATGACTCAGTGCCTATAAAAGACAAATGATACTTTTGCTTATATTATTACACCCATTTACTGTTATTACAAAAATAACGGTAAAAATTTCATCCATATAATTTATCCTTAGTGCCTAGATACATACTTTCCAATTATAAACTTTTAATGAAAATACTTATCTATACTCTACAGAGTATAAAATTTCAAATGTTTACAAATAAATAGAGTAAGTACCTACAAATACAAAGAGTAAAATTTAAAAGTTAATGATAATACAAGTAGAAATTTCTATTTGGTGCTCTATTCACCAGATTAATATTCTGAAATATTAATGTTTTACTAGTGAGACCAAAATATACTAAAACCAATGGTCATACACACACACACACACATACACACACAATGCTAGAAACACCTATATTATAATATATACAAACACATCACAACCTGAAATGTAAGAAGTAAGGTTGTAGACATATATTCATATGTACAAGATATGGTACAAGACTAAAGGAAACTATTTGGCCTTTCAAAACGGCAACTTTATAAAACATCCCAAGTTGTGAAGTGATAGTTTTACAAAGAATGGGATGGAGTGACAGTTTGCAATCGCCAATGAAGATCAGTGACTCTCAGCTCTAGAAATCTTTTTGAGTGGTAACAGAGTTAGTAGAGAAAATAAATGCAAGAGGCACAATTTGCCTACGTTATGACAAGGCCTTCGACACAGCGCTGCACAAGACGAGGCCGGAGAAATGCTGTGCGAGTGCCAGAACGAGCGAGACTCTGCCTGGCCTGCTCGGCACCGTTACCGCACAGCAGGGCCTGGCCCTGAGTCAGCACCACGGGGGTCTGTGTGAGGGACGGCGCTGCTTAGCCTGCTATAAATCCGGGGATCCGAGGATCAACTAGTTCCTGTCCGTGGCTGTATTCAACACCAAAAAACACGAGCGTGACAGGTAGAGGTTTATTTGGCCAGGTGGAAACATTTGGTCACATGCACACAAAAAGATGTTCATCACAGATTTAGTAAAATATAACCAAAACATATGAACACACAGACAAATGCTTCAGTATCCTTAGGACAATACTGATAAGCAAGAATTACAGGACACATTTTATTCAAAAAGTGAACATTATTCTGGAAATTGGAATAAAGGTTAAGAGAGTAGACACATCACTGCTCTAGAATTACCTCACACAAGCAACTCTATGAAGTTTGCAACAAGTTCACCATGAAAATAATAAAGAAACTTTTTAAAAGCTAAAGCAAATGTATTAGTATTGAAGGGACAATGTAACCAAAAACAACGAAAGCCTTAATATTAAAATATCTTCAAGAACTATCCCATGCAAATAACTATCCCTTATAATCCTTATAATTTCTTCATCTAAACTGAGGCACTTTTGAGAGTGAAAAGAAAGACTATTAAAAGTTACACCAAAAACAGATAAACTCAGGTTAATAGGGACCTCTGGTCACCCTTCTTTTAAACTGGCACCAAGTATAATGTAATTACTTATAAATTGGAATTCAATTAAACAGGGTCTAAGATGATCCCACCTTATACTCCGTTTTGCTCCACAGTAAATTAATATGCCAGATTTCTAAAATATTTAGAAATTTGTTAATGCTAAACTAGAGAACAAAATCTAAGAACGCAATAAAAAGGAAAAAGAAAAACAGAAACAAACACTGATAGGCATCATTAATCTTGATTATAGTGCAAATCAGAAAGTACTACTAATACAGAGAATCTGCCAGATTCTTATTATTCTTGTTGGAAAAGGAATCCCAAAGCATGAAACAAACCAAGATACCACAAGCAAGATTAAGAAATATGACCAACTATAAATTAAAAATGTCTAGAAGTAAGGTATAGAGTATAATTTTTTAAAGCAGAAAAAGATCCAACATATGACACTGGGCTATTTTCACTAGTACACCAAGGTCTTAGTAAACCATAAAATAAAGAAAAATCCATCATGAAATTGGTCCAAGGATATGAACATAGTATAGGGCACAATACACAAAATACAACCAGCCAATATAGACAGACCTAACTCAATAATTTTTCAATGCAAATTAAGATGATACAACATTCACCAATTAGACTGGCACACAGTGTGAAAAATAGTAACACTTAGTGTTGGTGAAAGTATGGGGAAACAGGAAAGAAGACTGACATTCAAATAAGAGCAATCTTTTAAACTTGGTAAGATTTGAAATTAGTACACTATTTGATCCAGCAACTCCACATCAAAAAATTTTTTCCAGAAATACATGTCAAAGAGAAACATGTAAAAAGATTTTCACTGTATCACTGCTTGTAATAATAATAAATTGAAAACTATCAAGAATCTACCAAGAAGTTTTATTAACTAAATTATGGTATAGCCATTCAGAAAATAGTATCTAGTAGTTTAAAAGACTTGAGTAACAAAAGAGTAATCTTTAAGGATGGTTTTATTTTATTTTTTAGGATGGTTTTATTTTAATAATATTGCTTATGTGACTACAAAGACCACGGAAATAGCTGTAAGAATAGACACCAAACTATTCCCAGCAATTATGTCGCAGCACCTGACGGTACCCTATCACACAGGAGGCACTGAGTAAATATCCAGGGGAGGACGGAAGGAGATCAGACTTTGGGCAGTGGGTACACAATGCCGTATACAGATATGTATCATAGAAATGTAAACCTGAAACTTATACAATGGTATTAACCGATGTCACCCCAATAAACTTAATTTTTTTTTAATTTGGGGGAAAAGAGAAAAAGAAATAAATATCTAGGAAACACACCTATCACTTAAGTTTTATACTTCTATAATGTATATTCTTACCTTTTACAATAAGCATGCTATAATAAGCATGGGAAAAGGATTTTTATCTTTTAGACAATCCCTGCTGCTTTATGAAACCAAAAACCTATCATTATAAACCTCTACTAACATGCCATTAAAATCACCACTGGTAACAACAACGTACCGTCTTCCTGACAACCTTTCACGTTACCGTCCATCACAAAAAGTGAACCGGAACTGTAAACCCCGAGATCAGCAGAGGAGAACCACAAGGAAAAGGGAAGAAAGTGAGCAGACAGGTAACACCAGATCACAGATGAACACTGACGCAGAGCGGACAGCAAGTCAGGGGCCAAAGAATTGGATGAAAAATCAGACTTATCCAAGGCTTTTACTGAACATCTGCCTTTTTTGGTTTATATTCTAGGCACTATTCTAAGTTTTACAGGCATTATGTCATTTCTCCCCCTGAACAACCTAGTGAGGCAGTCACACTGGTTTGCCCAGCTTGAAGATGAAAAAACCTAGGCGCAGAGAGGTTAAGTAATTCACCCATGCTTACCCAGCTAATGGAGAGAGAGGATTCCATCTCAGTTTGAATCCAGAGTCAAAACTACCTCTCCGTACAGTTTTCCCTGCCACGTGTCTACAGGAGGCTGCGCTTGGCATTAGTAAACCCCAGTCTGTGCCACGTGACAACATCTAGTAAATGCCAGGAGAATGGAAAAGCCAGACACGTAAAACAACCAGCCCCAGAAACACTAAATCGGGAGCATCAGATTTAACGGTAAGGCTTCAGGGATGGAAGCCCTTGATGAATGAAAATGAAATCGAAATCCCAGGGATAGCAAGAGTGTGAGCCAGATTTCTATCTTCCTTGCTGCAGAAACTACGGACCAGGAGTGTTTTAGATACTTATTGGTCATCCTGCTAGACAGAAAAATAGGGGGCTGAAGGACAGCACATTAAAGTTCCTACTATATTAGATAAAACAGAGCTTCTAGAGAGGATGAAAGAAATAAACTAAGACAAAAACAAGAACGAAAAAGATGTGGGAGACCAAAGTGCATTAACAAGCACAGTGAGGAGGGTGGTGAGCATAATGTGACCAAGACGACAAGGGAAAGGAGGGTGGAACCACGAAGACATGCAGAAGGGAGGGTAACTGGAGGTTCTGAAAAAACTGTATCCCAGTCTACAATACATAGCAAAAATATGGAGGACAAATGATAGAAGGCTGGGAGGCCCACCTTGGCTTATGCATACTTTTTAAATATTTTATTCATTTATTCCTAGAGGGAGGGGAAATCAGGGAGAAAGACAGGGAGAGAAACACAGACTGAGCGTCAGCCGGGGAACAAGCCCCCAATCCAGGCATGTGCCCTGACCAGGGATCAAACTGTGACCCTTCACTGTGCAGGACAATGCCCAACCGACTGAGTCACACTGGTCAGGGCGGCATCCTGGTACTTTTGCTTCAAAGTCTAGACTAGGGATTACCCTCTTAGAGCTGAGCTGAGTGCTCCCCCTCCGGGCTATTCATCATAGCACTTAACACACGATGTTACACGTCTGTTTTCCTCTAAATCTCCTCCCGTCAGATTTTCCATTTCTTGGCAGTGAGGACTAAACTTTTATTTCTATATGCCAAGTGCCTGCATTGGTACTTGGTCACAAGAGTGTTACAAATTGCCTGAATGAATAGTTGGAGGCAAGGGAAGTAGAGAGAATGTAAACCTGTTCTAACTAGAAAAAAAATGTATGCCTTGAAAACCGGTGACATCTCTCTGTGTGGACGTGCGGACATGGGAACCAGGCTCGTTCAGTCACCCATAATGGATCCTGGAGCCAGACTGCCTGGGTCTCGAACACAGTCCCACCACTCACTAGCTGTGATCCTGCAGGTGACTTAACCCCTCTGCTTCAGGTGACTATCTCTAAAATGGAAATAATGTCACCCATCTTACAGAGCAGTTGTAGGAATCAAGCAAGTTACTACATGCAAAACGTATATTACAGTGCCCAGCAAAAGGCAAGCGCTATATAAATGTCAGCTACTAAAAGCTGTTTCCTTCAACAAGTGTGAGTGTCTACAATGCAGAGTACTGGGACAGAAGCCAGACTGCGTGGTTTGAAGAATGAATGAGTCGGAAGTGAGACAGTAAATGTGGAGTTTAACTGATTCCAACCCATGAAAAATAGGGAGCTGACACAGTATAGAGCTAAAGGGGGCTGCAGGGCCAAGCGCAGCACTACGCTTCCTTCATCAGCCCCCGCCCCAGGAAACGGGCCAGTTCTTCCCTCCCAGCTCCCATGCACACTCCCGCGGTGATAGCTCTAAGGCTTTCATGAAAACACGCCCGTCTTCATCATTTACTCATGTATTCATTGCCTGTAACACTCATGGTTTTTTAACATGTGTTTCCCTCTCTCGTGATCCAAGCTCTGTGAGGGCTGGGACCATGCTCTACTTGCTTTATGTAGCAGCCTTTTCACATCATAACCCCTGAGTGTGGAATGAATGGAAAGGTTCCTTTGTTATTGCTTTATCTTAGAACTTGTTAATACATTTAAAGTAATTCAGTAGTTCCAACTTCTCTATAAAGTTTAACTTTAGAAGAGGTCTCTGGGAGATTGAATTTAGGAAGTAGTATTTGGCAGAGACTCCTCTAATATCCTCACTTCAATTCTTTTTCAGGAACATTTTCCTCATCAATTTCAGTTTCCCCGCACTTGGTGGTCTCCTTCCGAAAGGGGGACCATACAATGAACTCCGGATGTCCTTAGACTCCTACTACAGAACTACTACTTTCTTTAATCTAAACATCAGCGAAATGAAAATAACAGTACCAATCACATCGTGTTGTAAAAATTAAATGAAAATGCCTGTGTACTACTAAGCACGGTGCCTGGCACACAGTGGTCTTTAATGTTATTATTACTGTCACCAAGTCCTCAGTTTCCTGTCCAGCACTTCCAAGTGACTAAGAAGGTATTCCACATTTGTTTTTTACTATCTACTGATTTCTGATATGCAGAGAGCAGAAACCAACTGTGCCACACCAAAAGAAGATAAATAGATGTAAATTTTTAGATCAAACAAAATGAATACGTATGATACTTCAATCAAAATAATTTAAGGGCTCTCTCTTAACTTTGGCCACTCCCTGCTTTGGAAAAAAAATACGTTTCCATTAGCAATGTTTCTCATCCTAGTCATAAAAGAAAGTTTTCAGAGCTTGTATCAACAGACATTATAAAAGGGAAAAAAATAGACACAGTACTTTTTCCAAAAAAAGCTGAAAATAAATGACAAAATTAGGAGCAAATGGACACAAACATCTCTTTTCTTTTCAATTGAAAGATTACTCAGAAAATAAACTGAAAAGTAGGCACAAATAAAATGTCGCTACTGAGGGTTTTTAGAGACTTTTCCCTAGATCCTTTTCAAAATAAGCAGTAAACATTTGCTGACAATAATAAGAGATTCACAGTCTGCTATACATTCTCTTTTAAATACACTGGGGGGAAAACCCCAAAACCTTACTAATCGGGCAAACCTATAAGCGCGCAGGGCACCTTAAAACGCTACAGAAGCGATTTATTTGGATCACTTCATAGTAAGTAATGTCATGTGAACAGCCAAAAACTATAACCACATTTATATGACCTTGAATATAATTTCTCATTTCTCACATGACAGAGTCATAATACACTTGATCTATATGGGAGCTGATATACAAATATAAATCATTAAACATAAGATCATCCTTGATTTCTGAAAAACCACGTTTCCCACGGCCAAAAACAGGTGATTTGTTTAACGGAAGATTCAAAGCAGAGGAGACCACACGTGCACGACTTCTTTCCAACTAAGTCACCACCCTGTCATTCTAACTCTAATTACAGGTTTCCAATTAACAATCCCGTAGTTGCTAAGCGTAAGTGATTAGTAGAAATCTATCACTAACCACTGAAACTTGCCCCCACACCAACAGAAGTAGGGCAGCCAAGAACCCCACCTAAGGACGAGTCTTTCGTGTAGGTATTTGCTACTTTGTACATTTTTCTGATCTACTAATGACATTTCAAACTTATTTAGATATGTATTTACATACTGTATTTCGGTTATTTGAAAACGCACTTCAATTTTCTGCCCATTTTCCTTTTTTCAGATTGCTTTATTGAGGTATGACTGACATACAAAATGCTACAGATATTTAATGTATACACTTGAAATGTTTGCAGAGGCTAGTAAAACATTTAAATTTTTTGAGTATGCCCATATAAATGTATTATCTATGATTCTTTTTTCAAAATAAATTGAGGAGCAGTAAATAAGAAGTATTTATTTATTAACTATCATCACACCCCAAATTAGAAGTAGAGAAAATGTATCTATCTTGTTACGTCAGAGGTCTTCAGAATCGCCCCCAGGTATCTGGTTCACTAGGAAGACTCACAGGACTCAGCATATAGCTGTACTTCCACTTAGGACTTAATTCAGCAAGTGGATACGAAGCAAAATCAGCAAAGGGAACAAGCACGTGGGGTGAAGGCTGGAGGAAACCAGGACACGCTTAATTCCTCCAACACGAGTTGGACCAACATGTGTGAAATGTTGTCTACCAAAAAGGCTGACCAGAGATTCAGTATCCAAGGTTTTTCCTGGTGCTGGTCACCTAGGTTCCTTCTGCCTAGCGTGTTCCAAAATTCCAGACTCCAAAAGGAAAAGAGTTGTTCAGCACAAACCATACTGCTGGTACAGGCAGGCCAGGCACAGTGAGCCCGTCTTCTCAATTAGGGAACGGTGGGAACCCTCCCGGAATTTAAGTTTCCCGATACCCGTCAAGGGCCAACCTCACAAGCATGCTTTTCTAAGGACAGCAGTCTGAAGCCTGCTATGCGAAACATTTTCTGCGCGCTTATTCACCCCTGTGTCACCTACTACAATTCCTATTAACAGACTTGTAAAATACAATATGGTGTTCTCTAAACCTAATGATTTCAAAGAGATTTCCATTCATTAAATAAATATTTACTTAACACTTGCCACATACTAGGCAATGGGAACTCAAAAAAGAATAAAATACCATCTGCCCCTGAGGAACTCACACTCTAGAAGGTGAGAGAAATGAATTTAAAAAGACTGTATTTGTAAATAAAATATTTTAAGAGTTATTATAGTGGTGTGTTCAAAATGCCATTAGAGCGAGGTGGTACAAAGACTAACACTGCTTCAGTGCGTAAGGGAAACCTTCCGGAAAAAAACATGGGAGAAGAAAGAGCACACTTTAGCCAGAAGTGGTCTAGGGAGACTCTGAAAAGGTAACACCTGAGCCTTGAACTGCGCTCTAAATGATGAGAAAAAGGAGGCTAGAAGTTGCCTTCCAAACAAGGAACGACACCTGCCACAGCACCCTTGGAGGAGGGTCCATGTGAGGGAGAGATCTAAGTGCCTACTCCATTACATCATCGTGTCCTCTCCACGTAGTGAGAAATGACGACTTCGGAAAGTAGCTACCATAAATGAAGCCCACAGCACTAGTTCATTTGTATCTTATTTCTATCTACCCTATCCTTTTACCCAAAAAAAAAAAAAAAAAAAGATGAGACAGAAGTTAAAAATAGATACAAGTAAAATGAAGCAAAAATCAATTATTCATGCACCCACGTGTTTAGGAAGCGCTCACTACATGACCAAGCTTAACCAGGGGACACAGACATGCTTCCTGCCTTTCAGGAACTCGCGTTCTGGAGGAGGAAAGGAAATGGACACAGACACAGGGCCACAGGGCAGAATGCATGCTCTCAGGGAACAGGACCAGGAAACTCAAGGGTTGGGGCAGGGTAGAAAAGGTGACTTAGAGCAGAACTGCTAACGTAAGGCAACACACAAGAGGTAAGCGGAAAACTCAGCTTTGACCTTCTGCACAAACGAGGTGAAGAAAGAAAAAAAATGAAGGGCTACATACATAGCTCTGACCTGATAAAAGGTTTAAATAATAATTTCCATAAGAGGGACTCCTTTTTCTAAACTGTGTGAGCAACTTATCTCCTACATCCTCATGCAAAATGCCCTGAGTAACATAACAAATCCTGTCCAGGAAGGCGTTTTTGCCACACCTGCAGGAGCATCTCTCCACCAAGCTTTGGCTGAAGCGGAAGTATGACACTAGCATGACAGCAGGGGCCCTCCGTCACCCAGCCTCCCTGTGACCCCTCACCTCACTTCCCACCCTTACAGGTGAACTCTGTGTACTTCTGCTGCACACGTAGAGCTGCTTCCCACCACCCAGAGCTCCCCTGGACCCGGAAGGCCTCCCTTACCATGGCACCCAAATACTTCTAGCTAAATAATATGCATTGATCAAGACAGAGCTCACATGCATAATTTCTAAGAAGTCTTCCCTGAATTTGCAGGCCAAACTAAGTTCCTTTTAGTGAGTTAACATTACACCCTGTTCATGTCTTGTCACTTCATTTACTACATTTCACTAAATTATCTGTTTATGGGTCTTTTTCTTCAACTAGACTATAAGCTCCTGGAGGAAAAGCCACGTCTTATTTATTTTTGTGTCCATTGGCACACTTGGCCCACTAAAAGTTTATTAAACTTTTGCAAGTTTGATAAAACCTACTGACTAACTGACTTGGGTTACAGATGGGTTTCTAGCTGATCTGGGAATCACACTTAAAAAACATAGAAGAACAAATCATTAATGCTTCTTTTGGAGAGGACATCCTGAATATCAGTTGTTTACCTTTTTCACAGTCTGTAATACAGACTCTTCAAACCTGAGATCATTAGTAAATGCCCAGTGACCCCTTGGTCTGCACTGTGGACAGAGAAGCTCCATTTCCTCTGCACACGTGTTAGGGGGATGGTGGCAAAACGAAACTGTCCTGCAGGGGTCAAACAGTCCTCCACAAATCCACACGTGGGTAGAGGGCCACTGAGTCTCAGCGGAAGCGCTCCATAATCGATGGTTCACGGCTCTGTGCCTCTCTATCACTCGCACGGGCAGCCCATTCTCACGAATGACATTCTCCAATGCACATAGTGAATTCTTAACTGAGGACACACCCTCAGGAATAACAACCTACTCCCACATATTGAGAATTACTGTGCTAACAAATATTACTCTTGAAAAGATCACTAATCTGATGTATTAATCTGCTATGAGTATGTTTATAAGTTAGAACAATTTCTTTCCTTAAAAAAGAAGTGATTAAAAGGCCAGCATACAAAATGTGACTTATACGATGGTCAGACACTCCACTGAATTCAAACCATAATCCATACTTCCACCTTTTGCCCTAAAATCTGGTTGCTGGTCACAGGGAAAGGAATCTGTTGGGTCATTCTATGATTCAGGTTTATTATTCTACATATACAAAGTATCCTCTTTTCAAAAAAAGTAGTGAGAACGAAACTCAAGTTTTTTTTAGGCAGTTTAATCCCTTAACTGAATAATACGACCATTATAAATATTCAAGAGGAATCCAAATTCTAACCCTTGGAATTCAACTTGTCTTCCTCTGAACGTCTGTACCTTTAATATCTTTATTTTATGCACGTCTCTCTGCATCTCCAGGCTGTAAGCTCCTTGAAGACTGGAACTGTTCTTAAGCAAATAATACAGTACCTCGCATACAACAGGCACTAAATCTAACTGAATATAGGAAGAATGGGAGAAGGGAATCTAGAAAGAAAGAGTGTGTGGGACAGAGCAAAGCTTGGGAATGGTGGAAGCAAGCAAGAGGAAACTAGCACCAGAGTCATAAAGGGTACGGGGAGAGAAGCAGCTGATTACCAAGACTATTAAGCAGGTCATGGTCAGGTAATTCTGAAGAGACATGAAAAATCCAATACCCATATTTCTCTGACATAAAATTTGTTTGTGGTTTTTGTACAAAGAGTAAGGACAAATTAAAGCTCTAATTATCTAAAGCCAACCTTGTTTTATTTTTTAAATACTGCTCAAAAGATTTTAATGTGCTCAAATGAGTAGCACTTAGCGTTTTTGTTGAATAATTTGCCCATCTCTAGCTACAGTACAATGAAAACACTAACAGTAGTCTATTGTGTAGCCCCTCTGCTGACGTACATTTCACAAATATTTACTCCGGCCCCAATACTAAAGCCAGTGTTAGCACTAAGTTTTCAGAAAGCTCAGCTTTCTTCCTGTAGTTAGAAGAGATCTGAGTCACTCAACTCCTAATGCCATTTTAAAACACTGGCACACCACATCGCCCTGATGTGACAAGAACCATAATATCTCCAACTGAAAAATCAGGCTCACGCTTTCTAGATACTAACTACTGCTAAAAAGAACGGCATATGAATTACTTCCATAATCTATCTGTGAACAGTTCGTAGGTTTTCAGTCTTGCTTCAGCTAAAGGAGTTACTTGTTTACAGGGTGCAATTATGAAGTAATCGGGAGCCTGCAGAATAATTTGCACGTGCTTGTCTCTCATGCATCTATGTATCTGTATCTATGTACCTATGTCTGTACGTATTATTCTCCGGTAAGGCATCTACTCATACCTTGGCCTATTTATTTATTTGGGTGAGTCTGTTCCTTATTGCAAAGTTTTACTAGTTTTTTGAATCATTGGAACGCAAGTCTTTCTTCAGCTATGTGTTTTGCAAATATTTTCTCCTGGCAGAAGCTTTTCATTTCACCCTTTGAACACTGTCATTCAGAGAGTGGACATTGTAAATTTAATAAAACCCACACCAATTTTTTTTCTTTCATAAATGACTTTTTAAGAAGTAATCAGGAGCCTGAATTCTGGTCCTGACACTGTCCCTTAATCTAGAGGGGCCTCAGTTTCCAGAACTATAAATGACATAGTTCAGTAAAATCAGAGTACATTCATTGTACAAAATACATAATGCCTGAGCTGTTGCCAGGCTCCAAAATTTAAATATTTTAATAATTTGAGGTTAGCACAGTTCTCTTGACTTTAATAGATTGTAAGGAAAACCCAACAACTAGCACCCTCCTCCTCGGGGCTGTCCCTCAGACACCTGCTCCCCACACCCTGCCCACAGACGTGCGCATGGGGGTCCAGCTGCTCTCAGGGACTTCTGGCCTCACCCCACTTCCCAGCATGAAGCTGATGAACAACGGGGTCAGCCCACTGAAAGGCGGGCAGTGCCTGAGGAGGGAAAGGGAGATTCCAGCAAAGGCTTAGCCTGCAAAAAAAAAGTTTTAGGGAAAAAAAACCCGTGTGACCTTGGGCAACCTGCTTTACCTCTTTAAGCTTCAATTTTTCTATTCAGAAAGGATAAAATACCAGCTCACAAGCCTGGTGTGAGAATGAAATGGATAATCCACATCGTTTTTCATACATATCATTCATTACTATTAATGACTAGACAGTGGAATTGACTGCCTTCTGAATCAGTTACTCAGTCTGTGTCCACAGAGACCTGCCCACCTGCCAGGTGTTGAGGGGACTCGATGTCAGCAGATGCCTCAAAGATCCCGGCTGCTTCAAAGATTCGCTGGAACCACGCAGCTGCATCGCCACCTCCAGGCTGCGTGCACAGCCACACCAAGCTGGCCGCGCCATCCTTCAGTCTGAATCCTAATCACTGAGTTGGCGGCAGAAGTGGGTTAGGTGGGCCAGCGTACAAGTGCTGCTAGACACAGGACTCTGGGCGGGGCTTCACAGACCACCTGCAGACCACCCACCACTACCTACGGGAATACCGTCCAGAGGCCAGAGAGGGGAGACTTCACAACGCGGAGAACAGCTATGAAATGCTGATAGTCCCACGCCCGTGTAAATGTTCAATACAAGTTTACTCCCAGTATCACTATTAACACATCACAGGGGCAGTCTCCAGGAATCATCACAGAAGTTCAAGGACTACATTCTTCTAGGCACCCTTCTCTACCCCCTAACGCCCCTGACAAAGTGCAGGGTCTCCAGATTTCACTAGAGGTCAGTGTCGGGGACATTTACGCTACATTTCTTCAGTCAGTGAAAGCACGAGTGAGATGTCTTAATCTAGCACAGATGCATCTGATTTGATTTCCTGCCACCACACCAAGTCAAGCAGGTAAAGAGGAAGCGGGCCTGAGTGGCCACGGTGCGGCCAGAGGAGGCGCTCAGTGAACCTCTGGGAGGAAGGGAGAGACTCCGAGGGGAGGGGGAACTCCCTCCCCTCAGGTAGGCTGGGTTATTTCTGGGTTTCCTAGGAGTTCTGATCCGTACATCCACGGTACGCTGGAATCCCAAAACATCATGCACCTGTCAGCAGATAAAATCCCCGAAGGTGTGGGCACGAGTGGGGAGGAGGGTTTCTCATGACCCGCCCCCCACTCCTGCAGAGCGGTGCTCACTGTCCTTGACTCCCCTTCACACTAGCATGCAGGCAGGCAGGCAAACCTAAGGAGAGGTTCAGAGTCTGACTGTGGGTATTATGAAATTTTAAATCTCTGATAGGAAGAGCAGTGTAGATGAGATTTAACGATCAGATAGGCACTCACAAAATTAAAATGTATTACCTAGTGAACATATAAAACATACTCAACCTTGTTTGTAATCAGGGAAATGTGAGTAAAATGAGATGCTATTTATCACCAATCAGAACGGTAGAGACTTAAAAGACATAGTATCTGCTGTCGGTGAAGGCACGAGGGAGGGAGGGTACTCAGACCCTCTCCTGGAACGGGCACACACCTGCAGGCTTTGCGGAGAGCAATGCAGTCGTGCCTGCAACAGCCAGCACGTGGCTCACCCGATCAGTCTGGAAATCTGCGCAAGAAACACTCTTCTTTATGACATTTGCAATAGCAAAAGAGAAAAAATGGAAAGTGCTCTTAGAATCTTCCAGAGAGAAATGGAAATGGAATTATACCATATCCATGCCATAAAATACTATGTGCAATTAAAAAGAGTGAGAAATCGTTTAATGTAGTGCTCACAACGGATTATTTAATGAGAAAAGCAAGTTGCCAAATAGGGTATATGCAAAGTTCCTTTTGGAAAAGACAGCATATTTCTCCTGAGAATCAGAATTCATGGGCAGTAGAGGTCCATTTTATATTAATTTAAATATTTTAAACAAAAAGAAAGAAAACTCCATCTATTTTTGTGTGTTTGTTCTCTAAGTAATACAAAGCTGCTTACCTTCCCAAATCATAAATCTGTGACTGGCTCTACACAGACAATTCCTCAGTAGTTCTGTTCATTTATTTAAAGGTCTTAGAGATTTGATAAATAATGTTCTCAGTCAAAAACCATTTTAGTTGATTCATGTACTTGGAAAAACTGAAATGACAAACATATCAACAATATTTGCTAGGGAAAACAGAACATTATTATTATAAGGTTATCTCAGAGAAAATCCACTTGGGGCTTTTCTATTACATTTGGTTCATCATTTGTCAACACCGATCATTATTTTAAGAACTCCAGCCTGTTTCTAATCAATCTCCTCCCTCTATTAGGCTACCGCTTAAAATGCTATTGATATGTCATTGTGAATAAAGTCTTCTTCTTGGCATGCTGGATCTAGACAACCTTTTCAAACACGTGCTTCACTAAACCACTTAGGAAAACATAATTACACATAAAAGTGTTAACAGAAAGATAAATAACATCAAGTCAAACCTACATAAAAACTGGGCGGCCTTTAGCCTGTTTCATTGCCCCTCAAGAGCAAAGGTTACTCATTCATCATTTAAAGGTCAGCCCTCGTACCCAAAGACATTTATAGAATCAAATTAAGCCTTCCAATCCTAAAAAAAGTATCAGCATATAACTTTATTTACAACATGACTGCTCTGCATACAAACGTGCAAGATTTCTATATATTTGAAACATATTTCAAAAAGATAAAACAAAAAATCCTCAAATCATGAGATAATTATTTTCCTTAAAAAAATAAATGGGAATAAAATTTTGTATTATCTTAAAACTTTAGATATCAAAGGTATTCCCCTCAATGCCCAATTACTCCATGAATTAAATTAAGAGAAAGGAGTTTTAATGAAGAGGTAAGAAATCCCATTTCAGTTAAACTTCAAGGATTTTAAATAAAAACATCCTGGTATATAATATCAACTCTGAATAGTATCAATGAGAAACATGAGTTTTCACCCAAACTTGAGGTAACACCAGCCTGGGTGCTAATCTCAGTTTGCATAACCAAATTTTACTTCGCTCAACCTCCCTCTTATCCTCTAGAATTCTTTCCTATCCAACCTTCATCTTATTGTATAACATCTTCACAAAGTGTTAGTAGGGGAATTATAAAGACAGCATTGTAACAATGTCTCTAAGAGAAATTATAAACTAACTGTAATCTCCATTTCCCAAGAACCTTGAAGTCAGATTATGAAGGGCAGTTGCCTGCCTACAGAACAACAGGAAAATGGCACTAATTAAGAAAGCACTAGGGATAACTCTCTATGGGGGTCCTGGCTAATTCAAACTTAATCTTTTAACTTCTGAAATGAGTTTCTTAACATACTGGATAGAAATATATAAAGGGAAACATGATCACTTAATTCTTGATAGTGAATCTTTACATTAATGTTTAAAAAAATGTAAACAGTTTATCTACCAAGCACTAAATAAACCAAATTCAGAAACCAACCTAGAACACGAGAGTGCTGTTTACTGTCTATTGAATGCCATTCATTTTCGCTCTTTATAGGCACTGTACTTCAGTGTATAAAGATTACCACATGGTTGAAGTGGAATAAGGTTAGACCTTAACCGACTGCACTCATGAACTCAACACCACGGTTTTGCACTATAAATTTTTTAACGAAACACAAATCACAGGGGTGGAGATTAGTATTCGGTGCTCGGGTTCAGCTGAGGTGGGACCCTTCACACTCGAGCACCTGGCGGCCGGATCTCAGCTGCTCACACCACTGGTGTCTGCTGAGGAAGAGGCCTCGGGCCCAGATGACACTCTAAATTCATCTCGCGGCACTTAGGGCTGAGCACACACTTGGCACGTGATTACATTTGGGTCAAATGCAGTACACGCTGTGATGTCGCACAGTGTTACTTAATTCCTGCGATGATGACTGAAAATGTTCATTCCCACCTAAAATTAAGTGACCTTAAAGGAACTTTTGTCATTCTCAGAATCAGGCATAGTGGCTAAAAATATAGTCGGTACACACACATTTCTTAACTAAATGAAATGGATTAACATACAAATATGCTCTCTTCCTAGGCAAGTTCACCCAGCACCGAGCCTTTAAATACACTCACCTTTTCCTGTCCATCACTTCCCTAAAATTGTTCACTATTTCTAGGGCCAGTACCCTAGTTCAAGCTTTATCTCCTCAAATTAGATGCACATACCATAGATTCTTCACTGTTCTTATCTGCATTTTATATAGCTTACTGCCAGCTCAATCTCCCTAATTCAAAGTTCAGCTCACACCATGCCCTAGCTCAGTGATTCTCCGCTGCCTCACAAAATTTAGGTCTACGCTGTTCAGTGTTTCCAGGGAGGTTCCCCAAGGCCTGCTCTCGAGCTGCCTCTCCAGCCTCACATTCACTGTGTAACAAGCATAGGTGAGATTCCGCTCACATCTATACTTCTTTTCACAAAGTCAAAATGCTATGCTTCCTACTTCTTACTCCTGCAAATCCCACTCTTTCAAACTTTCCCTGAGTTTGAGAGACACTTACTTTGAGACACTCTCAAACTCGGGGAAGTGAATTCAAAGTAGCATTTACTGGTGACCCACTGTGTTGAAAGTGAACTGAAACTAGCATTTACCACTGACCTGCTACGTTGCACTGAGGAACCCAGCAAGAGACTGATGCAAAGAAGAATAAGGATCAAAGTTTCTTAGAATTTTCATTCAAGCAGGAGGAGAAGATACATGGACCTATGATTCAACACGGAATATCATAAATGCCATTAAGCAACATTACAGTGGATACTACATTCAGAGAACAAGACATCTCTTCTGACAGGGTAAGTGGAGGTATCATGAGGGAACTGCCATTTACACCCCGGCTTCAACAGGCCAAGATCATGAGGGCTTCATAAGGAAAGGACATAGTTCAAGAAAAGACACTAGAAGCCAATAGCAATCAACACTCTCGTGCTTCATTTGGCAAAGCATCATGCACTGTTTCAAGGAGTTTCTTAGATCATTTTTGTTTAGCTACTGCTGTGTATATTTATGTGCTTGATGGGGCCAGTCCAATAGGAAACATGAGATATACATTTACAGAATAGGGAGTAGAATAGTTCCTACCTTGATAGTTACAGTGACGATTGAGATAATGGGTGCAAAAGTGGCTGTTCTATAACAGAAGCTTGAAAAATGATAGTTTACTTCATTTCTGGTATACAGCTCTCTGTGACAGGCAGTTCTAAGGCGGCCCCCAAGACTCCTGCCACCTGGTTTATACAGCCCGTGCGATCCACACCCTGGAGTATGGGCGGGCCACATGAATATGGTGGATGTCATGGCTGCAACTAGGTTGTGCTTTACGGCAAAGGTGAAGGGATTCCGCAGCTGTAAGGTCGCAGACCAGTCTGACTTCAAGTTAATCAAGGGGAGACTATCCCTGGTGGGCCTGACCTAATCAGGTGAGGTCTTAAAAGAAGGCTTGGGTCTTTCTTAAAGTAGAGAGTCTCCTGCTGGCCTTGAAGAAGCAAGCCCTCATGGGTTCTACAGCTGCAGGCAAATCAATTCTGCAAACAACCACATAAGCTTCAAAGAGAGCTGCAAGCCTCAGATGAGCCCGAAGCCCTGACCGAGACTTGAATTACAGCTTCATGAGACCCTGAGCAGAGGACCTAGCTAAGCCATCCCCAGACTTTGATCTGCAGAAACTGTGAGATAATAAATGTTGTTGTTTTTAGAGGTTAAATGGTTTGGTAACTTGTTATGGAGCAGTAGAGAACTATAATAGTATACTTGCTACCTCCACTTTCTCTCAAAATTCCTTCCCTTCTCAAATATATTTCTCAATCACTTTAGTTTGCTAAAATAGATCATGTAAAAACATAAGAATGAAACAACAGTATTATAAAGTTCTTTCCTCCCCATCTTTCTCTCCCACACACACACATTTTATAAATACAGAAAGTGTCTGATTGGAAAAGAAACAGTAACGAGCATGCCAAAATTATTTGTTTGGAACATGTCTCCTCATCTGTAAAATGGATATAATAACAGCATCATCCTTACAAGGTTGGTATAAGGATTAAATACATTTATATGAGTAGGCAATTTAAATGTCTGCTACTCAAAGTATGGTGGAACCAAGAGCAGTGTACTGGATGTTTTTTAGAAATGTAGATCAGGACTCATTCTAGACATAAAAAAGAGACTTTATCTTAACAAGGCTTCAGGTAACACATGTGTACATTTAAAGTTTGAGAAGCACTTCATTAACTAGTAGTGCTTGCCACGTGTAAGTGCTATATGATCATTATATCTTCTTTAAAAACTCATTCTTTTAGATATCCTCTACCTTTTTATTTGAATATAAAGAATTTCCATTTGCATCTAAAGAATTTTCACTTGCAAACTGCTTTCTGTAGCAAAAGCTGCTAGTGATTTTCTTCTCTAATCTGGCTATAAATTAAGAAATTAAAAGAAAATAAGCTTCTAGTTAAGTTTAAGACTATTTTGCTTTCTAGTTATACTGAGTTAAAAGTAGTATTATACAGCTAATGGTCACTTAAATTAAGGGGAAAGTTTTTTATAGATAACATTTTAAATACCAATCCAAATACAAAAACAAAAAAAATGCAGACTATATGAAACATATAAAGTAAACCAACCCAGAATAAAGCTTACCTAATACCACTGTGAATCTGGAATTTTACAATTACTTGGGCACACACCCTAAAGGAAATCATACTGAACCTGCTATCTGTTTCCTTCTTGTAACCGACTATCCATGTTACAAGTAAGTAACGTGCAGGTCCTCGAATAACATAGTCTTAACGTTCAACATCTTTCTGTTATAACGTTGTTGAGATGCCACAGAAATTTCACTCTCCTTTGTAATTAGCCCATGGTAAAAATGGTTTCATTATACATCGTTTCACTTATACCTATAGAACCTAAAAGTAAAAGAACCTATAGGAATAAGAACCTATCAATGACATTAAATGAGGACTTACTGCACCAGTATGAGGTCAACCAATGGAAAGCCAGTTTGAAATTCAGATGAGCAGTAACAGTGCACCTCAAGTTTCAAAAGCAGGAGCAATTCAGAACATGTGGGAGTATATAAACCGGACAAGGTAATTTTAAAATAATCCCTTTAATGATGCATTGATGAAATTAACTTTCTGCTGAGATTCCTTGCATTCAAGTACTATTTAACAACTTCATTTTTTGAACAGCATTTGAAAAAGTATGCAGATACCTTAATTCATTCTACTTTAGATCTTTCCCCCAAAATTAAAAGCAATTTTAGTCCTTTTAAATCTGTATCCGTTTTTAGTTAAATTACAAGCTAAGGCAAGACAATTTAGAGTGACTTGAACTGCCATTTTTGCTTTGACAGGCAAATTGTTGAAAATAATTAAATAAAAGAATATTCCAATCCCCCGGCAGGAAAACATTTCTATGCCACCTCCGGCTCTAACTTTTGATGCTTGCGTTGACAGAAATGTCAATTACAGAACTAATAATAAAGTGTATTGAAAATGTATGAAATGCCCGATCTATAAAAGAAAAGGAACTATTACTTCTTACTCTGTGTTTTTTCTAGCTTTTTTAATTTAAGGTGATGGCTAATGCATTTTCAAAAGACAAAGTACCTCTCGAGTAGTGAAAAATTGTTAAGAAGTGAACAAATGTTAGAGAAAAACAGAAATCTGATGACTCGTTTTTATTCAGCCATGCATAAAAATGATAAATGGAAAGTTTTATGTATGTTTTCCACAAGGTTAAATTCAATTCCAGAAATGTTACCTGTGTTTTTCTAGTCTTCCTCAGTATTGAATTATTTTGAGGCATTATAAGAGGAAAAATATTCATTCATTATTATAATATATAGTATTTATTTAGTAATTGTTCATTCATTATTATCTGTACTACTGCCTGAGCAGGCGAGGCCTCCTTGAGAAGGCAGCATCTGAGGAAAGACTGGAAAGAGGGGGGGCGGAGAACGTGGCAATCTAGGAAGACCCCCAGGGTGGTGTGTCGGCGGAATGGCAAAGGACACGTGTGGGGTCCAGGAGGCAGAGGGTGGGAGGAGGTGAGGCTGGGAAGGTAACAGTCAGAGAGCGAGGTCGAATATGGCCTCGTAAACCACGATAAAAGGGCAGACCTGGCTGATGAAATAGAGGCCGGCAGAGGGACAGTTTTAAGCAGAGAAGTAATGTGAACTGACACATTCCAAAAGGATGACTCCAGCTGGTGTGCGGACCAGAGACCAGGGGTGGGAACAGGATGGCAGGCAGGGGACCAGGCAGGAGGCACTGCAGTAATCCAGCATGAGAACTAACAGGCCCAGGGGGAGGCCAGATTCTGGACTCGGAGAAGCTGCCACTGGCTGACGGAGAAAGACTAAGGGCCCCGCTGCGGGAGAATCAGGCTTCAGCCATCCACTCCACCGGAATACAGCCTTCTCCACAGAATAAAGAGCAACGCCGCAAAACCACTCAGAAGACAGAATTCTGAAAACACGCCTCCATCACACACAGGCAAGGCCTTCCGTGAGCACGGGTGTGACTTGTCAGGGCCTCGCGGGTCTCTCCTGGGCGTGTGCACAGGCTTGCACATAGGCTTGCACACGTACGCAGCCTTCCAGACCTCCAGCAACATGCTGGATCTTACGGAAGCCCAATCACTCCCTAGATCTCCTGGCTGAAACTCTGGCCGAGCTGTGGCTTTCCACCAGAATTACAACCTCATGCGACTGGCTACCTAGCAGTCTTCCCGTTCTTTTGCAGAAAAAATCACTACTGTTTCCAATGTTCCAGAAATACGGGGTTTTCTATGTTTGCTCCAAATCAAGAGAGCCCCTTCTCACAGCAGGCAAGCTACCCATCTGCACAGCTTGCCCCACCCCAGTAAATCTACCCCGAAACAGTCGGTGGTAGCAGTGAGCACCAGACTGGGGCTAAAACACCAGACTGCGCTTACAGGTCCAGTCGCTTGCCTTGAGTAAACGTCTCTCAATTTTTTAAAGTTTTAGTCACTTTTAAAAAGTTTTAGGACTTTCTCAAGTCCTAAACTGGCTGTTTTTTGACGGTTTTATCAACTTCTATCACTGGTCTTGGTAGGTGGATTTGCCAAGCTCCTCACTCAGCCATTCTGCATTAAATGTATTTTACGTGTAAATTGCCTGAGCAACCTACTAAAAGTGCCATGGAAAATATTGTGAAACAATTTTAAATACGGAAAATTACTATTTCCTTTCACCTGCTAGCATGCCCTTGTTGAAGCGCTTACCCGGGTGGACGTAAGAGGAAAAAGCCTCCAAGCAGAGGGACAGCATTTGGGAAGACACAGAAGCGCACAGGGGAACCATCTGTGTGGCTAAGTGTCGGGGAGGCAGCTCCTCTCTGTTTTGAGCTCTCCCTTTCCAACTACAGATGAGCCCAAATCCCTTACACCCTAAAAATGCCCTTTGTTGGCCAGAGGTAACCCAGGGGGGTTAGTCCAAGCTCCTTCCTCTCCTTCTCATCAACTTTCTTAAAAGAACTGTTCTCCCCTTCCTCATCTCTAGTCAATCATCAGTTCCCAACTTTACTAAAATCATCCTCACTGGGGTCTGGTCACCTCTCAAGTTTACCAAATCCAATGAATGATTTTTGGTCTTTACAAGGGGGACCTTTGTGTTTCATTGGACAGTACTGCCCTTCACTCCCTCCTTGCAAATGTCCATTCCTTGTCCAGTTCTACACTCTTAGCTAAGCTTTCCCTTTCTGACTCTACCCCTAAAATGTTAGTGATCTCCTGAACTATACTTTCAACCCACATCTCCCACCTTTTCCCCCACAGAAATCTCAGCCGTTCTCATTGCTTCATGCTGATGACTCTCAAATCTTCATCTTCTCTCAGTTTGAGGCTATTTCTAATACCTGAAAAATCATTCCACTTTCATGTTCCACAAGTGAGTTCAAACTCACCAATGTCTAAAACCGAATGAATCTTACCCCCACCCCCAACCCACTCTCCCTGTCCCTGTGTTCCCTGTCTCAGTGACTGGCACCTAAGCTAGAAGCCTGGATATAACCTTTGCTTCTTTCTCCTCCTTTCTCCTCTGCTGCCCAGGACATCCAATTAATCTATAAGCCTCGATGATTTTTACCTCCAGAATATTCTCAAATTTATCTCCTCTTCCCTCGTTCCTTACATTTTGAGGTAGCCATTCTGATACAACTGTGTCAAAAAAAAAAAAACCTGTCAAAATGGCTACATCAAAAATGAAACTTGCCCTGGGTGGTGTGGCTCAGTGGATTCCTGGTCAGGGCACATGCCTGGGTTGCAGGCCATGTGCTCGGTCGGGGGTGTGCAAGAGGTAGCTGATTGACATTTCTCTTGCACATCCCTGTTTCTCTCCTTTTCTCCCTCCCTTCCCCTCTATCTAAAAGTAAATTTAAAAAACCTTTCTAAAGAAAAAGGGAAGCTTGATTCAAATTCAGCTCTCTGCTAAGACTAAAAAACAATGGCCTTGCCAATGCCTACCCACATGATTTTAAGATCCTGAAAGTGGTTGTTTCTGGACATTCAGCTGATTAATAATGAGCCAAAACTGGGATCATTTGGTTTGTCATTTACTTACAAATCTATCAGTTTTCTAGTAATGTTGCTTTCCATAAGTAAATGGCTCTTCCATTAAAGTACACATCTGTACAACTTTCAAATCTCATCACCTCTGAAGTAATTATCTCTGGATCAAAGAATACCTTTCCAATCTAAAGGTGTGCCTGTGTGTCTTAGAGACTTCTTTTGAAGAGGATACTATGGCTTCCAATGGATTTTTCCACAGCCTGTCCTTTAAGGAAGTATGTGTAGCTTCTGGCTGACCTAATTTTTAAATTCTGCATCTAAAGTTCTTTTTGAATGCACTAGTTTACTGCATGCTTGAAATCACTCCTCAAAAGTGCTTCCACATATAATAATGCTGTTTGGTCTTATGTTATATTTTCATATTACATCCTTCCATGAGAAGAAGCCTGTAATTCTAGACAGATTGAGGATGTGCGTGATCTAGAATATGCAAGACTGAGAACATATTGTCTGCAAGGAGAATACTAAAAACACTACCTTTTAAACAATTAGGAGTATAATGTTAAAGGGACTTATTTAAGAAAAATAAGATCAAAACTATGAACAATAAAATGGCAATAAATACATACATATTAACAATTGAATCTAAAAAACAAACTAAGCATACAAGAACAGAGACAGAATCATGGATACAGAGAACATTTTGACAGTTGCTGAATGGGGGGGGAGGAATGGGTGAAGAGGTCAGGGGGTTAAGAAGTGCAAATAGGCAAACTGGTAGTCAAAGAATAGCCATGGAGATGTATAATACAGCATAGGAAATGGAGTAGCCAAAGAACCTACGTATGACCCATGGACATGAACAACGGTGTGGGGACCGCCTGAGGGAGTGGGGGGTGCTGGGTGGAGGGGGGCAAAGGGGAAAATCAGGACAACTGTAATAGCATAATCACTAAATATAATTTCAGAAAAAGAGAATATGTTGTCTGAACAGAGAATACTAAAAAGACTATCTTTTAACCAATTAGGAGTGAAGCTAAACCAATCCAGCCATTTAAATGAAAAGACCTTGATTTAGTGAGCCATGAAAACCCACGGCCTTGAGGTGGACTGACACAGGTTTGAATTCTGTATATCATACTTCTTAGCTCAATGACCTCAAGTGATTTACTTAAAACTTTTACATCTATTTTCTCATACGAGAGGTAAAGATGACAATATTATAGCTCAGAGCTAACGTAAGTATGATATAAAATTAGGCCTATTAAGTACTAATGCATTATTTTGCACAAAACAGATACTTCAGCCATGTTAGTTAGCTATCCTTCTTTTGACTTAATAGGGTAGCAATGAGGACCTGTATTTACTAAACTAGAATAAAAGGTATAACTATGTGATACTAAACTGTGCAATGTATTCTTACAGAGAAGTGCCTGTCATTCTATTACTTTTGTTCTTTCCCCATTCTAGTTCCATGTATTTTTCATTTCTAAAGGGAATGGCAGTTTCACAAGAAGTTGCCTGAAATCTTGTGTTTAAATAACTTGCTGGGGGATGCCTGGCATGCCTGTTAATTCTTCTTCCTGAGCGCACGGCTCAATGACATTCCCCGATCACCCCCATGCTCCTGTTCAGCAAAAAATAACGGGCACAGGACTTTCGGTCTGGCCCAAAATCCTTCTCTGTATGATCTCTCGTCCTCTTCCTGTGGGCTAGGATGAAGATGGCCACATTGTTCTTGGGAGTCCTGCAGAGAATGCAGTCGAGTCACACCGTGGAAGTAAGGGCTAAACTCCGTGATCGACAGAGCACTGCAGAAGTGCCGTTGTGTGCCTCCAAGGCTAGGACACCAAAGGCACCGCGGCCTCCACCTTGGCTGGTGTCCTGGGCGGCTGTGTAGGGGAGGCGAGCCGCTACACCGTGAGGGTACCCAAGCAACGCCCCCTATGGGGAGGCTTGTGTGAGAGAAAGCACAGTTTTTTGCCAACGGCCAGCATCATTTTGACAGCTGTGTGAATGAGCCCCTTGGAAGTTTCTCCAAGCTCTCAGCCCCGTCCAAAGAAGTCTGCAGATGACTACAAACCCTAGACTATATCTGACTCTTGGTAAGAAACTCTCAGCGAGAGTTGCCCTGATAAGCCACTTCCTAACTTTTAATCCACAGAAATTATAAGAGATAACAAATGTTATTATTTTTTAAGCCAAAAAACAAAACAACTCTGACTTCGATCTTCCTCCAACCATACATAAAAACTTAAATAACTAAATAAAAACTTAAATGTAAAGGAAAATACTAAAAAATTAGGCTTCAATAAAATTAAACTTTTGCTCTTCAAAAGACATTGTCCAGAAAATGAAAAGGCCAACTACAGAATGGGAAAAATATTTGTAAAACCTATCTAATAAAGGATTTTTATCAATACATATAAGGAAATCTTGAAAATCAACAAAAACACAAATAACCCAATTTAAAAATACGTAACAGATTTGAATAGACTCTTGCCCAAGAAGATATACAAGTGGCAAATATATGAAAAGATGTACAACATCATCAGTGTGAGGAAGATGCAAATTAGTACTACAAAATACCACTATACACCCCCAGAATGGATGAACCTTTTTAAACTAACAATGTCAAATGTTGATAAGGTGTGGCACTGACTCCTATGGTTGATAAAGATGGAAAATGGTACAGCTACTCTGAGATACAGCTTAGTGGTTTCTTATAAAGTTAAGCATACACTTATCATAAAACCCAGCTAGTTCACTCCTAGGTTTTTACCCAAGAGGAATGAAAGCAATATTTTCACCAGAGACTTATACTCAAATACTCAGAGCAGCTTTATTGCTAATGGTCAATAGCTAGAAACAACTCAAAGGTCCATTAACTGGTGACTAGACAGATAATACAAATCGTGGTATTACTTTATAACAGATACTACTCAGCAATAAAAGGAACCAAATACTTTTACAACATCAATAGATCGCAAAAGTATTATGCTACTGAGGGAAGATGCCACACACAGAAGACTGTGGGCTGTATGGTTCCTTCCGTACGAAACTGCAGAAAAGGCGCCCACGCTGCCAGAAGCCAGATCCGTGGCTGCCAGAAACTGTAAGTGAGGGGACAGGACAGTCTCCAAAGGGTACGAGCGAAGCTTCTCTGTGATGGAAATGTTTTATATTGTGACTCTGTTGGTGGTTATAGAATAGTTGTCAAAATTCAATAAACTATACACTTAAAACTGGTGATTCCACAGTATATAAATTGTATCTTCATAAAGTTTTTTTAATGAAACACTAGAATAATGTCTAGCATATATATATGGGTATATATGGATATATATGGATATATATAAAAATACTGAATATTAGCTAAAAATGATTAGTATTTTATGGCAATCCAAGAAAAAATGGTGTCATAGAGAAAAGATTGAGAATTTTAAGATGCTTTTTTCAAAGATGATATAAATCCAGAAATTTATTTTTAATAAACCCTATTCTATTAACAGACAAGGTAAGGGCTGAGGGTAAAGATCTGTCACTGAGCTCCTGTCTCTACGAAGAGAGGACTGAGCGCGGAGCCAAACGAACCGGGACTCCCCTGAGGTTGGTCGGCGTCTCTCAGCAGCACCCAGGTAGCGAGCAGGGCAGACATCACAGTTCCAAAAAGGCGAGTGTAAGTGTTACGTAAGGCACCGACACAAAGCCAGAAGTGAATAATGCCATGTGAAAAGTAGGACATAACGTTTCACTGAAAGTCTAACAGCACTTGAGAGAATTTGAAACTTGTGATTAAACACTTCAAAACTGCTTCAAATAAAATAGGAGGCAAACGGCAAAGCCAGGCTGCTGAATCTAAATAGTTG
The DNA here is from genome assembly GCA_028533065.1 of Trachops cirrhosus. NCBI lineage: Eukaryota > Metazoa > Chordata > Mammalia > Chiroptera > Phyllostomidae > Trachops > Trachops cirrhosus. The sequence continues at coordinate 39,951,906 of CM052551.1, forward strand.
TGTAAGTGACACTGGGGACCATCCAACCGAGATACTTCGAGAACCCAGTTCTCTCTGCACCCGGCAGGATCCAGCCTGAGCGCGGCAGAGTCCAGGAGCAATCCCCACTCGTCCCCCACCACTGGTACACGCCCATGGACACACACACACACACACACACTCCCCACGAACAATCCCCACTCGTCCCCCACCACTGGTACACGCCCATGGACACACACACACACACACACACACACTCCCCACGAACAATCCCCACTCGTCCCCCACCACTGGTACACGTCCATGGACACACACACACACACACACACTCCCCACGAACAATCCCCACTCGCCCCCCACCACTGGTACACGCCCATGGACACACACACACACACACACACACACTCCCCACTGAGGACTCTGAGTAAAGCAGTCATACAAAGAAAGGGAACTGAGTCAGTGTCCCTCCTTACCCTCTTCTTCATCCTCCTGGGGCGACAGTGGGCCCCCTCCACTAGTAGGAGTGAGCGGCTGCTCCTTCTCGGACTCGCGCTGGAGACTCACCACCTCATAGATTGCATCTCCAGCGCTGCTGTGACCTTTTCCCTCAGACTGAGAAAGACAGAAACACGTGTTTCAACGTTAGAAACGTGATGGAAACCCTGAAAGCTGGTGCTTCAATGGTCCTCTTGAAAGAGCGGGACAGGAGAGCAGCATCCCCTGTTTGAGAAGATTCTGGAAGTGCTTTCTTCTTCACATGATACTCTAAATGCATGTTCTTCTAGCACCACGTCAACCCACAAATGAAACCTCCCGACCATTTGGGGAGAAGTCGATCTTTTTTATCAGGAAAAACAGATTCCAGGACAGGCAGGTAAGCAAGTGTGGCCCGATTCTTAACACTGCCTCGCACTGAGGGAAGAGGATTCGGTTCCATCCTTCCACTAATTCATGGAAGTAGGTCATTTCTACCTTATAAATGGCTGACATTCTAAATGGCTTTTTTAAGAAGGAAAAACTAAGGTAACTGCCAACTAACTAACCCAGCAATGCCTATAAAGCCCTAGATAAAGTGCCCCCCGCCCCATCTCACGCCCAGGTGTGATACTCCAGTCCCCCACTCCAGCCTGGTTTCAGCTCTAGGAACCTTTAAACCCTCTCCTGGCTCAAAGGTGTAGGGACACCCTTTTCTCTCTGCCAAGAGAGCCTTTCCTCCTGCTCTTTGCCAAGTCTCAGCGACCTTGGATCTTTTCACTTCCACAAAGAATCTAACCTGAGTTCCTAAGTTCCCTGTATTTCGATTCCCGTCATACCCTGTTCTTCCTTCACTGAACTCACCACCATGTAATTACACATTTATTATCGTATTCCTTTGTTTAATGGCTGTCTTGTGGCCTAGAAAGTTAGGGCCATAAGGGTAGGGACTATGTTCATTTCGACCAGAAATAATACAGTGCCTGACATAGTGCTGTGGTGTATTATTAAATACTCAACAAATATCAGTGGAAAGATGACTGGTAATAGTTACCTTCTTCCTTCACTACAAAACAAAAATTATGTGTATTACCTACTAACACTGCCTAATTTAGGAATGTCATAGAAACCCCTAATTTTGTTCATTTAATATTAAAATAATTTTATAACCTTACTCATAAGTCAAACAATATATGGGGTGGGGCAAAAGTAGGCTTACAGTTGTCCGCATGGAAAATAATACAATAATAAATAAATAATAATATATGAACTCTGTGTTTCACTTACGCATAACTGTAAACCTACTGTTGCTCCACCCTGTATTCACAGAGTATTATAAACAGAAATAACTGACAATTAGGCAGCACTACTTGAATATTTTTTCATTACAACTTTATCAAAGGTATAGTACCTCTGTGCCCTGTCTGTTTGGTTTTGATTATTATACATAAAAGGAAGAAAAGTTGTTTTAGACATAAAATCAATGTTTCTATTAAGTATGCTGATACTTTACAAGTACACATTACAGGTTTCTAGGGGGGAGAGAACACAATTATTATGCTAGCTTTTTTTTTTTTAACTAACATAACCTAGATGTGGATTTTTCAAATACTCTATTGATTGACTGTCATTTAGAGAAAAAAGTTATCACTTTTTATTGCTTCTTAAGGAACTAGTGTAGCATTTAAAAAGAACGATAGAAAAAATACGTATGTTATTCTATGGCAAGAACAAGAAGGTCTTACCTGTCTCAGCCTCATGAAGAAAGTCTCCGTGAACGTCTTCCTGCTGAAATACCAAAACCGCTCGTTGGCAGGGTACACGCGGACGACCGTCTCCAGCAGGAAGCGGACGGGCTCCACCACCTCCGTGACCACCATGTCCACCGCCACCGTCATGTACACTCGCTTGTCTGCAGCAGGAAAGAACCGGCTTTATCAGGCCTTGGTTATTTACGAAGGCAGTTTCCTCACTTATCAAAGAACTAGCTTCTTCATCACCATATTGCCTTCAATGTTTAATTTTAAATGTTTCGTTGTCAGTCTGACGAATAGGGAACCAAGTATTCCAAGTATGTTTCTCAACACACAGGACCCTATTTTAATCAACTGTCCGAATCTTCTCTGACAGCTTTAATTTTTTCCTTCCCCAAATCAGTTCTTAATATAAAATACAAATAATATAAAATTTTCAGGATGCCTTTTACACTAAAACTATCTTTCGGATTTCCCAGTAAAACCTCTGGAAAAATCACAAAGGTCTGCTCTTTCATTTCATCCAAAGGGATACTAGAAATTGTGTGTTGAGCTGCTTGGGAAAGACTGTCAAATCAGAACCGCTGCTCTACCTTCCCTGTATTAAACTGGTATAGGAAGATGTTACTAACATGCGTATTTCAACATTACGCCGTAAGGGCCTCCCCAGGAGACCTGTCAGCACCCTCATCGTCCACAATATTTATTTACCCTCTGGAAAACCGCTGATCCAAGCTCTGGAGAAATAGTTCTGTGAGTTTTCACATGGATTACATCTATCTCAAGAGTCCTAGCAAGTGCTTTAGAGAACAACAGTATAGTGTTACCAGTCAAAATTTCAGTTATCATTTAAAATGTTTACTTGGCCACAGCCCTCCTTTCATCTGAATCTGGAATCTTTCCGGCCAGAGGCTACTGGTTTTCTACAGTTTCACAATGATAGGTTGAAATATAGATTTAATTTTATTTTATTTACCCTGCTTCAGATTCACTGGGGTTTTTGAATCTGTGGCTTGGTTACTCTATATCATTATATCATTACTACATTACTTTAAAAAATTCTTTAAATTTATTGTGCCCATCACTTTTGGTTCTCAGAGGAAAGATCAAATAACCAAGCTCATTAAAGAAACATTCAGTAGTGTTCTTAAAAAAAAAACATTATACAACATTTACAGTCATCAACCACATGCCTATTAATGTCATAAAATTCAACAAAAATTATATTACATTCTTACTGAAGACACACATTCTCCCTGGCAATTCAAGAGAAAACAGGATTCTCTAGACATTGTACTTGACTCGTAGAGACCTGAAAGTCTAAGGGAGCATGTAGAAAGGTAAGAGAGAATAACACAAAACATCCTACAAGACTCAACCTAGTGTAGTGAAAAGACACTTCCTCTCCCAGGGCCTCAACTTCTTCTGTAAAAATCAAATCATAATTCATGAATCTTCTCAATAATTTATAATATCAAGTACACCATTTGAAAATTTTAGAAATCAGGTCAACATTTTGAAGTTGCATATGAAGTAATTTTAAATTTAAAATACATTATCTTTTGGATCAGAAAATTATTATAATAATAGTATTACATAAAGTTTACTTTAATAAAACAAATAAATTTAAATATATAATCTTTTACTTGAGATTTAAATGTGTATTAAAATACAAAATGAAATCGAATTAGGTGTTGCAGTAAACAAAGATAAAAACTGCTTTTGAAACTCTGATATTTTATTCTTCAAAATTATGAACTGGCTCATTTTTCTCATTTTTGTGATTACCTTCTGAATGATTATAAAAACTAAGTTTACAGGCTCATTATTATAAGCCTGTCTCCAGAAATAAAAGGCTGTGGGTGTAAAAATTATTTATTCCTAATATATGAAAAGCTAAATTTTATATAATCATCATTTTTTTCTCCCTTTTTAGCCCTTAGTATGAAATCACTTGATGTGCAACCAGATGCATGCAATTTACGGGACTGGGAAAGACTCTCTTTAAAGAAATTTGTGAATAATTATCATTTTTATGCTACTCCTGGTATAATGCTGATTGTTCTCAATTTGATGTCTCAATTTGATTGCTACCAACTTCAACTGGTCTCCCCAAGAATGGAGCGTTGTCCACTGAGAAATCCCCATCATGAAACTTCACAAACCACTTTAACACATTGTCAGTCACGGCACCTTCTCCATATACAGCACAGATTTTTTTTTTGCGCTTCAGGTGGTTTTTTACCTTTCTTGAAATAATAAAGCATATATGCCAAAAATGTGTATTTTCTTCCATCTTCAATATTAAAATGGCTACACAAAAATTCACCAATTTTGATGTTTTTTAAATGCACACTGCTAAGACAGCTGTCACAATACAATCTAACAACTAAGCGCTACTGGAGTCATTTTATGGAAAAAAATTCAGCAATTTTGACTAAGTTTTTTAAATGCACACTCATACGACAGCTGTCACAATACAATCTAACAAAATTGTTTCCAATGAAGTTAAAGACAACTAAGCACTTCTAGAGGCATATTATGGAAAAATAACAAGACTTTTGGCCAACCCAATATTAGATAAGTAACAATCTTAAAATTCAAATTCCAAAGCCAATGTCAGTAAATGTTATGTTCTGCATTTCTTTTACCTTTCTGGCTAAAGGCAAAAACCAACTCTATTTTTTCTAAATATATTTTATTGATTATGCTATTACAGTTGTCCCTGGTTTTCACCTTGGCCCCCTCCACCTGGTACACCCATTCCCTCCAGCAATAACCCCCTCAGTTCATGTCCATGGGTCGTACATATAAGTTCTTTGGCTACTCCATTACCTATCCTGTTTTTAATATCCCCATCTATTTTGCACCTACCAATTTGTGCTTCTTAATTCCTGTACTTTTTCCCCCATTTTCTCCCTTCCCCCTCCCAACTGATAACCTTCAAATGATCTCTGTATCTATGATTCTGTTCCTGTTTTGCTTGTCTGCTTTGTTATTTGGATTCAATTATTGATAGTTGTGAACTTGTTGCTATTTTAATGTTCATTGTTTTGATCTTTTACTTATATAATTCCCTTTAGCATTTTATATAATAATGGCCTGGTGATGATGAACTCCTTTTAGCTTTACCTTGGATGGAAAGCACTTTATCTGCCCTTCAATTCTGAATGATAGCTTTGCTAGATAGAGTAATCTAGCTTGTAGGTCCTTGCTTTTCATCACTTTGAATACTTCTTGCCAGTCCCTTCTTGCCTGCAAAGTTTCTTTTGAGAAATCAGCTGACAGTGTTATGGGAACTCCTTTGTAGGTAACTCTCTGCTTTTGTCTTGCTGCTTTTAAGATTTTCTCTTTATTTTTGACCTTTGGCATTTTAATTATGATGTGTTTTGGTGTGGTCCTCTTTGGATCCATCTTGTTTGGGACTCTCTGTGCTTCCTGGACTTGTACGTCTAGTTCCTTCACCAAATTAAGGAGGTTTTCTTTCATTATTTTTTCAAATAAGTTTTCAATTTCTTGCTCTTCCTCTGCTCCTTCTATCACCCTTATGACTCAGATGTTGGTATGTTTAAAAATGTCCAAGAGGTTCCTAAGCCTGTCCTTGTTGTTTTGAATTCTTTTTTCTTCCTGCTGTTCTGATTGAATGCTTTTTCCTTCCTTGTGTTCCAAATCACTGGTTTGATTCTTGGCTTCATCCTCTCCTCTGTTAGGTCTCTGTATAGTTTTCTTTATTTCACTTAATGCAAACTTCATTTTGGCCTGGATCTCTGTTATGGCATTGAAGTATCCTATGAGTCCCCGGAGCATCCTAATAACCAGTGTTTTAGAACTGTGCATCTGATAGGTTGGTTATCTGTTTCATGCAGTTCTTTTTCTGGGGCTTCATTCTGTTCTTTCATTTGGGCCATAATTCTTTGTCTCCTCAATTTGGCAGCCTCCCTGTGTTTGTTTCTGTGCATTTGGTAGAGCTGCTGTGACTCCGTCCTAGTGCACCTGTTACGTTGTATGGTGCAGAGCCTTAGGTAACAGTCAGGGCAGGGCACCCCGTGTCACAGCTCTGTTGCTCTGTGTGGGGAAGGCATTGCAGAGAGGACAACGCCACTACCTGGCCCCTGGAGTTTTGTCCAGGAAGAAGCTGTCTCCCCACTCACACTTGACTTTCTCCCCATATGCCACTGGCGCCCTTCCAGCTGTTACCCTGGTGTTGAATCCCAGAGGTGGTGGGTCTGTGTGAGTCCTAAGTCCATTGCAGGCCCTTTAAGAGGACATACTTTCTTCCACTGTCCTAACCCACACTGGTTTTTACAGCCAGAAGTTATGGGGACTTATCTTTCTGGCACTGGGACCCTGGGCTGGGTGCTCTGGACTGGGGCTGGGATCCCTCACTCCCCAGGTACCCCTCCCATTTTTTTCCACCACATGTGAATGTGGGACCATGCCTCTCTGCGCCACTCTGCATCTCCACCCCTCCTACTCACCTGGATGAATGTGGTTTTTTTAAATCCTTGGTTGTTAGACTTCCACACAGCTCGATTTTCTGACAATTCTGGGTGATATTTGTTTTGTAGTATAGCTTTTTTTTGCTAGTTGTGCACAGAGGCAAGGCCTGTTTACCTATGCCTCCATCTTGACCAGAAGTCCTCTCTAAAGAGTGTTATTCATACTCAATCTGTGTATTACTTTCTATTGTGCCTCAGTATGATAGTATTCAGTGTCAATCATATGTGTAGTAATCATGTAAAAACACATAAAATTTAGCATGTATTAATGCATTATACACATTAACATAGAATATTATTTTCCCTGCAATGGACCATTCTCCTTGTGCTAAAGAAATAGTATTGGGTGTAGAAATTCAAAGTGAATAGTAAGAAAACTATATCAGGTAATGTGAATTGTGCTCAACACATATGTCAAAACAAGGCTAAATTTCACAGCAAAATCTATTAATAAAAATACTCCACTTTAAATGAGCAGCAGATTAAAAAAAACATGGTAAAACAACACTGTCTGTAATGTCAAGTTTTAAGCAAATAATAAGGAATCTCTTAAGAAAAGTCACCTTTTGGGGTTTCTTCATTGAGTGCCAGGAAGATGGGTGCATTGGGGTTCCATATCCCAGTGATGACATAGGCCCTCCCGTCACAGCTCTTTCCCATGGACTCCTGGGCGAGTTTGAAAAGGAAGAGATACAGCAAGAAAATCATTACTCAAACAATAAATGTGTCTTACTTTAAACAATCCAATTTACTAAAATTTGGATTTATACTCAAAATGGGGGTTTATTTTCTTTGTAAATTTTGTCACCCTGCAAAAACATTTCTTTAAATATTAAATTTTCCTACAGCTTTCTTCTAAGAGTTTCTGTTTAGAAACACGTACCTCTCAGTTACAAGAGGTACACTCTTCCATGCTGGATCACAAAAGCATAATACTGCTATGAAGTTATACTTACCTTGATCTTGGGCTGGGTGTCAAAATCTCATAATCTTACACACACCAGGATATACACAGTTGCTATGAAAACTACAGTATATATCTCGCTGATGACAGTTAAATTGAATAGCTAATCCCAGGCAAAGACAGTATTCTCCTCTAATGCTCTAATTTTCAATATATTCTTAAAAAATATTAACTTACTTTGTCACAATCAATACCTTCACAGTGAACACTTTCCTACTATACACGCATCAGACATCTATCTGCTTTCTTACAATCACAAATCAGTATTAGAAAACTTATACTGGTTTGTAATCATCATGGAAGTTTCTTTGCTATCTCCCTCCACTCTTACTCCCTCCTTCTTCCCTTCTCTCATCTCTGCTTTCTCTTCCTCTTCCTTCCCTCTATTCTTTAAGACTTCTACCCAGCCAGCTCCTGACTCTCTCTACAGAAGCCAGCAACTCCCTACACTGAGAGCAAGACCACATAAAGGTGTGTGTGTGTGCTGGGGGTGGGGAGGTTAAAGGCTGTCCACAGAAGAGCACACAGAACATAAACACGTGCACATGCAAAAAAGAGTATTATCTATATTACTTTCAATTTCCTGTATCAACTTCCTATTATGAAGAGAGAGGGTTCAACAGGTCAGACTAAAGAAAGAGAACTTTTTTTTCATATTACCTCCACACAAATGCTTCTCTGAATCCCTATAAAATTATTTCAGTCATTTGGTAACTACTACGCATTTTTTTCTAGTGTATTGATGATATTTCACTAATTGGATTGTATAGTTTGAGTGCAAGGGCCACATTCAATGAAATACACTCAAGGTCATGTAAAGGAAACTCAGTATGTCCAACACTCATATATTCATATTCTCTCTCTCTCTCTCACTTTCTCTCTCTCTCCCCCACATCTCTCCCTCCTCACCCCAATCTCTCTCCCTTATCCTCTCCCTACTTTCTAACAGGACCTTCATTAGGAACAAGAATGGGTATTTAACCTCCCCACCAAAAAAAAAAAAAATCCATCAGTGGACAAGAACTGCGCTATGCTTGAGTCCAAAAAGAAATGAGCTAGACCAATCAAAGTATTTCTTTCAATTAATAAGTGCCAAGGGAAGTGGGCACTGAAAAGTGGAGCTGAAAGGTAGGGTAAGAAGTCAGGTGATGACAGGCTTGGCCACGTGCACAGTGAAGTCAGATGACGGAGGGAGACCTGACTTGGGGCCGTGAACACACAACACAACACACAGATGATGCGTCATGGAACGGTACAGCCGAAACCTATACAATTTTATTAACCAACGTCACCCCAATTGATTCAGTAAAAATTAAAAAATAAATAAAATGAAGTTAGATATATAATAACAAAAAATGTACAGGGGGGGAAATTGCTAAATGCTAAGAAAGAAATGGAGAAAACAATTTTTAAAACCCTTTAAAATAATTAGTCATGCAGTCAAAAAACAAAGGCAAATTCTGGGAGGCAGGAAGGGGGAACGAAGCAGAGAGAGAGGCAGAGAAGAGATAAGGAGGGAGAAAGGCAAGGAGGGAAAAGAGGAGGAGAGAGAGGAGGGAGAGGAGGGAAGAAAGAGTCTGAGAGAGACTTTCCAAAGCTTTCAAAGTTTGTTAGAAAAAAGTGTACAAAAGTGAAACTTGCTCTCAAAAGTGTTCACATATTTGGACGGGTCAGAGAAGACACAGAAGTATCAGTGTCTTGCTCTGGGGGCAGAAATACCACAAATGAGGCCAGGTTACAAGGAATATGACAGTGGGTGACTACAAAGAAATAACTTTGTAATAGCCGAAGCTCAGTGGCCATGCAGTAACCTAGTGTGGAGATGAACAGCACTGGGTGGTAACAAATCACAGCTGTTGATAACTGGAAACGCAACCGCCTGCCTGACCACCTGTGTGTTGTACAGGTCAGCCCACGTCTCTTTCCGGGGCCTCAGTGCTGACCAGCCACTTGATGTCAACATGGACTCTTAATGGTGGAGACTGCACAGGGCCTCAGAAGTTCACGCCAGGCCTGTAATTCTATAATCTGAATTTAAGTTCATGGAAAAATCTCTGCCAGAGATTCATCTTCACCTCTCACGAAGACTGATTAGTTAAAACCTAGGAGCCTCTAAGGGTTTAATGTCTCTGAACTACCTCCTCCAGGAATTTTCAGGGCTCCAACATTTTCTGGATTGCCTTAGGCAAAAGCACTTGCATTACTGCTGTGTTGTATAGAGGGATGGAGGACAGATGGATCAATAGCTAATTTGTTTTCACGCTCAGTGTAACTGGCTGTCCTTACCTGACCTATCCATGCGGTACTTCCTCTGCGTTTCTGTGGCGCACTGGACCAACTGGATGAGAGCACTTAACCCACTGCTGTAGTTACAGACCTACAGGGTCTGTTTCCATCACAAGACTATGAACCCACGGGTGGTAAGAGCTGTGTTCTGCCTTACTCTACAACCCCAGCACTTCACACAATCGGCACACCATTGGGAGCTCAAAAATGCTGACTGAACCATTCCAGTACCACTAGAAAAATCAATGGGCTGTCACCACGAAATAAAGAAAATGTTGACATAATTGGTGACATTTACCTGACATTTGAAAAACACAGGTGAAAGGAAAAAAAACATGTAGTATTTGTTGTCACTAAATAGAAAAATCGCAGTGAAGGAGAAAACTTTGTTTACTCTAAGATGATCACTTCCTACAACATTTCTAAATTGCAAAGTAAATGTTTTCATTAACTGCAATATTAGAAGGTATTTCTGTTTAAAAGTTAAGATGGCTTGCTATTTTTACGTCGAATATCAACTCTAAAATATATATTGACCTTTAAGGGCATTCCTGAAATAAATGCTGTGCCCGCAGTAAATACATTCTGCTAAGGACAGATAATCAAGGAGAAGAAATTCAGAGAGGGAAATGCTCTTAAGAAAATAAAAGCAACCGTCACAATACTCAAGTTAATAGCAATGCATTAAAATAAATAAAAGGCACCATATTCACCCTGGATATGCCTGTTATAATCATGTACTTGCTCTTTTGGGCTTAAAGAAAAGACACCCTTCTAAGAAGCCAAACAGATGATTGGATGGACATTGTCATAACTCTGTCCTTTTATTGGCTTTCAAGTTGCATTTGATTTTTTGGTAAGAATTTTCCCAAATCTCTCCCTCATTATTAATTTTAACTTTAGGTTTTCAAATTTCATTATTACTATCATACAGCTGAAAGTTAGAAACAATTTTTCCAATATGACATAATTTTACAGTAGAAAATACATTAAAAATATAAAATAACTATCATATCTTTACTTGGTTAATTAAAGTGTTTAAGGTTATCATTACCATATCCAGTAAATGCATGTCACTGTTCTTCACGTTTCGACCTGGGCTTAACAACATTCCAAAACATCTGAAAATATTGGGGGGAAGAAAGGAGAAATAAGGTATCAAGAATATATAGAGCCCAGTGAGCAAAAAGCTGTTTTATAATAACTATACAATCTGAGCTCTGCACTTACAAATAGCTTTTTCTACAGAAATAGCACAAATAAGAAGTCACTAAGATAAATAATAAAAATCATGTAGAAATTCCCAGATCTTTATTTTTGCACATAAAAGATTACCAATGATCAGAAAATGTGATAAAAATGGCCACAAAATTGTTGATCAAGACAGAATACAGTAGTGAGATACAAACTGTTTCTAGATAGAAATGAGATTTTATTTGCCTGGGAGTTATTCCAAATATATAGGTCAAAATCATTTAACCCAGTTAAATTAAAAATGAGATTAAAAAAAGAAGTAAGAATAAGATACTTTGCTCTCCTTTTGCATCAAGCTGTATTAACAGAAACAGTCACCCTGGCCCTCAATAGTCATGCTGACTGAGGAGCCTATTAAAACTATGTCCTCAGTTTGAAAAACAAAAAAGGTGTATGAAACACATTACTAAAAACATTATTATATTAGTGAAAATATTATGCAACGTACTATTAACCATCGGCTTTACTCTGTGCTTACTGATGCTAAAGAAGTGTGGAAATCCCTTTGACACTACCTCTTTATTTGTAAGGATTTTAACAAGCTCCAAACTTCAATTAAATCTAACATTTTTTATCTGTCAGGGTATTACCGTTAATTCTGCTTTAAAGGGAAGCCAAGTCCGGAGAAGTTAAACCATTTGCCCAACCTCACACGGCTGTTCCACAGGTCCTGCAATTCCAGAGGCCGTGCGATCTGTCCAGTGTCTCCCGGCCGACAACGCATATCCACCCTTCCTAGAGTGCTTTCTAGTATTTATTTATTTATAGAGAGAGGGGAAGAATGGGAGAAAGAGAGGGAAAGAGAAAAACTGGCTGCCTCTTACACGTGCCCCTTCTAGGGACCCAAACCGGGGACCAAACCCCCAACCCAGGCACATGCCCTGACCAGGAATCGAACCGGCAACCTTTTGCCTTGCAGGACGACACCCAACCAACTGAGCCACACTGGTCAGGGCTTCCTAGAGTGTTTTTCTGTAGCTTTCCAAAATTTAAAAATATAATATGGAGCATTTTATACAAGAAGTAGACAATGTAGATCAATTAAATATAACATTTTTTTTAATTTCAAAAAATGTGGTAGCTGGCCAGTCAATATTGAATCTGATCCTTGTTATTTACCAAAGGTTTACTTTTCTAGTGGCACTGGCTCTTTTCGCCATGAACAGGTGATTGACCCTGTCCAAATATGAGCTCAGTAAGCAGTAAAACAGTATATACTTCCTCTGAGTACTTTAGGATACTTTGCTCAAGATTCCCCTTTGGCCTCCAAAAATAATCAAGTATGCAACGAAGATAATCTTGACAAGCTCTGAGGGTAACTTTCCAAGCTTATTATTGTATCACTGAACAAAACATAATCTACTACAACAGAGGCAATCACACTCTAATAGTCATATAATTATAATATGATTACTGTACCCTATTTGGTCTCCCTCCTATGAACTCCTATAATAAACACTGTCTGTACAAATGAAAAGTTAATTCATCATGCAACTCATTGTACTATTTCTTCTACTATTGCCTTATATTCTTGATAAGAAAGAATAAAAAAGTTCATCCTTTTCAGATATAAAATGTGGTCCCCAACCAGAAAGTCAGGTCAGTGAGACAGGCTTGTCTGACACTGCCTGTACAGTAGCCCCTCATCCTCCGGGGCTCATTCCCAGACCCTCGGTGGATGCCTGAAACCACAGACGGTACCAAACCCTACGGACCCCATGTTTATACCATACATGCACAACTTTGCACTTCAAGGAAGCACCTTACAGCTTCTCTTTGGCATGTCCGAAATGCCAGCATCACTCCTCTTGCCCTTGAGGGTCATTATGAAGTAAAATGCGGGTGACTGGAATACCAGCCCGGCGATACCTCAACAGCAGATCTGAAAACCAAGGCAGCACCTCAGTCACTAATAGGCAGGCAATGTATAGGGCCTAATTTTGTCATATTACAAAAAGATAACATGCAATTTAAAACTTATAGATTGTTTATTTCTAGAATTTTCCATTCAGTATTTTTGGACCATGACTGGCCAGGGTAACTGAAACCATGGAAAGTGAAACTGTGGAAAAGAAAAAACTACTATATATTTTGCTTCAGTTTTCATCACTCACGGATTTTTTTTAAAGAACGATTCCCCAGCCCTGGCTGGTGTGGCTTGGTTGGAACCCCAAAAGGCTGTAAGTTTGACCCCCAGTCAGGGCACACATCTGGGTTGTGGGTTCAGTCCCTGGTTGGGCAACCAACCAGATGTTTCCAATCAATGTTTCTCTGTCACATTGATGTTTCTCTCCCTCTCTCTTCCTCTTCCTTCCCCTCTCTCTAAAATTATGTCCTGAGGTGAGGATAAAAAAAGAACAATTCCCTATATTATAGGGTGTTTAAATTATAAAACTACTATATACTCATTGTAAAAAGTTAATGAATACCAAAGTATATAGCAAAAAATTAATTCTCCCTTTTCTATCTTAGCCTCCTTCGAAACCAATGCTAACAATTTAGTATGCAGCCTCTCTACCTTTCTTTCTGCTTTTTTAAAAACATTTAAACTCTTATATTATTTTGTTTGTCTAGCACTTGCAGGTAAATGGTGCAATTTTATATTTCCTTAATATAATATTTCCATGTTAAGCTCAAATGCAGAAAGAGCCTTGGAAGTTTAGGTTTTCCTTAAATGGCAACGCGTATTACCTTATTTTGATGATCTTTGATGCACTGTTCTTGTTCTGGGTTATAAATACAAAATCCTGCCACCAACTAGCAGTGTGACCTTAGAGAAAGCACCTAACCCCTTGGGCCTCTGCTTCCTCCTTTTGAGAAGAGAAGTGTAATAGATATAGATATACTCCGAGGGTTCTTCCAGCACTAAATTTGCACAACTTTTTTTCTATCAATATCAAGCTGCATTAGTCATTTCCAAAATTATACTTCATTAAAGCACACCAGGTTTCCTATGGGGACAAGCAAGGTCTATTAGGAATCATGTGTCAGTAATTAGATAGATATTATTATTACCACAAACACCTAAGGCAAATATTAAGTGTTTCACTGGGGAATTCAAAGTATTCAATCTTCTCTTATTAACTCTATAAATAATATGGAAAGCAAATTGCTTTCACACCTATTTTCTCAAGGAGCTCACAGTCTCGTAGGGGAGAAAAATAAGTAAACAGGCCATTACAAGCTGATACAGTAAGTTCTCTGAGCGCTGTAGCGCAGAACGTTAACAACGCCGAGCGAAACACACCCGGCATTATTTATCACATACGGCAGCAGACAGCTGACCTGCCCAGAATGTGAACTCGAACCTCTGAGAATGAGATGATATTATCGTATTAATTATGCCAGCTATCGTTTACTGAGTGTCTTCTTTATTTTATTTATTCTCATTTATTCTATTACAATTGCCCTAACTTCTCCCCCTCGGCCCTCCTCCGCCCAGCCCACCCCCGCTCCCACAGTCCATCTCCACACCACTGTCCATGCTCATGGGTCATTCGTACATGTTCTTTGACTCGTCCCTTCCCCTTCTTTCCACCATGTCCCCTGACCCCTCCCCTCTGGCTGCTGTCAGTCTGTCCCCTGTTTCCATGTCTCTGGTTATTGAACTTAACTTTAAGTCAGACATTACTATATTGTTGCATTTATATTTTAAACCCACCTTCTAATAACCTAGCAATAAAACCATTGTTCCAAAAAGTAGAAGTGATTTGCCCAAACCACACACCTATTAAGCTGTGACACTGGATTAAAGCCCGCGTCTGTGACACCCAAACTGCGTGGTCTTTTCCGCACTGCACCCTGGCCGCCTCCCGGGCCGTCTGGTGGACGGACTGCACACTAACACTGCGAACTACAGCAGTGCCAGTTATAGATTACTATTACAATTACCTCTGTAAATATGAAGAAAAAGTTCAGCTTTCCATAATACCTAGTGAGATTTTACTCAAAACAGAGTTTAAAACAGCGTTTAACACCAAGTTAGCGCCCATACCAATCCAGAAACTCTGTATCTAGCATTGTTTTAGACCTAATGATGGAAAAATAAGTGAGAAAAATAAAGGGGATATGTTAATGTGCTGCAGTGGGAAACATCCTTTTTCGATTTTTCCTCTTTGTCCCTCAAATCATCAGGACTCTACACACGTCCACGAAGACTATGGGTAAAAAAACAGGAAGAGAGGAAAAAGGAAGGAGGCAGGCCTCTGATGAATATCGGTTCGAGACAACGGTCTATTACTAAACTTCCGTTATTAAAAATGAAAAATGACAGCACGACAGGAGGGACAAACAACTGCAAGAAACAAAAGCCAGAACTCAATCATGGTTTTTTAGAACAATATATAAAAACACCAAATAATTTCATAAAAATTGGAATTCCGGTTAGTCTCAACCTGAAGAAGTTAAAGCAAAAGACAGTAAGAAAAATCTCCTACATAAAATTATTGGGATTGTTTTTGCCTTACTGAAGGATCTGAAGGAAAGAAAGACATACAGGCATTCCTCGCTAGGCACTGTAGTGTGGAACTGTGCAGCCTATACAGAAGTGACCTTATGTATGTATCGATTTTTCTCCACAGGAGAAACCGTGATTGTTCTGTGACCTTTAAATATTGGTAGTGACAAATTCTACAGTATAACCAGAGACGCAGGTGTTTGAGGTAGGGAAGAGGACAAGATCTTCAGACAAGCAAAGGTCAAGAAATTAAGAAGCTAGCTTATCAGAAAGATCATCTACATAGATACAAAAACTACCCAAAATGAAGAGAAGCCTAATACTTAAAATGACAGTGCGCCAGAAGCTCAATCTTCAAAGAATGATGGGAACCCCAAGGATGTGCAGGTCACAGCAACGAGAAAGGGGAGCGGGAAGTACAGAGGGGAGCAATAAGAAAGCGGGGAGAGGTAAAACACCAGTGCGTGAACTCTGAAGCTGGGGGTTTTTAAGGAAGAAGGAGCAACAACAGTCTGGAAGAAGCAAAGGCATGCAGGAAAGATGCCTCCACACCTCCAGGCCAGAGGTACAAAGGGTGAGAAACATCCATCATTAGAAAGGGCTGGCCCTGGCTGGCGTAGCTCAGTGGATTGAGCACAGGCTGCGAACCAAAGCATCGCAGGTTCGATTCCCAGTCAGGGCCTATGCCTGGGTTGCAGGCCAGGTCCCCAATGGGGACCACATGAGAGGCAACCACACATTAATGTTTCTCTCTCTCTCCTTCTCCCTCCCTTCCCCTCTCTAAAAATAAATAAATAAATAAAATCTTTAAAAAAAATTATAAAAAGAAAGGGCTGTACGGGGAGCGGTGGACTCAGGCAAAGGCCAGATCCTCAAGTGAAGATGACAAGGCAGAGGAGAAAAGGAGTTGTGTTGATGATGCACTAGGAGTTCCAGACTGGAGAATGGAATGGTTTAGAAAGCTGGGCCAAGGTGGAAGATGGGTGTGTCAGAAGGGGGGATATACACAGTCGTGGGGATTAGAATCTGAGTATTGATGGGAAACCCAGGAGTCCGGACTTCTTATGAGGCCTGAAAGAAACAGGCGAAACAGAAATAGATGATTTCAGTGAGGCCGCAGGTTCAGAGTAGGAAGAAGGACTTGGCACAGCATGCAGAGCTCCGCAGTGCCCTGCTTTACTCCGGTCTGGGCAGTTAAGGTGCCCAAGTCCAGGCAGGGGCAGTGTTATCCCAGGAATGTGGGGTTCTGGGCACCCTCTTACTATTACTGATGGGGGGCAAAAAGGGGAACAGAACACACAAGTATGGAGGGGGTTTTACTTGAAGTGCATCAAGAAAAGATTACTTCTGGATGTCCCAGTTTGATGAGTTTGCAAAGTATAAATATATACTTGAACCCAAGTATATATTTGTTTTACACTGGCTCATAACCTCAACTCACAAATGCTACTGTTCCTCTGAAGACAAAGTCCCAAAAAGCCTTCCCATGTCCTCATAGAGACCTCCCATCAGACTTTCTGTATTATAAAAGCTGCACACACAAAGACAGAAATAGCGATCTTACATGGTTCCTGCATGAAAACCAGTCGCAGCAGAACGCCCTGTGCTGGGGTCCCCAGGAGCACTCCAGGCGGAGCTCCGCCACGAGGACTCAGCATGTCCTGTATTTATGTCCCTGGTTCATTAGAGGGAACTGATACGGAGCAAAATCGGCAACGGAAACAGGCGCACAGGGTGAAGTTTAGAGGAAAGCAGGGCGAACTCCAAGAGGCCTCCTCCCGCGGAGCCACAGAGGACACAACCCCTCCAGCAGCGAGCCGAGACGTGTGAAATGCTACCAGGGGAGCTCAGAGACTCCGTGTCTAAGACTTTCATCGGGGGCCGATCACGCAAGTGCCCTCTGCCCACCATGCACCACGATTCCCACCTCCCAGGAGGAAAGCAGGGGCTCAGCGAAAGCCACTCGGTCTGCACCAACAATCTGGGCACACTCCAGTCAGCGCCGGGAGTGGCGGGGACCCCCCCGAAACCCAAGCTACAGTCTGGGCACACTCCGGTCAGCACCGGGAGTGGCGGGGACTCCCCCGAAACCCAAGCCTCTGGACACCGGTCAAGAACCAAGGTCTGGAGCAGACCTTCAGGACAGCAGTTTCAGGCCTGCACAGCCCTATTTTGCTATTTACATTTCTAGTAAAGAAACCTTTAATATAGCACTGTATCATCTGTGTGTAAAATAATATAAATTCCCCAGAAGCCCAATTTCACTTGAAACAGTTGAATCGAGCTATGTAAAGCTTTGGTCAGTTACCAAAAGAATAACAATCTTCTATAATGGAATATAGGAATAATGTATCTATATATAAACCTTAAAGAAAACAGGTAAACGACAATTAGAAAAATAACGTGAGAATAAAAAGGGTAAGTAAGCTTATTAAACCATATAGAAAGAAAAAAATCAAAGTAATATTTAAAGCACAAATACAAAATTTCACATGTAATAAAAACATTTAACTTCTGTTAATTAATCACCTAAAGCCCTACTTAATAAAAACACATTTCATGTAGTTCTTCCTCCTTCTTCCCTTCAAATGAACCTAAATCTTTTTTAAAACAGATTTTTATTTTTATTTTCTAAGTATAGTTTATTGATTATACTATTACAGTTGTCCCATTTTTTCTTCCCTTTACCCCCCTCCACCCTGCACCACCCCTCCCTCCAAAGATCTTTAAAACTTAAAAAAAAAAACTATGTTGCCATTATATGTAAGAGCAAAACGTTAGTAACTAAGCAATGTTCACCAGTGATATGAAATAATTACAGTGAGGCCTCCATACCTGTGAGGTCCACATCTGCTAATTCAACCCACCCAGGATGAAAAACATTCGAGGAAAAAATCTGCTGCTGACATGTACTATGTAGTTAGGCCTACAATGTATCAGAAACTTTATGAGACTGGTTACTTTCATTAGATACTAATTTAAACAGATACTGTCAGTGGAGGTCCAATTAGGAGTGAAAAAACACAATAATTTGAACAGGAAACGGGTACTATAAAGAATTATTAAAGGTAACAGGAGAGTAGCTAGAAACAGAATTCTAAAGAATACCCTAAGGCTAAGGGAGAGCCCCAAGGAATAGCAAACTCGGAAGCAGGGTCCTCTCCCTAAAGCTGGTATCCACAGCTCACAGGAGAGGACAGACTGCAGCTCAGTGGAAGACAAAGAAGTTTACTGGACTGTCCAGGCAAAGCTGGGCCACAGGCAGGCAGGGAACACCCTCAAGGTGCAGACAACCAAGGTGTGCTGTGCTGGCAGGCGAACAGTGGAATCAGGACTCCTGGAGCCAGCTCCCTGGCAGAGTGGGGTGATCCCTGGAGATCACAGTGTCTGGGTCTGGAGGGCCACGTCCCACTGGGCCAGGACCAGGACTGTGAACTCAAAGGACACCACGCACTGGGTGCCCAGCTGGGGCCCAGCACCACAGAATGTCCCAGAATCTTAGGGCAAGAAAATCACACGAGAACCAGGAAGAGAAGTCCCTTCCTCCTGTAGTGTCTCTCCAGTACCCTCTGCTGGCACAATATTGTGTTTGTTTGCACAAAATTGGCAGATAAGAGATAAGAGGGTAGATTTGGAGGCAAGAGGCAATAAACTGATAACCAGCATAGGATATAATTAAAATACCTCATCTCTTCTAATTACTTAAAAGTCATGTTAGAAATCACAATTTCCTATACCTTCTAGTAATAATGTGTTATATTATTACTAAAAATACCTAAAATTTAGTTATTACCAAAACATTTGATAAATAATTAATAATAATTAATATTGCAAAACAATTAATATTTTATTATTACTAAAATTATTATTGATAAATAATGTCTGTTGTTATGAATAAAATAATAATAGGCATGAGATGAGATGAGATATATGCGCTCCCATGTTTACTGCAGCCTCATTCACAATCACCAAGACACGAAAACAACCAAAGCACACATCAATGCATGCAGAGATAAAGGAAATGTGACACACACACAGAGTGAATACTATTCAGCCATGATAAGAGGGAAGTCCTGCCCCTAGCAAGAACATAAATGGACCGTGAAGACTCCACGCTACGTGACGGGACCAGAAGAGACGCTGTGTGAGGGCACAAACTCACAACCAGCAGTAAGTACGCACGAGCAGCCTAATGCACAGTAAGGCGAACGCAGAGAACGAAACTGCATTATAATCAAACTTGCTAAGAGACTAGGTCTGAATTATTCCAACCACAAGAAAGAAATGGTAATTAAGTGACCTGACAGAGGTGCTAACTATCACTACAATGGCAGGCATATCACAATACATAAATATATTAAATCAGTATGTTGCATACCCTAAGTTTACACAGTGCCATATGTCAAATATATCTCAATTAAAAAAATACTACATTTGAACAACCAGGACCTCTCTCCAGCTGGGGCCAGGCAGCCCCTTTGTTTATCCACAACTGTCTTGATCAGTCACCTTAAGTAAAGCGAAGATCCCTTGCCACTAGAAAAACAAATAATTAAGAAATTATTATATTATAGAAGTATACTATGATTTACAAAAGACTTCGAAAAGAACTCCCAAAGAAATCTACAGATTGTACCGGTGTCAATCCCCTGATTTTCATACGGTACTGGGCACGTAAGATGTTACCAGTGGGGGAGTCTGAGGAAGTATACATCGGGCCTCCCTTGTACTATTTTGTAACTTCCTCTGAGTTCATAATTATTTCAAATTTAAAACTTCATTTAAATATGAACTCCAAGATATCCAGAATAGAGCAACTTATAAAAACACGGTATTTCTTAGTATATGATGCTGAAAAGGTAACAGTGCTACATATATTATTCTACAGTGCCACCTCCCTCTCCCGGGTACCAGCAGAAGCCAGCAATGAAAGATATTGGAAATTCTGTCCTAATTACAAGTTCTGGTAAAAAGGCTGAAAGACAGAGAGAAACTTCCAATTATTCACTCTCCAAAGCACCTTAAGTAACTATCGGAGAACAATGGAGTCATTTTGTATAACTATACCCTATTTTCCTAAGGAAAAAGAGAGTTATCTTTCTACTAACTTTTTCTCATTTTCAAGATAGAAAAGAATGATGTCCATTAAGGAAAATTATTAGAACATCTAAAACTCTTGATTTTCTTAAGAGATTTCAGACACACTAGCCTACGCAGAGAATAAAAGATACAAATCAAACTACCATCTAGGCAACTTCCAGTCAGTGACTTGAGCTTCCTTCTAAATCAAACCAAAACAACTTGCTAGGGTAAAGGCAAAACTAAGTGCTAGGTAAGTTCAGCAAGACCCTGAGAATGGCCTGCCATCCAATTATACGAGCACAAAGATAATCACCAGCTCAAACACCACCATCCGTCCGCCTTCGTGACGTCAAATCGCACTAGACAACTGTTCGCTTTGTGGGCCCTGTTGATTCTTATTTACTCACTGGCTTGGAAATCTTTTCTTCAAGAAAATAACACAAGAAAAGGAAACTGTCCATCACTCATGCTAAGAAGTATGGTATTTAACACTTCAGATTCTCATTATATATGGTTTTTTGCTATAAACTGGCAAGCACAAATTAAGAACTAAACTAGAATTTACAATCAAAACAGGCACATCTCTGAATCACTCTACAAATGACCAAATTGCTTTCTAGTAATAACGTGTTATATATCTTAATGTATATGTAGTGACTGTACCCGCCAAACCAGAAGAAAAGAAAAAAACCCTCTCTTTTCTAGCAGTGTTGGCCCACGTCACTCAGCACAGAGTTGCAGGCTCATAATGAATCTAATAATTGTGCCCTTCATTCCAGTTCACACTGTAAGCACCAGAGCGGGTCTCTGGGAATAGTGTGATTTAACGGACAGAAAATTCTGAGCCAACCAACCTTCCACAAGCCCCGGAGCTACTG
The DNA here is from genome assembly GCA_028533065.1 of Trachops cirrhosus. Lineage (NCBI taxonomy): Eukaryota > Metazoa > Chordata > Mammalia > Chiroptera > Phyllostomidae > Trachops > Trachops cirrhosus. The sequence continues at coordinate 39,973,532 of CM052551.1, forward strand.
TCATTAGAACACTGCTTCTTCTCAAGGACTTGCAAAGAGGCCCATTTTCTAAATGTATATGGTATTATTTGTCCTAAATCATTTCACTACAAAGTAAGAAGTCATACTTGCCAAAAGTCAACTAGTTAAAAATATAATTAAGCAGAAAATGAAAAACTGCCCACTCAGTCTCAGGTTATCAAGCATAACCAACAATCCACTCAAAGCATCAAAGTGAGTGCTATGCAATGGTGCATTTTAAACACTAGATAAAGCTCTTAAAATCCCTATCAATTTAGCGGTATGCAAGTAAACCTTTTGTGAATTTCTACATATGGTGATACGAAACCTATGGAAATGCCAGTGGTCAGGGACAGAAAAAAACACTGATCAGCTGCCTCTTGCACACGGCCCGAATGGGGACCAAACCCACAACCCAGTCATGTACCCTGACCAGGAATCGAACCCACAACCTTTTGGTTTGCAGGATGATGCTCAACCAACTGAGCCACACCAGCCATGGCTTTATAAACTTCTTATTCATTTATTCAACAAGTGTTTTATAAGAGGCAGTAGAGAGTAAGAAGCTATTATATCAGACTGTACTCAGTATTTAATTGTATGATCTTGGCAAGTTATTTAACCTCTCTGGGCCTCAGTTTCCTCAACTGTGTAATACCTAGAACAGTGCTCCCTCAGCACAGAAAAAGTGCTAAGTGCTGGACTGGGCACTGGGCAGCTACGTACAAAGCTGTGTCCCTAGCACTGTGCTAGAGGTTGAAGACTGTGGGAAAAAGCGACTTCGCATTTGCCTCCAAAGGAGTCAAGATCATCGCAGTATAATTTATCAAATTTGTACATATGAGGAACACCTGAACTCTTGAATGCACAAATGGCTTCTTTCATAATGAAAAGTAATATTTAAAAAAAACAAAATATTGAAAATTCACATTTGGAGTGGGTGATGGGTGCACTGGGGTTCAATATATTATTCTTGCTACTTTTGTTCATTTTAGAAACTTTACATAATAAAGAGCTGTTTTTTAAAATGATAAATCATTTTCTCTTTTAAAGGATAAAACACAAATTATCAAATCTCAAGGATTTTCTTTCACACCAATGCCTTTATGCTACAAATTAACTGTCAGCAGCAATGTTTCTGATTCAGAGGCATTAAGAATTCTCTTAACAAGACTGCCACCTACTGGATTACTTTAAATTCCGCCATTTAACATTCTGTGATTTAAACATATTGAATACCACATAATAACCCAATAAAATACTGGATTTTGCCAGTATTTTTCTGGAAAGGATTTTTTCCTCCAAAGAAAAAAATAAATCCAAGTATTTACAAAATATCACACATCACAGGAAATTCTGCCCATTAGGTTGAACAAAGTATTATTTAAGGAAGACCATAGCCTGAAGCAATCTCAATGTTAGAGTAGACCTTTACAGAGGTCAACTGGGAGATGTGTGAAAAAGCAAAGAAACTTAACATGGATTTAGTAATTACTGCAGAATATATGAACCCACAGCTGTTACTATCATCAAGATTAATTATATTAAAATAAAAGCAATATATGAGGGAGGACCCCCCCTCCAAAAGAAAAAACATAATTATCTTCTGGAAGGTGGGCCCCTTGTAATACACACTTCCCCTACGCGGTGAGTGTTCTAGGAACCCATCTGTATCAGTGTACCAGCAGGAGTCATTGTGAGAGGCTGTGTTCGGCTTTAGAGAAATTTTTTTTTGAAGACTCTTTCAATATGTTTGCCCATTTCATGATGGGTGATTTACAAGTGCACCTGCTCACACTGCGCTGAGTGTTCAGCAACTTCTGACCAAAAACGGCATGACCCCCATGCCCCACACTCCCTATTCACCCCATCTTGGCCCAAGTGCCTTTTTTTGTTTCCACAGATGAAAAATGTCCTCAAAGGGAACTGTTTTGCTGATGTGGAAGAGGTGAAACAAAAAACTGCAGAAGCACTAACAAGCATCAAAATCAACAAGTTCAAAAGCTGTTTTGAGCAGTGGAAAAAAGTCTCAATAGGTATATTGCATCAAATGGATAGTAATTTGAAGGTGACTGAGGTTTAAATATGTAAAAATAAATATGCAGTTTTTTAAAAAATAAATTCCAGTTTGAGGGGGTTCCCCTTCATAATAAGTGGCTATATATAAAATGATTTTTAACTACCTTAATACTATGCAAATGTGTACTTGCAATTTACGTAAAATTTCTATTGATAGCAATACATACTAATTCCAAAAGTACTTTATCTCAACTTAGGCAGATGCTCAGATAACGTGCTCTGAAAATGCCTTAAAATTATTCAAAAAGTAGCTGCAGTGATCATGAAGACACTGATGTTGAAGATTATTGAAGAGATTCCAAATGAAGTTGTCCTACGAATATGAGTGGGAAAAGAGCGACATTTCTAAGTTTTCATTTTGTGTAATATATTTATAATGCAGGAGTAAAGTGTACGTGTAAGTGTTTAAGTTAACCAAGGAAATATTATCATTGGGCATTTAACGATTTCACCTTGATTCATCCAACTGGGGGCTTCTCATTGGAAAAACAAAGGATCGCACCTTACATGCCAGCACAGCACAGGCCTCTGGAGCAGGGACATAACAGACTTCTTAGTCACAAAGCTCCAAGGTTCTTAAGTAATCACTGAAAGTTCAATGACTCACCCCAGCACCTCCCACCTCTTTGCCTGTGTCACTACAGACTGGGTAAGTGGAGAGCCGCCTTTTGCTGTGCCGGGAAGAACGTGCTGCGGCATGTCACAGGACAGAGCGTGTGCGGGGGCTCCCACCATCGAATCCTGGAACCATTTTAACATCACAATAATCAAGCACTATAGTGAATTATAAACTATTGCTGGGGGTGGAGGGTGGAATTCAGGCGTCTATACTGACAATAAGTAAAAAAATGGAAGAGAAGGAAGAGGTCTGGCTTACATGAGAGTGCCAAGGGCTAACTGGGAAAAAATCTAGCAAAAGGGCAGGAGACAGATAATTCTCATTTTGCATTCATTACAGTAAAGACTGGATCAGACAAGAATCATAAATGAATAAATAAAGGAAGGAATTCGGATGAGAAGCAGGGTATTTTCAAGGATAGCCCCACAGATAGCTTACTAGTTGCAAGGGAGAGAAAAAGGAACTGCAGTGAAGAACTCAGACATCCTGACCAGGTCATCAAAACCAGCACCACTAGCGAGGGACAGATGGGTACCAAACGCCTCCAGATGTGCAACGCCGTGAAGGAAGCCTCACTTACAGAATTAATGACCTGAACCTCAGCACGAGGAAATGCTGGAGTGACCAATCCAAAATGAGAGATGTAAAAAGAAGGGGAAGGGATGCGGCTTTTCAAAAATGTTCATTTTGTAAGAGACACAGAAAGGCTGCAGAAATGTTTCCAGATTAAAGAAAGCTAAAGACATATGGTAACTAAATGCCACACATGGGAATCCTGAGCTGGAAGAGGAAAGGATGTTACAGATTAACAATAAACCGGAGACAAATGGCAAGTCAAATAAAGTACCGCATGAATGCTAAATGTGCTGCACTGATAACATAATGTGGCCACAGAAGAGATACCCATTTCCTAAGGAAGAACATGAGAATAGAACACCATGAAGTATGTAACTTACCCTTAAACTGCTCAGAGAAGAAATGCGTGTGTGTGCTGTGTGTACGTGTACAAGTAGGGAGAGAGAAACTGACAGACAGAGACACAGACATTGAGAGACTGAGAAAGCGGGCGCAAAGCAAACGGCCTAAATGTGACCGATGGACGGTTCTGAGCGGAGAGCGCGCAAGTGTTCTCTGTACATGTTTTATTTTTTATCTCTTCTGTGAGTTCGAAAGTAATTCCAAATAAAAAGACTGAAAGACTGCTACATCTACTGCTAACCAAAAAAAAAAAAATTCTTAAATCTCATTATCATTCTTTTAGGACTAAAATACGCAAAATCAACAATTCCTTTACCTTCAGCTATTTTTCTTCAATTTTAAGAGGCCATCAATTTTAAGGCTTAGGACTATTTTTTATACTACCAAGAAAGGGAAAAAAAACATGACAACTATAATTATAAGATGCCACCAACTGTTAAACACTCCTTAATTTCAGGGATGTTACATATGAAAATGTGCCTCTTAAAATTGATGAAGTAGGGTTTTTGTGTTTGTTTTCACAAACAAATCACATAGGTGCATCGCTCTACCAAGACACTGAAAAGAACTTTTTCTGGATACCAGAGTAGGATCCAAAGACAGGAAGAAAGTGGAGCTAAATACCTGACACTCTAAGGAAAGCTGCAGACACCTTTTCTTAGGTTCGATTGGGACGGAGGCCCCCAAGATGCCATCAGCCGGAACCTCAACTGGCCCTGACCTTCATCCCAGTCTAGAGAACGGAGGTTTCGGGCGAGAGGGAGTGGTCACAGCACACAACGGCCTTCTTAGAGAGGCTTTTTTCTCTGTGAGCATCCATTTCTCCCACTCCTCCAAGCCAAGTGAATAGGTATGTGTTTTTATTTCCAGTTTTTTGCCACTATAAAAAATGCTTTAAGAAATATCTTTTAAAATGTCCTTAGATGGTATACTTCTATTTACAATGACATACAGTCCCAAGAATGAGACCAATGTGTCCCATCCTAGGCATTTTTTAATCTGCACAGACGCTGCCAGATTGCTTCCAAAGAGCACGTGCACATGCCCTACCCCTTCCTCCGCACCCCACAGTGCCACCTGTTGTATTCGCCAGTCAGGTACCCCACTGTTACCTTAACTGGGACATCTTTACAGATGTGTGCTTGTTGGCCAGAAGGAGAGCTTTCCTACTCATACTCTTCCTTGTTTTTCTCCTTTTTTCTGTCAATTGTTATGAAATTTATATACACTATAGATATTAACCTTCCATCTGTCATCTATGTGATGAATGTTTTTTCCGTACTTAACATTTGTTATTGACTTTATTTGTAGCATGTTTTGTCCTACAAGGTTTTTGTTTTATACAAATATATACATAAGCATATAAATATACCCACACATATATATATATATGCGTGTGTGTATACGTTTATATATTTAAAAGATATGTATCCATCTTTTAAAGCTTCCAAAATCCCAGTGACTACATGGACTGTTTAATAATAAAAAATGTCTTACATGTAAATAAGGAACTGTAGGAAAAAGGGATCTGACCGGAGCTGAAGAAATTATTACTGAAAAAATAAAGCCATTTCATGTTTATTGCCCCATTGGTAAGATCTGCAATGAACCAGTGACATCTAACTTATTTAAGAGTGGCCAAGGCATTATACTCTCACCCTTACGCCCAGTCTTCAGCGGAGAACCGGCAGCACGGTGAAGGGCCGCAGTGGGTGAGGAACATAGCTGAGACTCGGGAGCGTGTCTCTCGCCACACGGAACAATGTCAATATAGGCTTTTGGTAGCATTCAGAGCAAGCTGCTTACCTTTCAATGGCTAATTCTTTGTTAGAAAGCTGCTGCACTGTAATCACAACCTTCTTCTCTATTCCTTGTTTCAGTTTGAAATAAAATTTATCTCTATCCTTGGGCACAGGACTGAAATATGCAAAAAGAACAGGACTTAGCAATACAGTAAGTAATACAATAAAATAAGATAATCTATTCCAGTGTCAGAATGAGACAGCAAACTACTGATATTTAAGCAATAGCACTTACACTCTTAAAATGTATTCAACTCCCATCCTGCCCCTCGGTGACAAACTACAAACTTTATAGTCAACAAAACCTGACTGGGGTTAAAAAGAAGATTTTGAAAATAACATTGTTTCAAAGTTTAGTTTCTCAGCGTAACAGATTTAGGAATATGATTTCATTATTTTTAAACACGGTCACATCTCTGGCTTAGCTAGCAGTGCAGTTATGAGCTCTTTTAACAGAGCGAACGCCAAGGCAAGAGAACAGAAGAGCGCACTTCCGAAGCTCCGGAGCGTGAGATGACTGCCACGTGTCCAGGACAGTACAGATTAACATGGACAAAGGGGCAGAGGTGGGGCAGTGCAGCCTAGGCCGGACTGACTGTTCTGAAGAATTACCGTTAAAACAATCAGTGTCTAAAATATAGGCCGTCTTATCTGAAAAAGAAAAATACCATGAGCAAGTTATTTGACCTAATACTCGATTTCTGTACCTGTAAAGAAACAAATAAAACACCTACCTAACAATTACTGGTAAAACTAAAAGCACAGTCAAGGCCCACGGGTGATCATTAGAACACAACCACGTCCTACTATCTGCCCATTTTTGAATTGGAGAAAACATTCTAAATACACAACAGATTAAACGGGCTAAGTAAATGGTGGCCAAACCACACAATATACCATTGGTAACCATTAAAAATGACTTTGATTAAGAACGTTTTAATGGAAAAATTCTTATATCATAAAGTTAAAAGAAAAAATTGTATATATACAATTGTATAAAAATACCCCGGAGAAATAAACAAAGGGAATAAATAAATTACTAAAAGTGATTGTCTTAACTGACATGACTATAGCTGTTTTCCATGCTACCTGCATTATTTTATGAAGTTTTATGTAATAAATCAGTATTTTTAAATATTAAGAAAATCATTTACATGAAATATCTGAAAAGCATGAGAAAGTGAAGCCTATTCATTCACCAGTCCAGTATTTCTTCAGCCTGTTAAAAACGCTGTATAGTTTCTAGAATCTCTGTATTAGCCAGTATCATATTTCAGACACAACACCAATTTTCATTCTTTCGCAATAACCTCACCTAAAGTTTCCTTTCCCATCGTCTTCTTTTACCTCCAAGGAGACACTGAAGGTAAACACATCACTGTCCGGGGTTGGAATAACTGAGTCTTTAACGTCAGACACTTGTCTGGAGGCACGTTTGAATGCTGTACAGAAACTGTACAAAATTCTGCTTACCTAAAAGAATAAAAACAGGAGAAGCATTAGGCAAAGACTTTAACGACATTTTGATACCCTTCTCACCTGGTTCTTGAATCCATAAATTTCCATAATGGTATTTTTCTTTAGCAGATACAGTCTAAGCATACTCGTATATAGTTTATAATATAGTTTATAATACATTATATAGCTTATCATATGTAGTGTACGTATAAACATATAGTTACTTCTTTAAAAGATACTTAAGTTCACATAAGAACTCTATTTATTTATAGATGTTTCTAGACCTTAGAATACACCATATTGCAATGAATGAATCCAAAAATTACTAGGATGATGCTGCCATCTAAACCTTCCACCACCTAAATCAACACAGGCAAACAAGGTTTTAGCCCCAAGTCGTCAATTTCTCTTCTCACTTCCCTCAGTGTCAGAGGACGAGACACCGGAGGCATTAAATGAAGCAAACACTTGTTTTAGCAATAAACAAACATGCTAACGTGGTTTAAGAAGCTTCTAGCATTGTTATGCAACACTGTTGTACTGAAATGGTCTTATCTATTTTGTTAGTATTAAGCCACCCTGCTGAATGCTTTATACAGATACATAAATCTTACACGCTTCCCCTAAAGCAGGGAAGTGCTCTAAATCACACACTCTTCCAGAAGCTATTCCTTCCCTCAGTTCCAAAAGCAGCATCACACCATCTCACACCTGTGTAAGCCTGAAGTACAAAAGACCTTCCAAACCTCTTAAGCCGCTCATGAGTTGAACGAAGAAAAGACCATGAAATGAAAAGGATTTTACAAAGATCATATTTTCAAAACCTCACACTGGGAGGAACAAGCAAAGTGGCTTCTCGGAATGTTAATCCTTCACTTAAGATAGAGTGGATTCAAATCCACTGAATTATATCAGTCTAGGACTAATGTTTTGTAATTCGCTTGAACAAGAGCACTTCTGTCAACAGAATTTCTTAATGTATGGGATCTTTCCTCATTTTTGGTGCATTCATATAGTATATATAGCTTTTCTCATACATTCAGTCTATCACATTTAAAAAAGGTGATCTTTAATCTCCAATCACCAAACTTACACATAAGCTGCCCTGCCTATGCCAAATTAATAGCCTCTTAAATTAACTGACTTACACAGTTGGCATTAATAAAAACTGTAGGCCTCAAATCTTATACAGTTAAAACAATGATACATTTACTCATTCAGTCAACATATTCTGAACATGTTCTGTGTACTGGTATTATCATAGGTGCTGTGTACTAAGTATTACACATCAGTGAACACAGAGCTTACATTCCAGCACACGTAAGCTGAATGTGCTTGAAGCAGGTGAGGACTCATTAGGTAGGCCAAAAGCAGAAATGTTTCTTCTCAACTGGATACTTATTTGACTTAGTGCAATAATTTAAGTGTCATAGAGCAAAACAGAACCAAAGAACATGCGAGGAATCAGTCATTGAAGATTATGCCTACAAAGTGAAGTGTAAATGGGGACCCTACTTTTAGTTCTTTGAGTATTGCCCACCTCCTAACCCCAAACAGAACGTGCAATCTATTGGTTCCTTTTTACACATTCAACTTCAGCACATTTTTAAGGAAACATCACATGCGAAGTATAATAACTGTACATAATTTTTAATGCATTTGTAGAGTCAAACCCCGACCATATTTCTTTTTTCTCCTCTCCCGTATCTTCTACTTCACTTTTGTGTGTCAAAGCTATCAGCAAGCCTAGCCCATCATGCCACACCAGAAAAAGTCCAAGGACTTGGCAAATTCAGAAGTAGAGGGCAAGGCTCAGGAATTTCTTTTTTAAAAGGTTGAGGAGCTGGGCTAAGCCAAGGTGGTAGAGTACAAGGGGGCGTGGGGAAACAGACTACACCTTTCTCTCATTTTGAAGGAAGGACACAACAAGACATGAACATCAGTAACAGCAATCAAACTGCATTTAGTCTTGACTGTGTCTTACAAGTTGCACTGTAACAAAAAGGTTAAAATCATTTGTGAATTCTAGAGTGGACCGATAAGCTGGAATGGTGCCCACAGACTGGTAAAGCAGAGGAGCTTCAGAAACAAGAATGACCGCTATCTCTAATTATCAGAAGTAGCTGGGTAACCAGTATCACGGGAAAAAAGTTAAACACACATACCATGGCGAACATTTCTCTATGTGCCACACTATTACACACACACACACACACAAATAATGTACTAGAATGGGCTTCTTCTTGGCAGAGGCAAAGCTTTATTGAGCGCTAACACAGCACGTCTTTCCCCAGAAGGCAGCACCATGGAGAGCAGGAAGTACACACAGAACTGCACGGGGACTGCTGCTGCTGCTGCTGCGACGTTTCCGAAGACGTGGAGCGGACGGCACGTGCAGCCGCGTGGAAAGGAGACACGCCAAAACCCGAACTCGGGTGGAATTCTGAGTAACTTTTATTTTCTTTTTTATTACAGTGTTTTCCAAATCCTCAAATACATATTACATGTTAACAGTAAAAAAAAAAAAAAAAAAAGTGCCAGTGAACAAAAAGGTATTTATTTAAGATAAATAGCACAGGCAATTTTTCCAAAATAAACCCTTTTCACTAATATTGATGAAAGAGAATCAACTCTTTTAAAAGCACCATATGTAGGTGTCAGGTGGAGACTAGGTTTATTGGGGGGAATCTCTTGGTTAAATTATATAAATGTGCAACCACTAGGCTATACATCTGAAACTAATGTAATATTAAATTCAAATTATAGTTGAGAAACATAATAAAGAAATAAATAAAAACCACCATATGTCAAGAAAATACTAACCCAAGAAATAAATGTAGAAAAATCATTCTATAAAATATACCCAGAAAGATATGTGTTAAAATCTTAAAAAATCTTGGTCAAATATGTAACTCACTTAAAGGGCTAAAATAAGAGGCATATCATACCAAAAAAGAAAACTTTAAAAAAAATTTTTAAATCTATTTAAGGAAAAATACCAACAGCAAAATTTAATTAATTTCCAAAGTAATGTATTTCACTAAAATAACATCTCAATAAATATGTTTTAAAATATTTTTCCGTGTGAGGAATAAGGTCTTCTTTTAACATACAGTGGCATGTCAGCAATACTAAGAAAAACCAGTGCATTAAGAATGAAGACCTTCCCAGTGACACTTCCGATATTTACCAGGAAATGTCTCTGAGTGCCTAATACCAGATGATACATCCGTGCTTCTAAAACTTAACACTGAAAATTGTTAGTAATGAATGATAAGTATGTTAAGACATACAAACAACACAAACATCAAAATCTGTGTTGAAGAAAATGGTTACCCTGACTAATGGAAATAAATTCTTAGAGCATCAGCTAAGCCTTTTAAAGAATCTTTAAAAACGGACAGCAACAAGAACAGGTGCCTCCTTGGCTTTCTTCTCTACGCTTCCTGACATTTGGCCGTTTCCAACAGACGCGCAGCCCACCATCACCCTCCTGCACGGGGACCACCGGCATCAGGACCCTTCCGGCTGGGCTCCCAACTCTCCGCCTTGGACAACTGAGACTCATTCCTGCGTCCTGCAGAACACCAGGGTAGCAAGTCGGAAACGTGCTACCATTCGGTGGGGCCGGAACCCCTAGTCCTTGTGCCACAGGTCCAACAAAGCCACCACCTTCACCAGGCTCCCCTCTGCCACCACTAGTGCCGGCTGCTGACGGGGCTCTACGGTGAAATAGGGCCTGAGAGTGACAGCGGGTGGCAGTAGCCGTGCTGCTTATCCTACTTGAGAAGACATCTTCTTGTCTTTAACGGGTTTCTTCATGTCTCATCCAGGGACTCTGAAAGCAAGGGAAAACAAATTACTAAGCAGCACCACTGCACAGTACATATTTAAGCAATAAGATGTCTGTCACCTGCTCCTGAGCTGCCTTTGCCAATGCCTTGTGGCCATGAAGAGGGGCCCCAATGCTAAAGACTAACGTTATGCCTTCACCACAGCACAAGAAACTTCTGGGAACCCATTAACAGACAACTGGTAGATGCAAGGAAAAGACTTCAGATTAACTAAAGGGTAACTATGTTTTGAGGGGAGAGGAAGATGCTGGACATCTTCTGTAAAAGGTATGGGCGAAACCCACAGGCAGGTGGGACACAAGCTCTATGACCAGTCGAGCCCTTTATAAAGCATAACTGAATGACAGAAACCCACATCTGCCTGTTACTGAAAATTACACGGGGCTTCAGAGTCAGAGACTTCCACTGGAAACCCAGCTCCATCGTCTCTTCTCTTAGCCTTGAGATAAACGAAGGTAACCACTCAACTTCTCAGCCAAACCAGAGCACTTCTGGGAATAAAATGGAGTGCCACTAACGATGCACCTGAACGACAGGCATAAACTAGGCCAGCTCCAGGCAAAGAGGAGCATGAGATCACTAGTTTAAATACATGGCATCTATGTCATAGAGATGTGATGCGTATTGACTAAATGTTTAGCACACTGCCTGGCATAAGCTCTGTATTTATACTCGGCTATTTTCATTTAGAAATGATTTGTTGTAATAAAGTTTAAGGGCAATTATCATGTATTTCCCCTTCAAACAATGAATTTTACCACCAATGTCCCATAATGTAACAGTTTGAAAGATGAACTCTAAAAAATAATAGTAATAGCAATACTTGAACATCAAAAATATATATATACGGACATCACTTTTTCACCACCTGCAGAGTACCGAGTATCCTCTCTAGAAATATGATTAATACTATGTAATACCACATCCAAAATGGTAAGGCCAAGAATTCCCCCGTTGTGCCCACTGCTTTCCCACTGGTGAAGCTCTCACAAACGATGACGATTTCCCCACCCACAAACACGTGGACGCTACACTCCCCAGAGAGTGTCATACCGTCACAGGACGAAGAATGCTCGCAGCCGGGTCCCTTTCACTTGCTTCTGCCGCAGCGTTTCTGCCTCCCCGACCAGCGGGTCTCCATCTCTTCTAAGTCCACTTCCTTGCCGCTGAGCGCCGATTTTCCGGAAACCACGCAGGCATGCTAAGTGCTGGCTGCCCACGTGAAACGCCAGCGCATCTGCCTCCCCACTTCTGTAGTGGGGTTGTAAGGACAAGAAACAGACCCCCTCATTCACAAACACACAAATTCGTTCCTACTATTCATAGTCGCCGCCTCTATGTGACAGGCACACTGGTACTCATTCACTCTCCGGTCACCCGGTTGGTCACGTAGGCAGAGCGTGCACACAAATGTTGGGAGGAGGGAGATTCGGAACTACTTCTCACACGGGCACGGGTTCTGGCAGAGAACTCCTGTGACGACAACCTAAATGACGTGTGTCTGCGCATGTTCATTTTGGTGTTCGGGGGACAAGGACTGGCATAGCCCCCGTGCTTAGTATCAAACGCACAGAAACGTGCATTTGTAAGTTCTCATGCTGCGGCCTGAAACAAGCTCTCGAACCCCTACTAACACAATGGTTTATTTATGCTTCACGGTAAGAGCAAAGAGAGTAACTGCTGCTTTCGGCATTTTCTGCTCACAATCTGTATTCCCCCAAGCACACACATTGGAGACCTTGCTCATCCACAGCCATTGATTAAAGCCTAAGTACTGAGGTTCAAAAAGTGTGATTTCCTTCTAATTTGGGGAGAATTCAACAGACGCAGAAAAGAGGGAACTTTTCCCACGTATTTAACAGCCACTTGATTCTGAACTACTTCTCCAGTCTTAAAAGAAACCACCACTTAAGAATGGCTACATGGAACTTCCTGGCCCCTTTGAAGGCCTTCCATTTGACACCGCTGCTGTATGTGAGCATTTGTATGTTTAACTGGCTTAGTTCTCCGGAGCAAAAGCCAGCCTCTCGGTGAACGCACAGAACAATCACCAGTGAAACCACAGAGCAAAATATTCACGTGCAAGCAACATACAACCGCTGCGCCTAGCAGAGGAGAAGGTATTGTCAGCGGCACTTCTGGAAGCCACATGGACCGACAGGCTTGGGGAAAAAAACAAAAGAGGAGCACAAATCCTTCCCCTTCTAAGCCCGAGCAGTGACTACCATGCTAGCTGGGAGGAAAACTAGGCAAGTGGCTTCTCCTGTCCTACCTGTTAGGCTGACAGGGCCTTACCTGCAATACCACTTTTGTGCACAGTTATCAGACTTGGCTTTCCACAGTCAGTTCTTTGCCATTACAAACACGAACTTTCTCTTTAGAAATAAACTCCAAATTTATAAAATATGGTGTATGGTCATACATACAGACTTATATAACAGTGAGACTAGGACTCAAAAATATTACCCTAATTCTCCATAGCAAATTGCAAATATGTTATACTTACTGCCTCTTTAATTTCACAGGTGAAAACATGTATCTGAAACTCTTCTGAACCATGGGAACTCTCTGTAAATGCAAAGCAATTGCTCTCTGTTGTCCCATCATGGCCACGTGCACAGAACAGCACCTTGTAGATTGGAAAAGAAGCTATCTCCACATTGCTGGCCTGGTCTATGATTCTGCGGAGCAGTGATGAAAAATGAAATACAATATTAGCTATCAAAGAACAAAGGCAAACAGTTTTACCCTGCCAATAACATAAACATAAATGAATTAGCATCTCAAAATCACAAAATAAATGAGTACTAATAATGCAAGAAAAATTATCTTCACATGTATATGTATCTATGTGTGTATATAACGTACATGTATATATACTTGCTATATGTATATAAGTATATGTGTATATACACACAGATTCTTCACATTCTTCTGACAATTACTTCATCTTTGCATTTTCTATTATTAGCACAGGTAAGCAGATGCCACTAAGAGGCATTGTGAGCCCTGGTCCGGTAGCTCAGCTGATCAGAACACTGTCCCGATACGCCAACTCTGCGGGTTTGTTCTCCAGTCGGGGCACATACGAGCAACCAGTGAGCAGATAAGGAAGCGAAACAACGAATCAGTGTTTCTGTCCATCTGTCTCTCTCTATCTCTGTCTCTCTCTACCCTCCCCCTGCCTTTCCTCTGTCTCTAAAATCAATACATAAAAGACATTATTTTTAAAATAAAAAATGGCATTTTGACATTTTAAGAGCTACTGCACAAACAATATATCTACAAAACCATTTCCTAAAAAATTCAAAGCCCTTTTTACCAAAATCTTTTCATTTATATTGCTATTATTTTGGCAGAACTTAGCTAACATTTTCTCACATTCTAAACTTCAGAGAGTGAGACAAATCAAAAAGGGTTTAAAAAAGATTAAAAGATTAAATGAGCCTTTAAGGAAAAGTATAGGTTCAGAACACATTCGACCTAATTTCCTAGACCTGGCACATTTATTCACGCATTCAGCAAATATCTGCTGAACCTGAACCGGATACCACTGCAGACACTGAAGTTACAGCAGGGACACATGCAAATATCCTGCTCCTACAGGGCTAATGTGTAGTGAAAAGGAAACAAATAAGCAAATACATACAGGGCGGGGCAAAAGTAGGTTTACAGTTGTTCCTGTGGGAAATGGTACAATAACTAATAAACAATAATACAAGAATAAACTGTTTCACATACAACTATAACCCTTCTTTTGCCCCACCCTGCATACAATATAGTGTCAAGGCAAAGAAAAGTGCTCTGAAGAAAAAAAAGACCCAGGGAGGGAAAGAATATAATCACAAGTGTGACTGAAGGTCACTGGAGGGCCGGACGCAGGAGAGTAACACCTGATCTATACGCAAAGAAATTCAAGGTCCAAACGACATTAAATATTATTCCTGATTAAGCATAACAGAGAAAGCCATTCTGTTTCCCGCCAGTCTGATACAAAGAGCTTAAAACCTAGGGCTCACTTCCGTTTTTTTTACCAGTGTTACGTGACCAAGTGAAGGCAGGTTTTTAGGCCCCTTCAGAACAGAGAAACAGAAATTACAGGTATTTACAGTGGTATTTCCATTTATAATATTCTAAGCAAAATTCTGCAAATGCCCCTTGCAAATAAGGAACACAATCTAAGCCTAAACATGTTTCATTTGCATGTCTACAGAGTAAAAATGAATTAACAGTAAGTCCTAGGCCTGACTTACGATCTAATATCATCACCGCCATCTAAAATCTGCAATGTCTAAGAGGGGAAAGGAGATTAGCGCTCACCTCACAGAACCTTCGGGAACATTTGGCACATACAGAGTAACAGGGAAGGGGTATTGACTGGAAGATTTCATAGTTGCCATTGCCCGTAAAGCCTCCACCTCATTACGGGGGGAAGAAACCTTCATACATCCTAAGTAGGTCAGTTTGTTAAATAAAACACTATCTTCTTCAGGTAATCCACTTGGAGAAGATGGTCTGGGTGTAGAAATTTCTGAAGAAAAAAAAATGCTCAAAAGTCAATGCAAAATTTCACAGTATAATTCTGCCTATTGCCCAAAAACAAATGAAAAATTGCAAGCAAAATTTATGTCCCTCTGTTTTCATTTCTTCTAATGTTTATCCTTCACCTTACTTCAGAGTTCTAGAATTAGCAATTTTAAATGTCCACATCTCTCAAAGTACTATCTTACTTGGCTATAACTTCTCCAGAGAAAAAGAAAAAAAATGCTAAGTTTTATATTTAAAAAAATAAAAACATGGAGTTCAAATGATATAGAACAATAAGGAGAAAAACCTACACTTACAGTTTGAATTAGGCTAAAAATAATGAGGATTAAATAAAACTAAAACCAGTTAAAAAATAAAATAAAATAAAACCAATTAAAATTTCTCTTAGCTATAACGATCCTACACGGCACCAAATTCAATGAGAACCTACTTTCCTAAGCAAAGGTAATGTTAAGATGTTACATCTCACACCAGTATCAATAAAAGTCAAGCTTCTTACCTTGCTCTTTCCTGGCTTGCTGGCTTCTATGAACTATGTAAGTATTCCAACAGAAATTTTTTTCCTCAAAATAACTATTATTTTGATGAACAATCCTATGATTGCTTCCCCCAATTCTCCCCCCACCCCACCATTAATGGGTTTCTTTAAATAACAAAAAAAAAACTGTTCACTTTAATTCCAAGCACAGCATGTAGCAAAGGCCACTCTCCCCATTCCCACCTATAACCCACATTCAGCTAGTCTCCAACTCTTCCCATTACCCATAACCAGGTTGCACAAAATTAGGCTGAATGCAAAAATAACGAAAAATATACTGAAAGTAAACACAGAAAAGCAGCATGTTAAAAACACAGTGAGTGATTCAAAAGACTACAGATTTCTCATCAGAAACTATGGAGACACGAAGACAGTAGAATAACATCTGCAGTATTCAAAGAAAATAACTATCTAGATGCATTTCAAAGAGACAAGCTGCTTTCTTTTATAAGGATGCTAATCCCAATCAAGAGGGCTCTGCCCTCATAACCTAATCACCCTCCAAAGACCCCATGTCCTAATCCCATCACCATGGGGGTTAGGGTCTCAACACATGGGCTTTGGAGAGGACAAAAACATTCAGTCTATAGCACAGCATGCCTTTTTATTGAAAGTAAAAATAAAAATAGAAAAGAATACTAAAAACTTACTTGTAAAACAAAGGAAATTCTTATCCACTGAGATCTTCAGCAAAAGATATATTTTTCAAAATGTATTTAGTGGAACTGGGTGTTGAGATAACACAAAAAGGTACACAATGCACAGTGCCTATCAAATATGCTCAGGAATAAGAATCGTAATATCTAAGCCAATGCAAAGGATAGTTGATTCCAACCACCCAGTAGAGCTACATTGCAATATAAAATGTATTTCTTCCCTTCTATTCCTATATTAACCAAAACATAACAATGATATAAATGTTAATATCAGTACACTTTGGGTTTTTTGGGAGGGGTAGGAATGTAAGAAATTCAAAAGAAAAAGTAAAGCACAATAATCATATCATCTTTCCTTCAATCAAAAACTAACAAAAATTAATTGTAAGGTTTGTTTCCAATCTTGTATTTTTAATTTACATATATATATATATATTTTACACATACATGTATATATATTTTTTCTCAATGAGTATGACTATATGCTGAGACCTATGAGTCTTTATAGTGAATCACCACAAAACCAGGGGGTGTTCTTGGGGACCCCCAACACAGTGCAAATGTCTTCTCCAGCCTGTCTTTTAACCGTATTTCTTAAGGTACCTTTCCCATTCAGAAGACTGAAGTTTTTATGTATTAAAATATAACTACAATGTCCTTTCTGATTTGGGTTTTCCCACCCTGACAACCACAAAAATATTCTCCCATATTTCCCTCTTATAGATTTATTTTTCACATTTAAATATTTGATCCACTAGGAAGAAATTTTGTATGTAGTGTAAGTTAGGGCTATTGTGGCCCTCCTGTGTAGCACTTCAGTCTGTATCGATCTATACTTCCCCTACACCAACGTTCAAAACGGACTGTGAGTGCCCTAAGCCAGTCAGGATAATCTCGTCTCCTCTGTCAGAGTGACTTTATGAGGGTTCTGAATGTAACCAAGGCCTACACCTGTCAGTTCCTGTCATTCCCCTGACCACCAGAAAATGTTTTGTTTGGTCCAATTAGAGCAAAACTCAAAACTTCTGTTCAATGGGTAAAAGAACAGAGTCTTTCTCTCTGCCACCAGGCATGAGCTAGTCACCTAGTCTTACATTTGAATTTCTGCTCACCACTTTTTGTCCACAAAGGAAGTCAGTTAAGGAAAAAGGTGACATGAAAAAGATCAAAACTGAAGAGTTTACAAGAAACACTACAAAAGCCCAGATAAAACCATACCTCTAGTGTTTCAAACAGCTGAAGCAGAAGCTGGATTTGGTTTCATTTGGCTTTTCTTCACCCAAAACTATTGATTTATAAGCTGGTATTCCTACTACAAATCATACTCATTTAGGATGGATGGATTATTTAATATACTGATGGAACTGATAATGGCATTTTCCTTAAAATTTTCACAAATTATAATTTAAAACAACTATAGTCAAACTGAGTAAAAAGGCCCATCACATAAAAGACTGTGTCCAGTACACTTCTCTGAGACCCAAGAATTTGTTCATTTGTTCAGTAAGTATTTACTGAGGACCTACTATGTGCCAAGTACTATGGGTAAAATGAAGACCCAGACATTCTCAAACAACACTGAGACTGACTCCACAGGGAGAGAAACAAACAGAAACATAAGAACCACAGTGGAAGCTCTCAGCCAGCACTGAGAAGCTGGTGGCCCTAATCTCAAAAACAAAGCTAACAGGATTTTAAGATTTTCATTACTATTTTAACTCTTTTTTCTTCTGGTTTATATGAGTTCAATACAGTACCTGTATTTGATGGATCCAAAACTAACTGAAGAGATGGCTTAGTTGTTTGGCTGGCTGAAACATCTCCAAGTGAACGGTCGGCAGTATCACTGGAACTCTGGCAATCAGCACGAAGGCTGCTTTGCCCTTTCTCAGAATCTCTCAAAATCTCTTCCATGGCTTTTTCCAATTGCTCGTCACCATTTGAAACTATCTACAAGACACAGCAAAACAATTCTGTTTCAATCATATTATGGTTCTGGAGCTGAATGAAAATATTTCATTTCTGGAAGAAATTAAAATGATTTAAGTATTTAAATTTAAATATAGTTAATGAATATCAAGAACTTATACAGTTGTACCTAATTTCACTAGATATAATACAAAATCTTGAATCATAAATGCAGCTAAATTAGAGGATTATTAGTTTGAGAAAAGGATTCCCCAGAAAACACTTCAGGCAGTATCCAATTACATCTGACCTAACAACTTGTTTACACAGATTTCCTTTTGTTTTGTTTTCTTTTTTCTTTTTATTTTTTGGAACACACTCCAGAATTAAGTAATCTTAACTGTATGTGTTTTAGAGAGAAAAATAGATAAATTTAAACATAAAGTGTCTATTGTGAATATCACTTAAAAGGTCATATTTCTTACCATAGTATAAACACATTTATGATTTTTTTACAAATTTCGTTTGCTAGCTGCCAAGAGGAGTATTGCCGATTTCCTTGCATTTAAGTTAACTCATGTTTTTCTTAAGAACACATAAGAGAAAAAACCTAAGTAAAATCTTAAATTAATATATTAATAATAAAATACAGATATTTAAAGAAATTTAAAGTTACTTATTTAAATAGACATTTCAATAAATTTAAATAAACCATTATTTTAATAAAACTATATATTTTCAACATAATATAAAATGGGTATTTACTAATCTGGTTTTCATATAATTTTATTAGATTTGTGTACTAATATACCTTTGATGCCACAGTTTAAACTGAGTAACAATCATTAAGAAACACGTAGCACTTTTTACTAATTTCTCTATTCCTGTTTCCAGGTGGGGATGCAGTAGTCACGCCTGCAGACCTGGGTTTGTTTGCTTCCTTTTCTTTGAGGGAGGGAAGGCAACACAGAATGAAAGAGAAAAAGGAACATATCCAAATAAAAAACCCAACTGAAAATATACACTTAAAAAATATTTAGACATGCCAGCTGTAAAGTCACATACTAGAATGTTACCAGCTGATTTAAAACCGTAAAGAAACATCTCTGTAGTGAAAGTAAAACAGAACTATTTATATAACCAACTAACCTAGCAGTAACAGAAACAAAAATATCCAAATAAGTTAAATTTATGTAAGTTTTAACCATTAAGTCTAATTCCTAATTCTTTTTCTTCTCCCCTTCTACACCTCCTTTTTAAATTCCGAATTAAGAGATAAATAACCACAAGTAAAAAAAAAACTTCAGAAATATACGAACCAAATTATGTGCCTCTAGGTGAATCAAAATTGATTCTATTCTCACAGTCAATACTTGAGGAGAAACCTTTTGATTTTGTACATCTCCTTTCACTTAATTTAAAAAACCAAAATTTAAAACAGTATCGTTTGTAGAAAAGAACTACCTTCAGTTCAGGTTTCCCTTCATCTTTGGTAGAGCCATCATCTGCATGCTGAGGAACCAAAACAAACTCTTCACTGTTCAGTGCAGCCACAGAATCCGATGACCCAGTGACCTTCTGTAATGCAGCTCTGACCTCCATTTCAGCTCGGCAAGCGTCTCTTCCCACCTCCACCTGGTCCAAATCACAGGGATTTAAAAAAAACATGAACTGATCAACCCTCTGCCATTAAAAATGATTCATGTGAACAATAATTCTGCTCACCCAATGACTATCTCAAAACTAGGGAAGCTACCCTCTCAGGCTGGGCCACATAATGGAAATGCACCCTCTTCACCCTGAGTTTCCAGACTAAAAGAACCATATTGTTCCCTGAAAAACGAACACAATCCCGCCCATAACTCAACTAAACAGATTTTCTACTGTTTAACTCTATTTTCTCCTAGAAACACTGTTTTTGTTCTATTTAATAAAGAAAAAACAAATAAGCATGATACTAGAAGTATCTACAAATTCACACACACACAAGATACATTTGCTGAAACTATTTTGTAATTAAATCTAAATGTCTCCTCAAGACAACATAATAGTATTTTAAAATATTTTTATGTCACTCAAGTTAATTAACTCATATACAATTCAACACCCTAAGCCGTGAATCTTTTCTTTTCCAGACACATTGCCACTTATCAGCCTGACGGGGGAAGAAAGGTCAAAGCTTCCACACTGCATTCATACAGCAAACAAAGTTACAGTAATCAAATACAGTGCAATTCTGCTTTCTGGGTAGGTCTCCATGCCACAGAAACTCCACATTCTCTGAACACGGACACGGTTAGCTGTGACTCAACATGAATACTACGTAAGAGACACTGTACTCGGCACCGGGGCTACAGGAGTGAACAGGCGGACAAGTTGCCGGCTCTCCCCTCCTGGAGCTGAGATCTGGTGAGAAAACAGGCATGAGGCGCACAGGGTAGTTCCAAATCACTCGGAAGGCCACGGAGATAATAAACGAGGATGACGTGACAAAGAGTAGCTTGGCAGTGGGTGTGTAGGGACAGCTGTACGTACGGTGGTAGGAAAGGACTCCCTGAAAGGGAAATAAGTATTTGAAACCTGGAGGACAGTAAAAGGACCACATTACACAATCTGCTCAGGGACCAAAGGAGGAATGGGATACAGGGGTAGGAGAAGCAGGCCGGGGCTAAAGCCTTACAACTACGGAAGTCTGCTGATCTGTGTGTAAAATTCCCTCACCAATGTTCTTTTTCTGTTTCTAACTCGGTTACTTGTTCATTGCAGCATATAAATATGGCTGCAATATCTCATTTTGCCATTAGGTGACACTAACACCATTACTCTTCGGCAACAAAAAAATTATGTACGTGTATATGTGTGTATATATACAGAAAACATACATATCCAGCTTTGTTACACTTTTAAAAATTACTTCCTAACTTTATCAAATATCAAAATGTCCATTAACATCAAAATAAAGACTAATTATATTCCTAGGCTAGTGTAATAAGATAGCCATAATTTATTTGTTAGACATATTAATATCCCTCCTTTTTAAAAAAAAATTTGTTTAATTTTTAAAGGTTTTATTTTATTTAGAGAGAGGGGAACAGAGGGAGAAAGAAAGGGCCAGAAACATCAATGTGTGGTTGCCTCTCATGTGGCCCTCACTGGGGACCCGGTCCACAACCCAGGCATGTGCCCTGACTGGGAATCAAACTGGCGACCCTTCGGTTCACAGCCCGCACTCAATCCACTGAGCTACACCAGCCAGGGCAATATCCTTCCTTTTTAAAACTCTTCAAGCACATTCATCCATCCTCTCAAATTTTTTCTCATGTTTTATGCTACACATTTCTGAAAATGCCATATGTGTTAGAAGCCATGTCTTGACCCTTCGAGACCGCCCCATGAACCCTCGACTGCCAAGACACCACACATTCCGGGTGTTCTTTGTGTGGCCGATCTTTGTCCAGGTCCTTTTCAGCTGCCACTCCTGTATGTAACATCTACATGTTAGAAATTCCCCAAGCTCAGGTCCTGGGCTTTTTTTCTGATTCCTTGCCACACACTCTATTATCTCTCATTGCCATGGATTTTAATACCATCTATACGCTTACAGTGTCCCAAATTTCCAACCCAACCCAAATGTCTCTGCTAAATTCCTGATTTGGAATCGAACTCTCTACTGGATAGTTCCATTTGGAATTCTTATCAGTAACTTAAATGTGACCCAAATGGAATTCCTAATGGCTTCTTCAAACTTGTTCCTCATTCAGATTTCCCATTTCAGTAACACCACCTTCTACCAAGTGGCTCAAACAAGAAGTCAGGATCTCATCCCCAACTCATCTCTACTTCATTCCTCATCCAAGCAAGTCAGCCCCACCTCTACAACAAACCCACATCTACCCCGTCTTTCTCTCTGTCCATTTTACCAGACTGATACAAGCAATGTTCTCCTCTACGTAAGTCTCCTAACCTGTCTTCTTCCTCCAGGCTTCTCCTCCCTAATCTACTCTTCACAGAGCTGCCAGAATACATTTAGAAATACACTGGATTACATTAAAACTGCAGACTACAATCTTTTCACTAAAATTCAAACAAAGTTCAAACTCCTTGACAGGATTTGCAAGGCCCAACACACCCCTGCCTCCATCACTTTATCACTTCAGCTCTTTAATCACAGAAACTTCTGGACCATGTTAGGTAGGGTCTTGGCTCTTGCCTCCTACCTTCATGTAACCAACTCTTACTGCCATCAGCTTTAACCACTCATTAAACAGATACTTACTGAGTCCCTACTATGTGCTAGAAACTATAATGGGAACTGTAGACTAAATGATAAAACCAATCTAATCCTGGTATTCCTAAAGCTAATATTTTTTTGTTGTTAATCTTTATTGTATTTTTTCCATTATCATTTAGCCCTCTTCTACTCCCTCATCCCAGCAATCACCACACTGGTGTCCATGTCCATGAGCCCTTTTTCCTTTCTGCTTAACCCCTCTACCCCCCAATCCTCCCCCCACCACTAACTGTCATCTACTCTCCATCTGAGTCTGTCCCCATTTTCCTTCTTAGTTCAGTTTGTTCACTAGATTCCATATATAAGTGGAATCATATGGTATTTGTCTTTCTCTGACTGGCTTATTTCACTTAGCATAATATTCTCCAGGTCCATCCATGCTATTGCAAAAGGTAACATTTTCTTCTCTTTTATAGCTGAGTAGTATTCCATTGTGTAAATGTCCCATAGTTGTTGTATCCATTCATCTACTGATGGACACTTGGGCTGCTTCCGTATCTTGGCGATTGTAAACAACACAGCAATGAACATAGGGGTGCTTATGTTCTTCTGAATTAGTGTTTTGGGTTCCTTTGGATATATTCCCAGAAGTGGGATTGCTGGTTCAAAAGGCAAATCCATTTTTAACACTTTGAGGTATCTCCATACTGCTTTCCACAGTGGCTACACTAAGCTGCATTCCCCCCAACAGTGCAAAAGAGTTCCCCTTTATCCACATCCTTGCCAGCACTTGTTGTTTGTTGATTTATTGATGGTAGCCAATCTGACAGGTGTGAGATGATATCTCACTGTGGTTTTAATTTGCATTTCTCGGATGATTAGTGACGTTAAGCAACTTTTCATATATCTATTGGCCACCTGTATGTCCCCTTTGGATAAGTATCTATTCAGGTCCTTTGCCCATTTTCAATTGGACCTTTAATGTATTTTACTGATTATGTTAATACAGTTGTTCCAATTTCCCCCCTTTGCCCCCCTCCACCCAGTACTACCCTTCCTTCCAGCAATCCCCCCCAGTTGTTCATGTCCATGTGTTGTGCATGTAAGTTCTTTGGCATCTCCATTTCCCATACTATTCTTAACATCCCCCTATTTTGTACCACCAATTATGCTTCTTAATCCCTGTACCTTTTCCCCCATCCCGCCCCTTTGCCCCTACCAGTTGATAACCGTCCAAATGACCTCCATATCTGTGATTCTGTTCCTGTTCTGGTTGTTTGCTTTGTTGGTTTTTTTAGATTCAGTTGTTGATAGTTGTGAATTTGTTGCCATTTTAATGTTCATAGATTTGATCTTCTTCTTCTTCCTCAATAACTCCCTTTTAACATTTCATGTAAAAATGGCTTGGTGATGATGAGCTCCTTTAGTTTTACCTTGTCTGGAAAGCACTTTATCTGCCCTTCCATTCCAAATGATAACTTTGCTGGATAAAGTAATCTGAATTGTAGGTCCTTGCTTTTCATCACTTTGAATACTTCTTGCCAGTCCCTTCTTGCTTGTAAGGTTTCTTTTGAGAAATCGCTGATGATAGTCTTATGAAAACTCCTTTGTGGGTAACTCTCTGCTTTTCTCTTGCTGCTCTTAAGATTTTTCTCTTTATCTTTAACCTTTGGCATTTTAATTATGATGTGTTTTGGTGTGGTCCTCTTTGGGTCCAACTTGTCTGGGACTCTCTGTGCTTTCTGGACTTATATGTCTATTTCCTTCACCAAATTAGGAAAGTTTTCTTTCATTATTTTTTCAAGTAAGTTTTCAATTTCTTGCTCTTCCCTTCTCGTCCCTGGCACCCCTATGATTCAGATGTTGGTACATTTGGAGATGTCCCAGAGGTTCCTTATACTTACACAGAGGTTCCTCATTTTTTTTTTAAATTCTTTTTTCTTCTTGCTGTTCTGGTTGAATGTTTATTTCTTCCTTATGCTCCAAATTGTTTATTTGAATCCTGGCTTCCTCCCCTCCACAGTTGGTTCCCTGTAAATTTTTCTTTATCTCACTTAGTGTAACCTTCATTTCTTTATGTTGTTGCCATACTCCGTGAGTTCTTTGAGCATCCTGATTACCAGTGTTTTGAACTCTACATCTGATAGGTTGGTTATCTTCATTTTGCGTACTTCTTTTTCTGGGGTTTTGTTCTGTTCTTTCATTTGGGCCATATTTCTTTGTCTCCTCAATTTGGCAGCCTCCCTGTGTTTGTTTCTGTGTATTAGGTAGACTTGCTTTGACTCCCTGTCTTAGTAGTGTGGCCTATTGTAGAAAAGGCACCTGTAAATTGTGTGGGGTGGGGCCTTAGGTAATTGTTAGGACGGAAAACCTGTTTTACTGCTTTGTGGCTCTGTGTGGCAAGAGGGCTCAGAGAGGGGACAATGCCGCTGCCTGGCTTCTGATGGTTTGCCTGGCACTCTGCCCCATTTCCAGTCACTTCACCCACTCCACATATGTATGTGACATATGTGATGGCACCTTTCTAGCTGTTGCTCTGGGGCTGAATACCAGAGGGAGTGGGTTTGCATAGGGTCTAAGTCCATGAGGGCCCTTTAAGCAGAGTCTCCTGAAAATCCAGCAGTTTCTTCTGCCAACCCAACTCCCACTGGTTTTTACAGCCAGAAGTTATGGGGATTTATCTTCCCAGTGCTGGAACCCTGGGCTGTGTGGTCTTGCCTGGGGCTGAGATCACTTGGTCCCAAGGTATCCCTCCCAGTGTTTGTCTACCATATGTGAATGTGAGACCACCCACTCTATCGCCCCTTCTCCACCCATCTCAGCATCTCCACCCTCATATCTGTCTGGATGAATGTGTCTTCTTTAAATCCTTGGTTCCTGGACTTCCATACAACTCAGTTTTCTGACAGTTCTGGGTGTCATTTGTTTTGATGTGTGGTTGTAATTCTTTCTGTGGTTGTACA
The DNA here is from genome assembly GCA_028533065.1 of Trachops cirrhosus. NCBI lineage: Eukaryota > Metazoa > Chordata > Mammalia > Chiroptera > Phyllostomidae > Trachops > Trachops cirrhosus. Next base: position 39,999,166 of record CM052551.1, read on the forward strand.
AGGATGCGAAGCATGTCTACCTATGCCTCCATCTTGACCAGAAGTCCAGGTTGTTTTTTTTGGAGCTGAGTTTTATTAAGTTCTTTATAAATTCTGGATATTAACCCCTTATCAGATGTATTGGTGATATATTCTCTTGTTCTGTGGTAAAGCTAACATTCTTATAGAAGAGATAGATAATACAGAAGAAAATAAATCAGGATCACATACTGGAATAAGTACTACCAAAGGTGATAAGAAGGCAGGAGGCAATATGGATCCAGCTGACATTTGGGCTTAACGAGTAAGGCACAGAACGAACGAGGGAGAAGGAACTTGATGTGAGAAAAGGCTTACTGAGGAACACAAAGGCAGACATGATGGCTAGATCATCATGACTATGGCTAACGTAGTAAGAAATGAGGTATGGAAAGGACAGCAGAGAGGCCTGAGGTCACTTCAATGCTAAGGCTGTCTGAATAAGGTCCCCTCCTCACCAATCCCAACTCTGCTTTGTTTACCAGGGAATATTCCATGCCTGGTATAGGACACAGTAGATATTCAATGAATGTGTGGAACAAATTGTTCTTAAAAGCACCAATCGGTTGAAAGTTCTCACAAACAGCAAATGTCAAGCCAGGAGTCAAGCCAGGTAGTCTGACGTCAGGGTAATGCTCTGACCTACACTGTATTATACTGTCTCCTAAAGTCTACCCATCTGTTGAGACCCAAGGCTGGGGTTTGCGTCAACACAACATCACTGCATACCGGACCTTCTTCACTCCTTTCCTCATCAAAACTCTTCTGTCTCTTACCCCAAAGCATTCTTCATAGTTCAGTGATAAATAACCTACAGTCAACTCTGATAGGTTAGGTCTGATAGAATTAGGGTGTTAACAAACATAAATAGCTGTTCAATTCAAATTAGATTTGCAGAAGTCTTTTAAATACAGAGCCTGCTGTTCTGTGAACTCAAGACTACTATGCACATTTCAACTCAGCAAGTAAAACAGAGCAGCGCACAAAAGCAAAACTACTTTTAAAGGCATTTAGTTAAAATTTGCCCTATTGTAACCTAAACATTAGAATGTATAGTCTGACAAAGGATTTTTATGTCTTTTCAGTCATAAAAACTACTGGGAACTATAATCTAGGCATAAACATTTTTATTTTTAGGGCATTTTAAAGGTATATGAGAATCAGGGTCAGAAAACTTATCAGTGCTACTGAAAATCTGATGTTTCTTCTATGCATCACCTTCTCCCCTGCTCTGAACCCAAAAACTCAATAAAATTTTTTGGTTTAAACATCCCCACATCTGTACCAATTTTAACAAGTGAAATCCCTTTTAATTCTTACTTCAATACCACACCATTTTTGTCAAATGAGCAATATATCCAAATTAGCACCTCCCTTGGATGCCTAAAACTGTAATTTCACATGCACTAGGAACAGCACAACCACATTCAGTGAAGTCTAACCGGAGGCTATCTTCTCCCAAAATAACCAAATACGTTCAGAAGACAAAACTGTGGTACACACGGTCCAATCTCTTTCTGTGCCAAATGTGGTTAGTCTGATGCTTGCTTTCACATTATGTGTTTGCACCTATTCATTTTCAAGTGGCTCTTGAACTAAAATAGAAAACTGAAAAAAAGTGAGTGTAAGTCAAAATCTGGTATGCTGGGAGGGCTATCAGCCAGGAGGGTTAGAATGACTATACTACAGCAGACCCATCACAAAAGTAGAAAAAGCAAATACTCTTAATTTACAGTAAGAAAATAGACACAAATAATGTAAAACAGCATTTACCAACCACAATTCTTCTGTACTTCAAAGAACTAAGCCAGTCCTGAAGAAAACTGTCATGACTGCTGTTAACTAACCGATCCATCCACTACTCTGGTCCTCAGGCAAATGTCACACCAACATGTATGTGTGTGTGCAAATGCGTGTGTGTGCGCGTGTGTGTGCCCTACCCATGAAAAGGGCACAAAGGATCTTATTAATTTACATTGCCTTCATGGACACCTATTTTTATTTGTCCACCAATAATCTCCAAACTTTCTTTCCCAAGAATAAGGCTTCCCTCTATTCAAACACCATGGCTTGTATAGAAACCTCAACATCTTGGTCAAACAGATTCAAAGGCAAACAGTGAACCAAAACGAGACCAATTAACCCATTCCCTAAGATCTGTGGACAGATGACCAAAGAGTTCATCGTGACAGCATCTCTCTTCAGCAGAAACTTGTAAGATGTACACCAGAATCGTCAGCGGCCATGTTCCTCCCCATCTGAAGAATGCCAGCACGCAGGAGAGAGAGGAGTCAATCAATCCCAAACACGGACAAGCCAGAGGGTCTCACTTGAGTCCCACCACTTTGTCTGAGTGCCTCCTGGGGCCCAGCTCCATCTGTTCCCATTCTCAGTCTCGGGAACAGTAAATTCCACTGTTCCCTTAATTCTATAAAACCATCCCTTCCAATAAGTTCTTTTTGCATAAGCTAGTTTAAATTGAGTTTCTGTCACATGAAGCCTAATGAGTCCCTAATATAATTACATTCTAGCAAAAGACATACAAGCTATATTCTAACAGGTTGCCGATGGCCATATGGCTTCATATAGCAGGTATGAGAGCAGAAATCTAGGTGAAGGAAGAAGAGAGAATCTAAAAAGCTGACAATAATTTCCCAGATAAACAGTATAGTGGGTGTGATGAAAGAAAGAAAAAGTAGAGTGACTTACTTGAAATAATTATAGGAATAAAAACAGGATAATACAAGTGGTACTTAGAGTCAAAGGATGGTTTAAAAGACAATAGAAAAATGTTTTATAACCAAAATATGAAATCAGCAAAGGACAAAAAGAAATTTTAAATGGTAGGCACATTGTAATTATTGCTACCTAATATTCCTATGTCATAAAAATGAAATGTTACAGAGGAAAAAACATTTTATTTAAAAATCTGTACTAGGATGGTGAGATTCATAGGTGACTGTAATTGTGGCAGGTCAGATTATTTTTACCAGTTACACACAATAGACTAGACAGACAGACAAAGCTAAATTCTGTGTCTGTTGTCGATCTGTACCCACTGGTATACAGATGGTTACATAAACACATATTTTCACTGTCCAGGGGAACTAACTGTGTTGAAAATTATAATGCCCTATACAAGTCTTACTGACATCATCCACGTGGGAAGAAAGACAAAGCTTCTCTACGAATGATGATATAATTATTTAAGAAACCAGTTCACAAAATGCTTGCATGACAGTAGTGTGAGCTTCCAGGTAATTAAAATGATCATTTTTGGCTAGCCTTTAAAAAAATTTATTAATCAGTCACACAAGAAGAAGGAGTGAATAATTAAGTTACCAAACAAATGATCCAACTGTCAAAGAACATTCATTCAGCCTAATGGCAGTCATCCAAAATGATACTGTTTTCTATCTTCTCTTTTTCTGAAACAGAATTAAAATGAAATACAGGGGTAGATATTTGAGGATTTCTTCAAACTGGTCAACAGTTTTCCCTGAAGAGAAGAGCAGCTATTGGAATTAACTGAGCACCAGTGACTAATACAAAAAAAGAAACTGAAAAAGCAGCAAACGATTAACCACTCGACACTGAAACTACAGCAGAACTACAAACATGTCAAAAAGCAGAGATAAGACCAAAGACAAAACAGGTTTTCCTGAAAGTAGAAAAGAAAATCAGAGGTAAGCTAATCAAAATACGATAAAAGAGCCCTGACCAGTAAGGCTCAGGCGGTGGGGTGTGGTCCCACAAAGCAACAGGTCACTGGTTCGATTCCTGGTCAGGGCACATACCTAGGTTGCAGGTGGGGTCCCCGGTCACAGCACATACAAGAGGCAACTAATCTCTTAGTTAGAGATAAACATAATGTTTGTCTCTCACATCAACGTTTCTCTCCCTCTCTTTCTCCCTCCTTTCCCCTCTCTCTAAAAAATAAATAAATGAAATATTCAAAATATGACAAAAGATGTGTTTTTGTGTTTTTTAATTGTCGTTTGAATGCAGTTGTCTCCATTTTCCCCCCACCACTCTCCTCTGCCCCAAAAGATGTCTTTTCTTAAAATGTATAACCTTCCTGAAATTAGATCATGGTGCACAACCTTGTGAATATATTAAAAACCCCCAACTATATACTTTAAAATGGTAAACTTTATGGTATGTGAATGATATCTCAATAACAAAGTGTAACTAAAATTTATATGCAAAACCTCCCAAAAAGAGAAGGAAAATACAGGGTCTGGCAGAAGGAGGGCTTGCTTGAGTGTGGTTGGCAGGGTGCTGAATGTGTCACCTGAGATGGACAGCAATTTCACCTAAAATGCCACATGGTGTGCTTGAGTGTGATATTGTTATGTTACACAATTACATGCTCATGATTTTGTAATAAAATATTTTACAATTAAAAAGGGCTGTTATTTGTGCTGGACCCTGTGTATGTAAAATGACTGTTAATCACTAAAAAATTTTGTTTAGCACGAATCTGCTATTAAGCTGTAATTTCTGTATGTTCCAAGATGTCTTTTCTCAGAAAAAAAAAAATTCGGCGGGTGGTGGGGGCACGAGTGCATGTTTTGTCCCCCTAAGATGCCATGAGAGTGGAATGTGTGAATGGATATGCAAACCCTTTGCTCACACTCCCCATTAACAGTCTCCAGTCTGAGAGCCCGGTAAGAGCCTGCTGTGGTTCCAGTTCAGAGCGGCCGATCGTCTGTTTTTTTCCCATTACTCAAGGCTGCCCAGTGAATTCTAGTAGCTGTATCCTCTCCCGTGGGAAAACTCCTGCCTTTGCAGACTGAAGCTGGGGGCTGGCTAGCTGACCCCACGGACAGCTATGTTCATGCAGGAAAGAGTGCCCTGCCACTTCTGAGAAAGAGTTCTGTATTGTCTAGGCAACACGAGTTCTAGGCTGTCTTCCTCACACAGGCAAACGACTACCACTTCTCTGCAAAGCCTCCACAGCCTCGAAACAACCCACAGGGACAGCATTTCTCTTTATAGGGTACATAAGGCAGCAGGCATGCAGGGGAAGCCAGAATAGCATCTCTTCATCCCGAGCCAAACTGATGTTGCTTTTACCCTTGTTCTACAAAAATAAATGAGAACATTAAAAAGGAATGCTCTAATTAGTGTTTCATCTACAAAATTATAAATAAGTAAATATTTAGCTGTTGTTATAAAGTTTTATATTTATAGAAAAAGCATAACTGACTTGATTGTAGACTAAGTACTCGCTTCAGATAAGCATCAGTGTCAGGAAAAAAATCTAACCTGCTGGCTCACAATGCCAACGCAAGAAAATACTACTGACCTGAATTACAGGCATCATGCCTATAATAATCATCATTTACTAAGTATCTATGTATGTACACTTCCATAAACTCTACAAGGTAGCTATTACCCTCATTTATGCATACGGAAACAGGAAAAGAGTAGTTAAGTACTCTGTCCAAGGTCACAGTGTTAGTACATAGCTGAAGCAAGACTCAAAACCAACTCAACCCGACTCCAAAGATCCTGCTTTTTTTCACTAAGGAAAGATGCCTCTCAAAAGAAAATTTTTACAGTAATAACTTCTAACATCTATCAAGTGCTTATTTTGTACTATGCACTTCACATTACATGCCATCTCATTTAGCCCTCACAATATAAGGTAGAGTTAATATTAATCCACTTTTATAAATGAAGAAACAACGGAATACTAACTGACTTATCCAAGGTCACCAGACTTAGACTAAGTCACTAGACTAGTCTGACAAGAGGGGCCGTATTCTTAACCACTGGACACACACAGGCTTACACTCAAGCACGCACACAGTGTACACACATGAGCACATGCACACACATGCAGGCCCCCCCGACAAATACTACCATTTATTATGTAACAGGCACTGTGCTACACACCTACTTCTCTTTCTAATGTAATCCCTTCAAGAACAACTAAACAAACTAGAATTTTAAAAATTCAGCAGTCATTATACCTCAACTAAAACAGATTTTTAGTTTGCCATTTCAATGACTTTTTTATAAGATTTTATTTATTTATTTTTAGAGACAAGGGAGGAGGAAAGAGGGAAAGGAACATCAATGTGTGGTTGCATCTTGCACACCCCCTACTGGGGACCTGGCCCTCAACCCAGGCATGTGCCTTGAGTGGGAATCGAACCCGCAACCCTGTGGTTCGCAGGCTGGCACCCAATCCAACGAGCCACACCAGCCATGGCTCAATGACTTCTTTAAAAAAAATTGTTATTGTTCAGTTACAGTTGTCCCCATTCTCCCCCATTACTCTCCCTTGCCCTGCCCACTCCCCTACCCCCCACATGCAATCATGACATCATCAATGACTTTTTAAGATGGTGAGTTTGAGAGAAAAGTAGTCTATATCCAAGACAAAGTTAGAGTCCCGCAATACCTAAAAAAACAGAAATTTACTATGGGGTCACAATCTTAACTGGATAATCTTCCTTCACCCTCAAATGCAAACATATGCTAAATCTGCATGATTAACTCAGCTTTTCCTTTAGTAAATATATGGTCAGAGGCTGGTAGTTACTAACATTTACCACTTTGCTGTTTGTCAACTGCCCTTTCAGGAGCTTTACAGTATCTGTTAATTAATGTAATTGTTAGTTGAGATTAAAAAGGAATTAAGTAACCCACCCAAGAACCACACAACCAGCAACTGATGGAAATAAGATGCAAATTCAGGTCTACTCCAAAGTACAATGCCATTCTTGAATTATGTCATACTTTAAACTCTAGGAAATCTATTACAAGAGATATATTTAGATTGAAGAAAGAGGCACGGCAGAAACTCCTATATTGAACAGCAGGAATAACCTTGGAAATCAGAAACTAGTACTCCATCTTTGAATTACTCGAGAAACAGTTAACTGGTCAACTAGTTAACAAAAAAAGTACAAGAACATGGAACACCAGATAAAAAATAATTTCTATAAATGGCTAGTCATGTCTTCCCAACTCTGAGAAAATGAAGGCACTAGAATGTGTCATAATTTCTGAAGAGGACCCAAGAAAAATAATTAAGCTACTTGCCCAAAAGGTATCAAAGAAGTTCTTTAATGTGCATGCCATGGATTCATTCCACCAAACATTAACTGTAAGTCTACCATATGCTTAACACTGAAGACTGAAATTCAGAGATGAGTAAAACCGGTGGGCTCGTTAGGCCCGAACGCCTGCAACAGTACCAAGCGCCCCTGCCACTTCTCAAACTGCCACATGCACCTTGCTGACCACTGGTTCTCTAAAAACAAAGGGGAACAAAAGTTTCAACACTTCCAAACAATTCTCCCCCACTCCCTAAATTTATTGGGTAGACTCTTAGAGAAAACCATTTATCCTAGCCACTTACTGAACTTGAATACAAAAAAAGAGACTATTTTAAAACTCAAGAATTAAAGGGATAGCACTAGTTACATGTAACAGTTAACAAAAGATAGTCTTTCTCTAGAGGAGCTGAATGGCTCTTTTTATCGCTGGTTCCTTACATCACAGTGCAAGTCACAAAGCATGCAGCTTCTGTGTAAATTTAACCTAAAACAAAACAAACAAAAAGAAAATGAAGTTAAAAGAGAACCATTCATTATTTAAGAAGTTTATTTACCCTGTTATGTGTATTCAGATCTTAATGAAGTACCTTAGGATCTCCCTTAACGTATCTGAGTAAATCAACGTAAAACACGAGGCCAGTGTACAAATTCTTACTAAACAGTACATATGTGCAAGGCATCCATATAAAATTTAAGGCAAGTGAATGTTCTTCCTGTGTTTGCTACACACTGATATAAATAACACCTTTTTTCAAACCATCATCACACTGGCTCAAATTAAAGCTCTGACTTTAAATGACACCTGGAAGAGAAACAAGTGCCTGCCGACGCACAGTGGACCTATGCCCCCCCTTACCCCCAAGTACGGAGAATATGACTGAGGTTTCATTCTGACAACAAAGGGAAAACCTAAACGTGGTGGTCTGTGTAATATGCATGTGGTCAAATCTGCAACATAAGGCACATCAGCATAAAGCAACTGTAGCATTTTGCTTTCATGAAATGAGTAAGTCAAAGAAGCAATATCCATTTGAAGGGATACATGTTTTCTATTGACAGTACAATTCAGGAATGTAACAAATATCACATACTATGATTTTAATGTAGCAGTTGTCGTTTTTAAATATTTAAACATTCAAGGCCTAGTTTAAGAATAAGCTGCTAAAACTCACAAATAGGAGTTATTTTCATACTTTTACTCAGTGCTTACTAAGAACCAAACAGTATTAGGCATTTCAGTTATCTTTTGTGTTCATAACAATCACTTAACATACTTGTATTCCCACCTAACAACAGGAGAAATGCATTCAAAAGAGTAAATAATTCATTCTAGTTCGTACAGCTACTTAAATACAGGGTCAAGATTTTAAGCAACCGAATCAACCTCACTTTGTAGGGCTCTGTCTCCTATGACTGCCCACAGGTCCAGTGCTCACTAAAGCCCAAGTGGTGGGAGCAGGGAGGAACCAGGTTAAGTGGTTTGAAACATGCCTGCCTAGCTCCTGTCCAGTCTCCACCTGAAGGGCCTGTGGCCCTGGCAGGTGCCATGACTCACTGCACTGAAAAGAAACCCCCATTCTTCTGTTCTACTTCTGTGTGGGGGCTCTCACTTCTTGCTAGGAAGAGCACAATAAAATTCTCACCACATTTTCCAATCCACCTGCACCAGTAATAAAGCTCAATACTTTCTTTTGTCCTACATTTGGCTCCTGTTTCTGTTCTCAATTAGTTAAAAACCTGGAGAGTTGCAGAAGTGACTTAAATGTGCCCTCCTGAACCTCCAGCTGACATGTGCTGTACAGTTAGAGAAATACATGGGCTTGAGATGAAGCTGTCATTAATGAAACACTAACATCACAAGAAACGCAGGGATGGGTGTTACCATTTACAAAATAAGCCAGTAACATAACTTCTTTTTATGTTTAACTCTGAGGTTTCGGACACAATGTATTTTTGAACACGTACTTACTTCAATCTAAAATCTTCAGACCACTAGTCGAATACTCTGACCACTTTGGAAAAAAAAAAGAAACAAGTCAGCATCACCACTTTTGCTGCTGCTCAAAAATCGGACTCTATCAGTGCACTCAGTCCTACATTCTAATCCCAAGCTTTAGAGTCTCACCCATCTTTCCCTTTATTAATATAGGAGGCTTCCTAGGCCTTTCCTACATTGATGAGCCTAGCCTGCGCCATTTCCCAGTGTACTGAATGCTTTTCTCTGTTATTCCAGGAACTTCCCTGACTACACCTCAACTATCTCCTAGTATTGTTCTCAACTGCTCACTAGCTGGTAAAGACCAGCAGGACAGAAAGCAAGCTGGTCGTGGCAAACCAAGCAATTATGAGGCCAGGGGTAAAGCCACGGGGGAAAAGAGCAACAGGAGTGTGGTGGGGGAGGGGGAGAAGGAAACAGCTTTCGTGAGTGGCTACTATATGATCACCTCCCAACTAAAGTATGGGTACATATCATTAGTCCAATTTACAAAGGCAAGAGACTCAAATTACCGTATTTTTGGACTATAAGACACACTTTCCCCCCCCCAAATTTGGGGGAGGGGGTGTGTCTTATAGTCTGAATGTAGCTTTACATTTACATTGGTAAAATATTATGTTATTTATGTTATTAAATATTTTACCACATTTGTTGCTTCAAACTTTTTTTTCCTATTTTCCTCTAAAACCTGGGTGCATCTTATGGTCCGAAAAATACAGTAAATGATTTTCCCCAAGGTTACACTACAGTAACGTGAAGAAGAATTTGATGTTCTGTGACCTCACTGACCAATCTGTTTTCTCCTCAAACCAGTAAACACACATCCCCAGGCATAAACTCAAACGTGCTGGGGACACACTAAGAAAATGAAGGTGCTAATAAGCCCGGTATGTAGTGTCAGCTCTTTATTCACCCCAGCTCTCCACAATTAACAGACCAGCAGGGAATTTTTTTTCCTTTTCCAGTTGTAGTTAACATACTTCTACATTTATAACATAAGGATGCAATGAAATGCAACATTCACATGAATTTCTGAAGGTAAGAGAATTTAGTTCTTATTTTCAAGCTGCCCTCAGGTACATCTGAACTCCCAAGGAGTACTCTTACTCCCCTTTGCCTTTGAGGCTCTTTGCAGGCAGTTTAAGCAGCTCTATTTTACACAAATTTAGGAGGGTAAAAACCCAGCAGGTGGGTTTGTCTGGATTTTCCAACAAATCTGGAAACCTTCTCTGATGCTTCCGAAGAGTCAATCACTCCCTCTACAGTGTTTCTACAATGTTTTATATTCATTTATCCTCCTACTCTACCCTTTATCATACCACATAGTTATTTATGTGTCTACCTCATCAATTACCATGCACTCCTGCTGGACAGCAACTATACTTTATCCACTTTTGTATGTGCAGCTCCCAGGAAACTGTCAGGAACACAGAACACCACCTGACAAGGTCACTTGTCAAATGAATGAATGATGACTGAATGACTAAAAGACCAAAATCATTTCTCTCTAGAAAGATCATTCCAACACAGAGAATTTTTATACTATTTTGGTTACAAAAAACAAGCCACACTACTACCAAATGTAATCCCCTTTACAAACAAAATGGGGCTTGGAAGGCTAATTCACTCACCCATAGTCAAGAAACCACACTCTGTAGACTCAACATAAAGACAAGCTAAACACTTTCGGAACACAGTTCTTCATGTAAAGTATTACCCTCCCAAATCAGAGACTTTCTGACAATGCAAAAACAAAGCCATAATTAAAAAGGAAAACCTTTACCAGCGATACCTGACATTCTGTTTACCCCAGCACATTTTATTAAGAGCAACAGATCTGAAGACATAGCAAATTGGGGTTGCATATATTAGTCTGGTTTAATCACCTATGCTCTACTTGTTCTATACTTTAAACCTACTTGGTTCTCCAGAGGGCAAGTATCACTACATTATGCAGTCTCAAGAAAGACCTTAATTACTTTAGGGGGGGAAAAAGACTACAGTTATTAATAATAGTGCCTATGATCTTCCTAGCTTTTCAAAGCTTTACACAGATGGTCAGAATCCTCAAGACAATGTGAATTAAAAATGAATGAATAATCATTTTTAAAAGAATGAGCAACATTTTCTCCCATGTTTTAAAAAGATTCCTATTTATTTTAATATAAAATGTGCATGTTCTAATATTATCTTGTGAAAACTTTTAATGCCCTGTATTTTAATAAACGTGATGCATACTTGGATGCACACATTTCCATTGTTAGGCTACAATGAGGCGACTAAGTAGCATTTTATTCATTAATGCCCCCACAGTGCCTGACACATTGTACACAATTAATAAACATTTGATTAAGGCTGCAAACACTGAGGTTTGTATTATAGGCCAGTCGCTGCTCTAAGCATAGGCTATTATAGCATGGCAAACCTAACAGACATGGCACTTGCCTACATGTAGCCCTCAGCCTCGTGAAAAAGGTAGAAACTCAACAAATACACAGAAAAAATACATACTTACAAGGGTGCCAACTAAAATATGGAAAGTAACGAAGTGATAGTAGTAGGTGGGGCATGTCCTAGTGTAGAAGGGAATATTAAGAATGCCTCCCTTGAAAGCATGACATTTGGGATAAGAATCTTCATCCAAAGATTAGAAGAGATCATTCCAGGTTATGGGAATGGCATGTGGAAAGGGCCCTAAGGCAAGTTTCAGAAACTGAGGTCAGTATAACCTGATCACAGAAAATCAGAAGTGCAGATTTCTTAGAAACCGGCAAAAAGCCAGATAATGTATACTTTTTGTGCCACATGTTAAAGATTTAAGGCACAGGTGGCAAACACAAGGCCTGTGGGCCGAATCCGTGTTTGTTTTATCTGGCCTGGCACCTTGTTTCTATCTGGCGGCAGCGCCCAGCTCTCGCTTAACTGTTAAGGAGTAGTTACAATTTTTGACACCCCCTAAATTTTAAGGTTTTATTCTAAGTACAGTGAAAAAAACCTAAAATGAAGCATTATAGATGAAGTGTATCCAAGAAAAACCAAGACCATTAGAATGCCAGAATGCTTGGTACATAAAGGTACACACAAATTTCAAGTTACATATTAAATGTGTGCATATGTTATGTTTTCATGATCCCCTACTTTAAATGACTTTTTCAATTAACCCATCATCTACCAGACATGGTCACACTCTCTTCCATTTCATAGATCCACACTAATAGAGAAACAACTGAACAATAAAATGGTCAAATACAAAGGAAAATAAAAAGTGAATGGATAATGACAAATTGGGAAATCAGCCTCTGAATAACAGAGCAGGTTGGGGTAGAATACGGACATTCTGAATTGTTTACATTTTAACTATATTAACTGCTATATAAAATCAAAACACTGGCTATAATTATTAAATTTCTCACCGGATCCCTGGCTGGTATAGCTCAGTGGATTGAGCACTGGCCTGTGAACTGAAAGGCTGCCAGTTCAATTCCCAGTCGGGGCACATGCCTGGGTTGCAGGCCAGATCTCCAGCTGGGGACATGTGAGAGGCAACTGATTGATGTTTCTCTCTCACATCGATGTTTCCCTTCCTCTCTTTCTCCCTCCCTTCCTTTCTCTAAAAATAAATAAATAAAATAAAAATTTCTCACTGGAAAGCAATTAAAAATCATGTAAATGCTTGCCAAAACATCACCAAATCTTTCAGAAACTATTTCCACTTCATTCCAAAATGAAAAAGGGAGTTATTAGCTATTGCCTTGTGAGGTTTTAACTACCCTTGCATCTTCACCACATACCCGAAACTCAGCAAGCTACAGAATTCCCTTGGGAGTGCCTCCCTACAGTATTCCTTCTGAGAAACATCTCTACCAAAATGAGTTTGACATTAGTATCCAAAACGGACCAAAGTCAATGTTTTAACTCTATTAGATTTTTTTGATTTAAATCAAATTTTAAAATAAATGTACACAGTGATCCAGTAATCTATCTGCAAAAATCTGCCCCAAATAAATACTCACTAATATGTAAAAATAAAATTACAAGGACAAACATATTAGCACTGTTTCCAGTGGGGGTGGGGGGGGCAATCTAAACATCTAACAAAAAGGAAACATCTCAGTAAGTTATGTGGTGCTATGCTGCCACAGGATTGTCACAGAAAGATGCCCCAAAACATTCCAAGTCTATTATAAACTCGTTTCTTTTTTTTAACACATGGGCTTACTAAACAAAGTATGAGTAGAAGTACATTTCACTTTTTATTTGTATCCTTCTTTTAAATTTGTTACAATGAACACATTACTACCCAGGATTTTAAAATAAAGGCATAAAATTTTAAGAAATTATTATTTGAATGTATAATTTTATATTTCTTTAAATGAAATAAATATTTTAATTATGATTTTAAAACCTAAAAGAAATAAAATTTTAAATTATGTTTCAAAGTACTTTAGCTCTATGACTTCTCAAAGCAAGATGCAATTATCTCCATCTCAACTGGGGTATTCATTTGCTGAACAGTCCCTGATCAGCAGACTCTGAAGTTAGATCTAAAAGATTAGGAAGCATCTCCAGGTCTCCCCATATTTCCCAGACCCTGCCATCAGAAACAGGAGGATGGCAGAGAGCACTGACAGACCCTCCCCAGATTCCTCCTATCCCCAGGTCACATGGCAGTGGAGTCTGTGACCCCAGGAGGCCAAGGATCCTGGCCCGAGACAGCACACAACAGGAGCAGGAAAGGGTGGTCCACCTCAACCCTGAGGGACAGGCGCGATCCCCTTCCACACCACTTACGCTGAGCATCTTAAATAAGGTGGACACTCTCAGCACACGAGTGCCAAGATCAAAAGGTGCATGCCCTTGGCTGCCACAACCAAAAGAAGCACACAAAGAGAAGTAGGTACCAGTCTGGGAATCTGACCTACTAAGAAGTCCTGAGGAGAGTACAAGGGATTGACACTGCAGAGTTTCAGGAAGCCGCTCCACTGCAAGAGACCCTAGGCAAGAACAAGTGCCAGAGACTTCGGATTAAAAAAATAATTTAATATGGAACATCTCAGACCGATCTGCTCGGCCTCAACCTACTGTAACAGTTAACAGTCATTACATCTGGAAAGAGAAGAGGAAGTGGGAGGAGGGGGCTGTTACACGCAGAGGAACTTTCATTTTTACTACACATATATGGAGAGATATTTGTGTATTTCCTGAACCTTTTACCAAGAGAATATGCTGCTGTGGTACTGACGTGATTTTTTAAACAAAAACTAAAAAATATAAATGCCTCTAAAAATAATGTGCAGTTCTGTGCGAACAGGTTGAGCGTAAGTGTCCTGCACGGAATACAGTGAAGAGCAGAGAGTAACGATGAGTACATGAAACGGCAGAGTAATAAATACTCTGTACTAACATTATTAAGTACTTACTACAGGTCGGGCCCTAGTCTAAGTCCTTTATATATATCAATGCATTCAAGCACCACACATTATTAACCCCTTTTTACCAAGATGAAGCCTGAGGCACAGAGAGCTTATGTAACTTTCACAAAGTCACACAGCTATTAAGTGAGAGAGACAGGATTCTTACAGTCAATCTGATTCCAAAGCACTCATTTTTAATCACAAAGGTATACTGTCTCTCACATCATCTGTAAGAGGGAAAAGAGAAAAGAGTAAGAAAATCATAGCATAAACAGAAAATAACCTGATTTAAAAATGGTGAGAGACCTGAACAGGTAGCTCACCACCAAAAAACACACAGAGACAGCAAATAAATAAGGCAAAGAAAATGCTCCACATCACATGTCATCAGGGAATGCAGATTAAAACAATAATGAGATACCACCATACACCACCCAGAGTGACCAAAACCCAGAACGCTGGCCACGCCGAGTTCTGGCAAGGGTGCAGAGCAGCAGGACCGCAGGCTCGTCAGCGGCAACCAGCGCACCACTCTGAGGCCCGTGTGGACCGCCAGGGAGGCTGTGAGTGTGCACCGGCAAGGGGTAGACGGGAACTCTGTGCTTTCTGCTCACTTCTGCTGTAATTTAAAACTGCTCTGAAAAAAGTCTATTCAAAAATTTAAAAGAAATTAAAAATAACAGCATCATGGGGTTTTATAGAAGCAATAAGATAGAAGGAGGTCGCTCACATGACTTGGAAGCCTGTTGCAACTTTCTTCCGGAGGTCTGCTGACCGTTCCAACGAGTGGGTGACCAGCGCCCTTTCTGGCCACGCATCTCTACGAGTTCGACATTCCTGAGAACACCAGGCGGGGGGTGGAGGTGTTTGTTGCTCCAGGGGGAACAGATGCAAGTTCTCCAACTGAGCACTACTAATCTGATAAACCATTTTCCACACATCCTTGGTGTTCTTGCAGCCTCTACCAAGCTGCAATTCCTATGACAGTTTTCCCTTCACCTGCTGCCACTGTAGCAGGTTTCTATGAAATCCTTCTTCATAAGAATTTTCATTTCAAAGAAATTCTATTCTCTTCCTTTTAACACCTTTCTTTGGCATTGTAGGCAGTAAGATGAGAGGACCAAACCAAAAGAAAAAGCGGGGCGGGGAGGACAAAGGAAGTCTACCACCAATCATTTCGGCCCAGCTCCAACGAGCTGTGATAGGCACAGGTCCACTTCACATCCCACCAGCCTGGACTCAGTTACGTGACCACTCCGGCTTCCCAGCAAGGCTGGGAAGCACAGTCTGGTGGTGGCCTTTGGGCCAGCTGTAAACGCTATTACCGCAGAAGAAAGGAAAGACAGCTACCGAGGGACATTCACCCGGATCTGCTACACTCATCCTTATATCCTCACCATAACAACTGGCACTCAGAAATATTTTATTATTTCTTAAATCACCTCAATTGAAAAAAGTCAAACATTTACTGATAATCTCCTGTATAGAGTTCAAATTCCTCTGTTTTAAGAGTCCTTCATAAACTCATATTATCCTCCTTATATAATCTTATTTCTTAATATTTAAGGGGCATTTAATGTGCTCCATAAAAGCACAGACCTTGTAAGCCAACTGCCTGAGTTTTTAAGATTTTATTTATTCATATTTAGAGAGAGGGGAAGGGACTGAAAAAGAGAGGGACAGAACATCAATGAGCGAGAGAAACATTGATCAGTTCCCTCTCCCACACCCCTAACCAGGGACCTGGCCCAAAACCCAAGCATGTGCCCTGACCAGGAATCGAACCAGAGACCTTTCGGTTTGCGAGATAACACCCAAACCACTGGGCCACACCAGTCAGTGCTGAATTGCCTGAATTTAAAACCCAATTCTGCAGCTTACTAACTGTGTGATCTCAAGTGGGTAACATAATTTCTCTGTGCTTCAGGTTTCTGACGTGAAAATAATGATAACGGTAACAATACCAGCCTTCTGGGGTTGTGTGCAGATTACCTGAATGAGCGCGCAGCCCACTTAGATCAGTCACTGACACGTGGAAGGCACTCAGTAAATGGCTAGCGCCATTCCTCCCCAGCATTACGGGCCAAGTAACTGTCCCACGGTCTTTCTATTGCACTTGAGACTTTATCAGACCCCAGTTTAAAGTAGTCATTTTTATTTCTGTTCTACCTCTTGAATTCATGGTAACTGTTCCAGTCTTTTGATCTTGAGACATGAAATTTTCCGTAACTTTGTTTATACTATTTGTCCTCAACAGTAAAGCCTTTTTATTTCTTCCCATTTATCTAATGCCTTCAAGTCTCACCTCAAATCCCAACTCCCTCACAAAATCTTCGTTGTTTATCTTACTAATTCCAGTTAAATCCCAGTATGCACTCTCAGCATTCACCCCACGCCTCCAGAGTGCTGATGGTTAAAGGTGAAGGTGAATGACCAGCTGCTCTTCATACACTTCACCCCAAACAACACACCACAGCAGAGTGAACACAGTAGCAGCAATGAGAGTCTGTCTTCTAATAAGGCAAACATTAAAGGGATTTGCAAAATGTATTACAATGTCGTCTTCTCACGAAATTGTTTTGTTTCAGAAATAGTTGCCTTTCATTAAAATATGTTATTTATGTTAATATGCAATGAGTTTAATACTGGTATTTTTAACCAACAAGCATATTAAATTATCAATATTAATTTCTCGTAAACAGCCCCATATACGTATCCAACACCCTACCTTTGGTCACGCTGTTCCCTTTACCTAAGACACCCTTTTTCCTCTTGGCTCACACAGCTCAAAAACAGCTGTCATTCAAACACACTCACAGTTCAGACGCTTTTGTTTTATTCTAAATAAAATTTCTTCTGAAGAAAAAAAATAAAGCACCCCTCCTCTCTCACCTAGCCACATCTAGATGTTACAATCCCTCAAAACTCAGTTCAACAGCTACCTCCTTCATCATCTCCTATGGCAAATGATTTCTTCCTACTTGAGTTGCCAAAGCACTTTATCTGAACTTGTCTCTAGATTAACATCTCTAAATGATTTATCTTCCTTGAGTGCAGACTATTCATCTTGTGTCTCCAGCTCTGCTGATGGTTCAGGTCAGGACAGTGCTTGCAAAGGCGAAAAGTATGCAGGAGGAATATACATATGCAGAGGGGGTATGGAGGGAAATAAGCACAGGGAAAAAGCAGGGCGTGGATGAAGGGAAAGGGCCCGGGGGAGTGTGGAAAGGATACGTGCACAGGAATCACTGCAGTCCAGCCAGATTTCACGGAGAGGAGAAAGGGAAGGTCTGAGAGAAAAGATTACACAGAACCTTTCTGAGAAAGCCAAGATCCAGAATAATATTTGAAGGCATTCTCTGAACAGTCAGTGGAATTACAACAATCACAGCAGCCAACTTGCACTGAATGATAACTTTATGGTGAGCACAGTGCTCAGGACTTGGCCTGCTTTTTATGAGTTAATCTTCACAGGAAATCTCTATGCCCTCAAATCTTCACTGATTTCCTAGAAGAAAGGGGACATTGACCTGCTTTGTGTCAATGAACTGTATTGGCTGTCTCTTATTATTTAAAATTGATCATTTAAAAAAAACTCTGGTTATTTCCATAATTTTAAAACCATTGTGGAATCTGAGTCAATTCTTGGTATTGTATTGTTTTTATGAAAACTGTCATCTAAGTTTGGTCTCAACTATAATTTTTCCTTCCCATTAGTTTCTTTTTTTTTTAAGATTTTATTTATTTATCTTCAGAGGGGAAGGGAAGGAGAGAGGGAGAGAAATATCAATGTATGGTTGCTTCCTGTGCATTCCCTGCTGGGAACTGGCCTGCAACCCAGGCATGTGCCCTGACTGGGAATAGAACCGTGATCTCTTGGTTCACAGGCCCGCGCTCAATCCACTAAGCTACACCAGCCAGGGCTAGTTTCCTTATTTGAAATATTGTTTAATTTTAAATTCTTGAGCTGGTTAAATACTCAATCGATTTTCCTTGCTCTTTTTTTCCAGTGGCAATAACTTTATTTTTGCATTAAATTTATTGGGGTGATATTAGTCATAGGATCATACAGGTTTCAAGTGTACATTTCCATGATAAATGACCTGTATGTTGCATTGTGTGCCCACCACCAAAGTCAAATCATCTTCCGTCACCATATATTTTGCCCCCTTTACCTCTTATTATCCCCGCTATCCCCTTCCCTTTGGTAACCACCATTCTGTTGTCTGTGCTTTTTTCAATAGAACTTTTATGTAATTTAAGTGCTCTTTCTTATAAAATCTGATTGATGAGTTTTGGTCAATGTTACCATGGCAAAGAAAATACGTTCTAGATTTGCAGCAAATTTAATTCTTTTTAATGGGCATTCGTGGGTTGCCACCGGCATTAATCATGTCCCTGTTCCTCCCCTTTCCTGACAGTGTTCAGAACTGTGCAACCATACAGTTTTAAATTGAAGATGACGCTAGCCACGCGGCCCAGGGAACAGGGGCCCTCCCGGGAGGCGCCAACCCCTCCCTGGGAGACATGCCAGAGACCAGGATAGTACAGACCAAAAGTTTTCATTTGAAAAAGTCTTTTCCAAGACTCCATAATCAAATATACTGTTTATCTTTCTCAGAGAATTGCAATAATTCTACCAATACTTAAATTTTTTCCCATTAACACCCAAAATAAATCTTTCGCTTATACTTTCCTTGTGCACTTAGTACCGTGCCAAGTGAACGGGTTTAGAGCACTGACACGAGGCCAGTCATTCCCCCCCAATTTCTGCTTTGTTTGGAGGTGAAGATCTGAAACCAGACGGAAGAGCTGCGGTGGGCAGGGATCTCCGTTTTACTAGTTACGATCTTGCCACTGGTGAAGTAAGTTGTGCTGAGGACTTACACTTTGTAAATATTCACGCATTCTGAGAATAAATCTTAAGGGGTCACTTTTAATTAGCCTTTCACTAGATTTGGGGGATACATTTGTTAATATTTGCCTATTTATTATATGTCTGTTTTAATACGTGGCTTTTGTGACCAGAAGCTTTGCTACTCCGCTACTAAAAGCTTCATCTTTCTGTTGTGACGGCCTAAGTTTACCTGCAACGTGACACGTCTGCCGCAGGCACCCTCCGGAGCTGTGTTACGGAGCGGCCACTGCACTCCGAAATCTGTCTTAGGCGCGTGCAAGTTCCATTTCCACAAGCAGGCTTTTATTTTATTTCTTAAAATTATTCCCAGCATTGAGATGCACCCCAGGCTGACTAACCTATATAATATCATCTTTTCGGTCCTTGATTCACTGATAATAAGAACATTTGGAAATCCTATCAGTATGTACTCTGTAATGTTTATTTTTCACAAAGCAAGATTCAAATCAACATTTCCCTCCATCCCTCAAATCTTCCTCTGCTACTATACCCTGAAATAATTTTACGTTTTCCCTCCTGTGGATGCTAACTTTGACAGTCCTAAAGTGATGGTACAAATGATTCCTAGTAATTTATATTTCTTTGATATTTAAATAAAAATCTGACAACAATGGGAAATTAAATACATGGGTACAAATCATAATGTTGACTGTGTACACAGTTATCTTTTTTCCCCAGGAGTGCCACCATTTACATAAAATGAGACAATTCAGCACCACCATAGGTTATTTTACGTCCACATATGCATACACAACCTGAGAAGTGGAGCTAATATAAACATTTCTCAAGTAAAACTACCATCTGCTTTCACTGCTCTTCAATTTTCAGTAGAGGCTCTGAGATTTAACTATAAGAACAGATAACACTGATGACTTCTCTCTTCCATATAAGAGGATCATAAACAGAATGAAGATACTCCCATTCCCCATGATGTCCTACACAATAAAGCAATGCTAAATAGGTAAATACTCCATAAATGCCCTTCTCTATAACAGCTGAGAATCAGTTCTTAACATACATCTGACCCTGGAAAATCACAGGAAGTAGCTTTTGATGCAGACATTGCATAACAATGCAATTTCTCTTTTTGAAAGAAGAACTTACGAATATTGCAGTGGCTAACTGAATCTTAATCATAATTTCAGGAAATACAATCAATACTGGGCCTTTCTTGTTATATATGGGACAATTTTTCTCTTTTTACTTCCGTCTCCAATGAAAATCAATACATTTGGTTATTATTTGCATTAAAAAAATTTTATCTATACATATAGATAAAACTTAGCTCTGCATGGTTTTCATATAAATCTCTTGTATCAGTTATCTATTGTTGCATAACAAATTACTACAAACTTAGTGGCTTAAAACAATACTTATCCTAAGCTCACAGTCTCCATGGGTCAACTATCTGGGTACAGATCAGCTGGGTCCTCTGCTCTTAGTCTCATCAGGCTAGGGCTGCATCTCATGGAAGGCTCCAAGTTTATTTCAGCTTACAAACCTTGGGCAGAATTTAGTTCCTTGCATCAGCAGAACTGAGGCACTCACCACCTAGATTCTAGAGGCTGCCTGCCACTCCCTGCCACTCCCTGCCACTCCCTGCCATGCGGCCCTCTCCAGAGCAGAGCAGTTTGCGTCCTTTAAGGACACAATGTCTCTTTAACTTCTTGTCTCTTTGGCTTCTGAACTTTCATTTTAAAGAACTCATCTAGTTACTTGGTTCTCATGCCAATCCAGGATAGTCTTCCTTTTGCTTAAATCAATCAGTTGACTGGGGAGCCTAATTATATCTGCAAGATCTCTTTTGCCATACACATTACAAAATCATAAAAGTAAAATCCCACTGCAATCACAAATTCCATTCACACACCAAGGAATAGTATTGTTCAAGGCATGTTCACCCAGACTGAAAAACTATATAATGTTATTTTATAATCTATTATATAGGTAATTGTATAAAACATTAAGCATTATCATGTTCATTCCAGAGGCAGGAATCTTGGCTTAGAATTCTGCCTACTGCAACTGTCTAGCCAGTCAATAGCAACATAAAGATTCCACTGATTGCATGAAAATCATACACAAATGAAACTTAGGCAAATATGACTACGGTAATAGCTCTCATTCTTTTTTATTTTTACTGGATTTCAGGAACTGTGCATCGTGACTAACTAAACTGAACTAGAGACTAACTGAATCTTTACAACACCCTGTTGGTTAGGCATTATTATTACCACTAAAGTTCAGAGGTTAAATGTCACTTTCAAGGTCAGACAGCCTTTGAAGGAGAACGCCTGAGATGAGTCCCAAGGTATCTAACGCTGATGCCTATACTCCCTCTGGATAAGCCTACTTTTCAGCCTCATACAAGCCATGTGTAGATGCAAAGGCAGGAGGGAGCTGTTGGAATGACAGTTGTTTAGAAGCCTTCAGTCCTGGGTAGAGGACGAGAGTCTAGAATAGGAGACTCCTGGGGGCAGACTTAACAGCTGTCTTCCCCTGTGGGAACACTGAGTTGTGATTCAGAACTGTGGCAGGTAGGGCGAAGGGGTGACAGGTAGTGACGGACTCCCCATCTGGCGCGGCTGGGATGCTTCTGATGGCCTGAACAGCTGTGCCAAGGGTCATGCTGGAGCACTGGGAAGCTGCATCCCCACAAGACCTGCCACCAGGACTGCCTGGGGTCACATTATCAACTAGAAGAACAGGCCATGACTGCAACTTTTTAGGATATGGGAAGTGGTTATAAATTCAACAGTATGGCCAATGCCAAAATGAACCCAAACAATGTACCACTCTACACATACTAATAACCAAGACAGATCTACCCCTTGAAACACACAGCTGTGCCAGGCAAACCTTTTGAAAAAAGCAAGTACTCTAGACAAATGGACCACTCCGAACCCACTGAAATCTCCGGACACAAATTATTACAGACGTAAGGTATGCAATACTTCAGACACAGTCAGTTCTCACACACCGGCGAACTCAACGTAATGGTCAACTGATGCACAGCAATGGCTCCAAACACACCAAACTCTCCGGGCATCTTGATTTTCTCGTCCACATAACCCAAGCATACACGAGGATTCACATGCCCACTTCAACTTAGACAGGGAGGAGGAAGCCAGACTGGAATTTCTTGTTGTTTCAAGAAATGAAAGAATTGACCCACTTCAGAAAAGTTCAGCTTCCCCATCTTGAAATGGGCAGGAGGATCACCACACTGGAGATCCACTCTAGTCCACACCCACAATTCCGTGAACAGCCAGTGTGCCCTCCTAGACTCCAGAGAGCCACAGACCGGCAGAGGGACCCGGGAAGGATTCTCTCAGTTACGCACCCTCCACCCGAGCTAGTTCCGCGTCAGCTCCCCCTCAGTTTTTGAGATCATCCCCACCCCTGCTGGGTAACGCTGAGGATACTGTACTCCTGGGGGGAGGGGCCATGTCCTGGGCCCCCTGGGCTGCTCTGGTTCTCTTCCTTCTGCTCTCCCAGAGCAGTTCCTTGGGATCCAGAATGGGAGGGCCTTTTGGTGGGAGTCTTCTCCGTTTCCATTCCCTTCCTAAGGGCCTCAGCCTGGCATTGGAAGACTCTTTGGGCTCCATTCTGTTCACTCCCACTGTCTTCACTCTGCCAGGCTGAGACGAAGGGACCAGCTCCTGGGCCTTCCAAGGTCTCTGTACCAGGGCTGCTGGCCGTCTCTCCTCCTGCATCCACACTCACACCACCCTTGGGGATCACTGCTGCTGGCCCTGGTCCTGCCCCCTGGTCAGGCCCTGCTGGTGCTGCGTTAGGAAAGACAGTGTGTCCCTGAGCTCAGAGTATTTGCATGAAGCATGCTGTTGGACACCTTCCCCACCTGCTCCCCTTCTCCATGGAGCTCGGCCCGTGCCAGGAGGAGAAACGGAGGAGTAGAGGGGAAAATGCGTGAGACTAGAAAGGGCTGTCACCTGCCTTCAAGAGCTTACCGTTAGGAGGGCCCTTGAAGTCACCACGTGCAGTCTCCCAGTGGGTGCAGGAGCCCCCCTGCTGCACGCCCACGAGGGTCGCTGCAGCTTTGCTGGGACAGTTCCAGGCCGGGGAAAGCATGAGTGCGACTCACCAGGTGCACCCCACACTTTGACCGTACGCACTTGACTCGGCACATCTACAAAACAGGTTCCCAAAGGGAGGCTGTGGTCCAAAGCGATGTCAGTTTTACCTTCTGACAGCTACTACCAGCTGTGCACCTGTGTGCAAAGCACGCCACAGTGCACACAAAAAAGTGCGTGGCTCAAATAAGGAACGGCTTTCTCATAGTTAAAAATGTCCTGCAGCAGATCAGACTGCCCGAGTCTACAGGCGCATGTAAATGTTCCAGAACAGCCTGGACGGTCAGGATGCTGGTGACGGCTCCACAACATCGGGTAGGGGGTCAGAGGAGCTGACGTCTGAGGGACCGCCCCAGTGTCAGGGCCTCCCTCCACACGGGCTCCTCTGGCCTGAGCCCTTCCACAGGCAGCGTGTGCCCCGTCAGCCTGGGGGAGCAGCCTGGGAGCCTCGGGCCCCCACCTCCGAGAGTCTCTGCAAACACGTGTCACTGGGCTCTGCTTGTCCTCTGCCTCCAGCGCAGCTGTGCCCATCCCGTCACAAGCTGGTACGGTGAGGGTACTGCTGTGAGCCTCCACTGGCCGTCTCAGGAAGGACACCTGGTCTTCCCAGGGTGCAAACAGTTCTTCTTTTACATCAGAAAGGGGGCATAACTGTAGGTAAAAAGAGGGGCTGTGGCCAGCTGCAAGGGGAGCCGTTTTTTCTGAAGACCATAGATGGACTTTACAAACTTGAGAGGGAGTAGCCTGGTCAGCTCCAAGATCTTCTCTGACTTGAGTCCCCTTCCCAGGACGTGGCCGTCATGTTTGGCACAGACTGCACAGCTGACAGCCAGTCATGCCAGCAGCATGACATCAGATGCTGTGAGGTCAGGGCTGGTGTATGCGACGCCCACAGGGACCATGTGCACGCTGTTGTGCACATCAGTCACTTCAGCTGACCTGGATGAGGTCGCTCTCAAACGCAGGAATGCTCTTGAACAGGGCGAACTCGCCCTCGCACGCTTGCTCCTGCGGCTTCCCCGTGGCTGCACAGAACGAGTGCAGCACGTGGCTGCTCTGGGCGCTGCCCTGCCACAGCGCCTTGCCACCCTGTCTCTCTTTCATTAAGACACTGCACATCCTCCCCAAACCTCTGCCTCGGGCTGAACCACGGCCCCCCACGGGCCGCCTTTAGGCTTTTGCTGTCCATCATGACCTGCGGTCAGCTGTCATGTGCAGCACTGTGCCCTCAGCCCCACAGCTGCCCGTCAGGAAGGGACAGCGTCCTGCTGCAAACAGCCACCCCAGAGGGCGCGGAGAGGACCAGATCTTCTGTGTGCCGGGTGAAACAGGTGCGCTTCCTCGAGGCCCTTGTTTCCAGGTGGCTCCACAGGCAGCCACTAGCAGTCACGGGAAAGCTATCTTTTCTTAATCTAGGAAGGTGATGCTAACAGGTGAGAAGTACCTATTACAGGTATGGACCAAGGTATAAAGTAGGCTTTATAAGAATTCAATGTATTTTTGAGCTTTTGCTTAATGTGTTCTTTTATCGTTATGACAGAATTTCTGTGAAACATGACCTTCAGTCACCAAGCTGGGATTTAAGGCTGTGCATAAAAGTTTGACAGGGAAAGTTTTTCCAAGACTCTCCTTGTCCTTCCCCCTCAAGCCTGCATTTAGTTGTCCACGGCTGTAAACTGTCTTCTCAAAAATTCACTTATTGGGCTTCTTCACTGTTTTCTGAAAATATCAATTTGCTACTTGTTGCCTATAGGGGAACAAATAACTAAACTGCATTGAGAGTTTATTAAGTTAAACTGGAATTAATATGTTATGTAAAGTAAATTTGGCTTTTATTTCTCAATAAAAGGTTTTTATCTCAGTGTTTCAGACTTTTGGTTAGAAGAGTCTTGTTCTAGGGTTTCAGCTTGCCTCTCCTAATTTAGATTGCTGACCCATTCTTCAAATAGACATGCCAGGACATTAAGCCTTCATGGTTTTGTAATTGCTGTGGGTTTTTCTGTTTGTTTCTTGTCATTTTACTGCTACAGTTACTGAAGGCTTTTTACCTTACTTAGTGAGTGGATTCTCTAAATAATACTTTAAGCCTACTATCCCTGTCCCTGGAACAGCTCTAAGAGCATCCCTCTGCCCAAATCAATGCAATTTCCATCCATTTTCCTGCTTTGCATTCAAGTTTCCAGCTCTTGCTTAAACTGTCTTAAGTATTACTTTCAGGTGGGTCTTCTCACAGCACTGCACCCTGAATTCCACTGCTTAATTTTGAAATGAGCATGTGAAATTGATTACAGGCAATGAGTCATAATGAGACTTTTACTGTGTGTGAGAAGAAAGGTATGCTCTATTACCACGAGGTGTGAACTTGAGAGAATAGGAACCTAGGACTCCTGAAGACAGCCATGTGAAATCTGAGAATGAAGGTAACAAAACAGAAGGCAGAGTCACACTGCACTTGTTTCTCAGTGCGCCCACACCTGAGTCAGATCCAAAAGTTGGACTCTTCCATTACAGGGGGCACTAAATTCTCTTTTTTTTCCTTTTGCATTGGGTTTCCCCACTTATAACAGAAAGTGTTCTAAGTAACTCATCGCCGCTGCAGAGCAAATGCTGCAGCGGCAATGCGAGTATGTGACCAAGAACCTCAGCCTGGCCTGACCAGTCAGGAAAGAGAAGTTACCTACAAGCACTAATGTCTAAGCCAAGATGGAAAAGGTGTGTAAGAAAGAGCCAGGTAAAAAGGAAGGAGCAGGTGCAGAGACTATGTTTCCCAGCAGAATGAAGAAATGTTAAAAGATTGAAGAGGAAAATGGAGACTTCAAAGGCCGTGTATTGGCATAAATTATTTACCATTTAAAAAGTTTTTTTAATTAAAATGTTAACAAATGCATATGGTCAAAATTCTGACAGTGCAATAGATGCTATTAATAAGCTCTTCAAAATGCCCCCCAAAAAGCAATGAGTGTTTCTAAAAGTTCACAATCAATAACAAAATATATCTCAAAGAAACAAGAATATAAGATGACTTTTAGAAAGTAAGAATGGGTAGACAAATTTAACTGCAGACTTAAAGAGGTCCTAGGAAGACACTAGGTGCCCCTGGTCTAAATTATCCCTTCGAAGTGTTTCCCTCAGAGTTGTTGGTTATGAAGAAGAAACACAAATTACAGCTACCTAAGCAGAAAAAGGATTTATTAAAAAGGTGTCTCCTGAAAAGCAAGGAACTGGACTTACAAAGGCTGCACCGTCAAGAATAAACCTAAAAGCATGTCTCAGCCTGTCCAGTGATGACACCTTTGCTGCTCCACTTCTGCTGGGCACAGATGTCGTAGCTTGCAAGACCCACACAACCAACAGTACAGACGCTGGATGGACGCCACACTTAGAATCACTGCCTCCGCTGCTTCTGAGACGAAAGGAAAGCAGGCTACTCCAACCACCCAAATGGATGGATTTCCTGCGGTGCCATCCTCGTATGACTAGCTTCTGGTCCAAAACTGGAGGTAGGTATATTTGACTAATGAAACCTAGGTATGTATCCCTGTCCGAGATAAAAGCGGGGCTGGGACTAAAGCACCTAACATTGTTAGCTTTTCTACTGAAAAGGCACTGCCTGACTCACAAATTGGGGGTTTGCCAAATACAGGAAAAAGGTTCAAACGCTGAAACGACAAATGTTCACTACTTCTAACAACCCTTACTGATGGCATTCAGACAACCACATTACACTAAGTAACAATTATCAAAACTATATAGTACTCAGAGTCAAAGTTTCGACTTTGAGACTGCTTATAAAGGAAAAAATTAACTTTATAATAGAATCAGATGTTGTCATCACTTTACCCACGGATCAATCTCAGCATCACTAAGAGCAGGGCAATCAGATCTGTGTCTCCAGATCTAAGGCATTTCTGATATACACAGTTATCGTAATTACCGGTCCCCAAAATGTTTTAATTTAAACTAACTGTTAGCCCTAGCTTTCACCTTACAGGAAATACAAAACAATGAAATAAATCAGACAAACTCAAAATGTGGAAGATTTAACAGAACAACTGATTAGGTGTTATGAAAAGCAGAAAGATGAAGTGGGGAGATGTATTATAGATTAAAATGGATGTAAGAAATTTATAAAATATGCAGTTGCATTATCCTTGATTGTATCTTGATTTGAACAAAGCAAGAGTAAAAAACTTTGTAATGAATGAACTGTGTTCCCTCCAAAATTCACGTTAGAGCCCTAACCCCTGCATTACATCCTTTCAAACAGTGATTAAGTTAAACGAGGCTATCAGGGTGAGCCCTGATGCAATCTAGCTGGTGTCCTCGTAAGAGGAAACTCGGACACGCAGGGACACCAGGGATGGATGTGCACAGAGAAAAGGCCCCGTGAGAACGCAGAGGAAACGTGGCTGTCCGCAGGCCAAGGAAAATGTCTTCAGGAGAAACAGAATTTGCCAACACCTTGATCTCAGACTTCTAGACTCCGGAACCGTGAGAAAATAAACTTCTGTGGTTGAAGCCACCTCACCTGTGGTGTTTTGTTATGGCAGCCCTAGTAAACTACTATTAACATTTTAGGTATAAAGGGCAACATTTTAATATGGGCTGGTTTTTTGATGATATTAAGAATTGTTAATTTAGATGTAATACTGTGAGAATGTGATTATGGTTATGTAAGAAAATGCTCTTATTTTTGAGACATGTTTAAATATTTAGGAATAAAACAGATCAATTTCTAATGTAGATAGTTATGTGGATATTGAGCAAATTATATTCTTATAAATTTGAAATTTTCCATAATGAAAAATTAAAAGAAAACATACCTATATTACACTGATTTAAAGAGAAAAACTGATCACATAGTAGAAAAGAGATTCCAAAAATGAATGCCCACAACGAAGACTCAAATGAGGAACAAAAGAAATGCAGTAATAAAGAAAACTGCAATTATTCATTCAGTGAATATTTGTTGAATGCATACTACATTCCAAGTACTATGCACACAGAGGTCAACAAGAAATATGGTCCTGCTTAAATCTAATGCAGGAAAGAGATGTAGCAAAACAAAACAAACAAATAAATACAACAAAACAGAAGAAAAATATGTAAGCATGTAAATTTTTAGAAACAATCATTTTTTTCTCTCCCAAAGGGAGCTCCTCAGGACCCTATTCTGGGCCTCCTCTACTCCGCCCCCTTCGTCTCAAATAGCACAATTTCAACCTAGACATCGCTCCCCACTTTTATAACCACAGGTTCTTTTTTTTTTTTAGGTTATCAGACTTTTCTTTTCAGGTACATTATGCTTTATTATTTCAAGAAAGGTAAAAACACAAATGAAATGCAAAGAAAGATTTGTGCAGTGTATGGAGAAGGTGCTGTGAGTGATCGAATGTGTCAAAAGTGGTTTGCAAAGTTTTGTGTTTTTTTTTTCATTGTTCAATTATAGTTGTCGATTAAATGTGGGAGATGGGGGTGGGTAGAATAGGGGAAAGTGATGGGGAAAATGGAGACAGCTGTAATCAAACTCCTATTTTTTTTTTCCCCAAAACACTGTTCCTCCTTTAATCCCTCTAGGTAAAGCTGCCCAAGAATCAGTGACTCCTTCTCTCTCCCCCAAGTCCGATATATCACAAAGTCCTTTTGATTTTACCTCACAAAAACTTCTTAAATAAATCTGCCCACTCCTCTCCAGCCTCCCTACTTTTACCCCAGTTCACTTACCTGGATAATTCCAAGGGTTGTCTACGCGGTCCTCCTGACTACAGCCTTACTTCTTACATTCCCCACACTGAGGCCAAAGCAATCTCTCTAGACCAAAAATCTGATGTCATGTTATTCTTAGGAGAGAGCCCAATCTCCTTAAACGACCTCTAAGGCCCAGCATTATGTGGCCCCTGCCTATCTTTACAGCCTCACTGGGACCACTGCTGTCCAATCCATACTGGGCTTCCTTTTTTCTTCGGATTTGCTGTGCTCTTCCCTGCCTCCAGCCTTCCTACCTGCTGCCCTCCGGCATGAAT
This sequence comes from Trachops cirrhosus, assembly GCA_028533065.1. Lineage (NCBI taxonomy): Eukaryota > Metazoa > Chordata > Mammalia > Chiroptera > Phyllostomidae > Trachops > Trachops cirrhosus. The sequence goes on from CM052551.1 coordinate 40,028,705, forward strand.
TTCCCTGGCTAACCCCGGCTCCTCCTCAGCTCAGACATCACCTCACTTCTGAATAAGGCGCCTCTCCTCTGAGCTACCACCGCGACTCGCAGGGCCCTATCGCTGCACCTGTCATGGAGCCCAGCACTCACCTACACCCCACCGAATGCCTAACTCCACGGGGCCAAGGTCTCTATCTGTTCACTTAGTGCCACGAACATCAAAGGCCTTGACTGAGTATGTTAAGTCTACCAACAATGACTACTAAATTGACCTTCACCTTCATATGACTCATCTTCAGTTGGATTCCAAATTTCATATTATATTTTTCAAACCAAAAAGTCATGACATCTTATTCTGTGAAAAGATTATTTCTTCTTTAAGACACAGAAAGCTGCTGGAATTTCTTACAAATGTCATTTCATTTTCACTTCAAATATGAAACTTATAAAAAGTCCCAGTTTTGAAAGCAGAGTAGTTACAACCCTATTTCCCCTTCCCCCATTATTCCAATTTCCTCGACCTTTCAAACATGGCGCTAATGAGTTTGCTACGAGAAAAACACTTTCCAGATACAGTATAAGGATATTTCATGGAGAAATGCCACTATTTTTTAAGACTGGTAGCTTAACAAATCATTCTTCTACCTAATGTAAACAGGCAGCGTTCAATATTATCCTGTTTTCATTAAGCAATAATATTCCTAAATTACTCTTGCCAAACATTGAAGCATATTTCTTTTGAGCATCACCCAAATATTAGTCCTGAAGTAAAACTGGACTGTAAAAACAATTCTCCCAGCTAAATAAATCCTATTTTTTAAAGTTAACTGAATTAAAAACAGTAATTAAAACTATTTGTGAAGCACAGTATCCCAACATTTCTCAATAACATTCAACTATAACCAAATATGTCATAATTAGAGTTGTCAGACAAAACACAAGACACCTAGTTTAAATCTGAATTTCAGACAAACAATAATTTTTAGTATAAGTATGTCCCAAATATTGTATTTTTATTTGCTAAATCTGGCAATCATAGTTATACTAAAATTTATCACAGATGCTAAAATCTGATTTATACATTTTTCATTATAAAAGTTACTTAAATTTAGAAAAATCTAGAAAGCAAAAAAATTTCCATAATCCTATCACACTAATACAATCAGCATTTCAGTGCATTCTTCATATTTTTCTTACACTCTTGAAATGGTTCTATTCACCCTTCCTTAAGTATATAGGCATATTTATGGTAATATAGTCTTTGTAACTACTTCCATGTTACAAAATGGTTCTCGGAATAGATGTATCACAGCTTAAAATCTCCTCTTGTTGGAAATTCAAGTAGCTTCCAATATACTGCTACAATAAATAATATGCTCTGAATATTCTCCTGCACAGACCTGTTTTTATCTTTTCCTTTTTTTTCTGTAGTTATTTCTTTAGGATAGTCTCAGAAGTGAAATTACTAAATCAAAGGTTTACTAAAAGGTTATGAACAGTCTAACAATTCAAGATATATACTGCCAAATTACAATTCAATAGCAATATTTATGTATGCCTGCCTTGATAAAATCTAACCAGCATCACATATTATTATTCTCAAAAATTCTGAAATAGATATAAAAATGTATTTCATTTTGCCTTAAAAATATTTCTTTGAATACCCATGAGATCTCACGTTCTTCTCTGAGTTGCTTATAGGCTATGTTTCCTCTGCTATCAACTGTCTGCTTATTTCCTTTACCCATTCAAAAATGTTTTTAGGGGGCCAAATATACGGTGACAGAAGATGATCTGACTTTGGTGGTGGGCACACAATGCAATATACAGATCACGTGGCATAGAAATGTGCAGTTGAAACCTATGTGGTCCTATCAGCCGATGTCACCCCAATAGATTTAATTTTAAAGAAAATGTTTTTGTTCATTACAATAATGAAGTTTCCCAAGTGAAGAAAGAAAGGGCCAACTGTCTACAATTCTAGTCACATGGGCCAAACAAAAAACCATAGCTTATATCTACAATCCCCACTGCCTTTCAGGAATTACTACAAACATTATTTTTTATATAAACTCTCATTTTATTTATATGAATATTACCTCATTTTATTTCATATAAATCATAGCGCTCGTAATTAAAAAGTTGATATGATTCAATTTCCTCATATTTAGAGTAAATGCCAAAAAGATCAATTCAATCTGATACTCGGATATGTCAAAGACGTTTATCTTACTTAATTTGGTCACCAGAACAGAAATCCAGTTACAGATCTAAGCTCTTTAACAATCTAGATACACCAAGAAACCTGATTCTGTAATCAAAGTTGGCTCTCCAATGATGTCAGTATTTCTGCAAATATAAATATGCACAACTGGTTTCCAGAGAAGACAGAGTAAGAAACTAACTAAGTAGCTGAGCACATATTCATCACCATCATTTGAACAGAACTGGAAACTCACAAGGAGGCCTTCAAATGACAGGGATTTTCCCGATAACCTAATTCAATCTCTGTTGTCTTCCGTCCCCTCACCCGTTTCGCAAAGGAAGAAACCAAGGGATAATATGTAGTGAAATAATTTTTTCAAGAAAGACTTGAAGCTAATTAGGGGCAATAATTTCTGCTTCATTCTATAATCAACACAGTTTTGAGTGCTTTATTCAAAGCACTAGAGGTAACAAAGGTGAAGCAAGTTCATTCCTTGCTCTCAAGGTGCTTACAAGCACCTGAGAGAGAGGGAAGGCGGGAAGGCGGGAAGGAGGGAGGGAGGGAGGGAGGGAAGAAGGGAGGGAAGGAAGGAGGAAGGAAGAAAGCGAACAAGCAAGCAATGTGGCAGAGTGAGCCTGGAGGAAGGATTAAGGGACCACTTCAGATTGGATGGCTTGGAAAAAATTCAGAAGAAAATGAAGAGATCTGAGATCCGAATAACAAGTCAGCAACAGGAAAATCTACGCAGAAAGCATCCTGATTAGAAATTCTCGTACGTGAAAGTATTAGTCAAGCTACAGCTTTTACACTTGTTTAAAAGATATTACAAGCAAATTTAATAATAATATGGCAACAGATTTTTTCAAGTGGTACACAAATTAAGATAAAATACCGGCATAGGAAAATATCTCAATCATGATGATTTAACTTAATCTACTTTAGAATGATATATAGAATAATTAACCAACTTTTCAATGAATCACATTGAAAAGTATCAAAGTAAAGACACTTTAAGATTTATAGATAATTTTTAAACCCTTAGAATTTATTAGTAAAGGAATTATGACAAGATAATTCTAATATTTTCAAATAAGATGGAAGATTAACATTAGTCAAAACCTTCAGTTTCCAACTTTTCTATTAATTTTTCACACCAGCACATACAATAGCCTAAGATTTTTTTCCAGCAAAACTATTTATCTTTAAACAAATGATACTAGGGGTATTGGGCTCAGAGACTAATTTGTTTCGGTCAATAATTCTGCTCTTTTTAAAAATCAGTTATGTTTAACACACGCACGCATTACTTTCCCTACTACGGCCGAGTTCCTGAAACACACGGTCCGTGCCTGAGACATCTTCCCGTTCCTCCACAGCACCCAGCACACCCAGCACGGTGCCTTGCGGAACAGCAGACGTGTAAAAAAATGGCAGTGGCAGATCCCACCAGCCGGAGCAGCAATATAGATCTCAACAGCTTGTGGCATTAAAGGGGAAAAGAAAGGGGAAAAACGCTTCACTCCTAGAAATGTCTTAACACATTATCTCAATTCAACAGTCCACAAGCCTTGAATGAACTGGACTCAGTTCAATGAAAAAAATTATTCTCTAATCAAGTAAGTAGTTTAGTATTGTAATAACGACAAAAAAAACCCACCTGGTTTATCAGGTTTTAAGCCAGCATGTAGATGTGATGCCACATCTGATCCAATCTGGTTCCACCTGGAAGCCTTCACATAAAGCCAAAGGCCCTCGCCATCCGTGCCTTGAACTGGAGGTCGAGAGCCCTGGTTCTCTGCCATCACTCCCCACGTCATCCAATTCTCCCCCACCGTATTTCTTGGTTTGCTGCTGTCAATGAAAGCCACTAATAAATAAGAAATACTGAGTATTCTGGCTTGGTAACACAGCTGAGAATACCAACCACGTAGGGAGTACCTTCTACGTCCCACACACCCACTTTATTTCTTAAATTTCAGTAATGAGAAGTTATTACCGTATTTTCTGGACTATAAGATGCACCTCCCCCCTAAATTTGGGAGGAAATGGGGGTGCGTCTTATGTAGCCAGGTAATGTAGCTTACCTGGCTCGCTGGGTGTGGGGGGGAGGGCAGTGGCCTATGTTATTTATGTTATTAAATGTTTCACCACATTTTTGGCTTCAAAATTTTTTTTCCTATTTTCCTCCTCTAAAACCTAGGAGCGTCTTATGGTCTGAAAAATTTGGTACTTTCATTTTACAGACATATATAAACCCAGAAGTGAGATTACTTAAGTAAGGTCACAGAGCTGGTAAGCCTCTCAGATTCAAGGTCCTTTCCTCCCCAACAAGTAGATCAATAACAATCCCATCACAAAAAGGCCAAGACCATGGCAATAAGAGGCACAGCCACCAACACAAGTGAACAAGGTCAGAGAGCAGCAAGTCCAAGAAAAGAAACTACGATCTTTCCACCTAATGAAACCACTGCCATCACAACACGTGTCAGGGCTACAGAAAGGTTTTCAGGCTGGTAGTCTAATTTGCAGAACAAATAATTTGCTGCCGTCTTGCTCAGAGACTGCATTTTTATATACTAGTTATTATTCATTTTAAGAGATTACATTTAATAAGCTTATTGATAGATATAATTCAGTTCTAACACAGTTTACAAATTCACTTAAAAAGTATGACTGAGCCCTCAGCTGGTGTGGCTCAGTGGACTGAGCACCAGCCTGTGAACCCAGAGGTCACAGGTTCGACTCCCAGCCAGGGCACGTGCCTGGGGTGTGGGCCAGGTCCCCATTTGGGGGCATGCAAGAGACAACTGATCAATAGGTCTCTCACACATTGCTGTGAATGAAACCAACTGTACAAAGCGGCCTAAAGTTATTACACTCCGTACGATAAAAATGACCTTTCATACCCATACTAATATTAATTTTCTCCTGAAAATACACACTCAGGAAATCTAAATTTAAGGGCAAAGTCATAAGAAAAGTATTATGAACAAACATGTGTCAACCTACTATTTTAAGTTGTTTTACCCACCATGCTCTCAAAAGCATCTTTATCTATGGGGGGAGAAAAGCAAAAATATGTAACTACATTTTTCCCACATTTTTTCAATCTACATGCAAAAAAAAAAAAAATCTGACAATGAATGGTTCCTGTTGATAATCCCAACTAGAGAAAAATGATATTGTGGGTCTAACAACCTAGTCTAAGGTATCAGAATAGAAGAAAAGTCGCCTATTATGAAAACTCATAGATTCTTAAACGTTGGAAGGACCTTAGAGAGCACCTAATGTTATTTACATATACTCCTCATTGTAGAAAGAATTCAGGTTGCCAGAAATCATCCAACCCACTTTCAGTCAATAGACTGTTACCTTTCTGCCTTCCTCTGCCCTTCACTCAAGGATCCTCAGGACCCACACAAAATGCGTCTTCTACTTTGCAGATGGTAGCCTTTCAAATAGTCATTTGCTTGACTTATTTTATGTCATCAGTGATTCAAAGTAATATATGTGCTTATCTAGTTCAAAGATTTCTCTGGCTTCTCAAAAACTATTCAGTAAGCCCTGACTGGTGTTGCTCAATTGGTTGGGCGTAATCCCACGAAGTGAAAGGTTGCTGGTTGGATTCTGGTTACGGTTTGAATCCCGGTCAGGGCTCATAGGAGAGGCAACTGATTGATGTTTCTTTCTCACTTCAATGTTCCCCTCTTTCTCCCTCCCTTCCCATCTCTAAAAATAAATTATAATAAAATAAACTATCCAGTAAAATGAAAACACCAGGCACATTTATAGGTATTCTTTTGTAAACCTTACCTTTTTTATCCTCATAACCAACCTATGAAACAGGCAAGGCAAGTACCACCATCCCCATTTAAAGAAACATCAATGTAGAGCAGGAGTTGAGAGTTACTATGGGCAGATTTAGGAGCAAGAGACCTGCCTCTTAAGAGCTATGTGATCTGAACTTCTTCAAGCCTGCTTCCTCATCTGTAAACTGGGAATATTATAACAGCACCTACCTCACACAGTTATTGTGAAGACTGACTAGATAGCACACATTACGTGATAACTAACCCATATAAATGCTCGGTGAATGTTAGTTGTTTTTTATTATTACTCAAAAAGAAAAAACTGTGGCAAGTCCCTCATTCTCTCTGAATCCCACAGCATCACTAGATCAAGAAGTAAGGTCTTCAATTCTACCTACACTGTCTTCCACAAAACCAAAAATGTTTCTAGTTATTTGCAGCTTCATAACTATTTTTCTTCCCACATACCTCGCGCCCAATCACCATTTGGCCAAAGTTTCTAAAAGTTACTGTTGTCATTCTCTTCCAAATGAAATTCTCAAAAGTACAAAATTGCTGAAGCTCTTCTCTGGAAAGGTGAATTCTCAGTGAGACATAATCAAGTTCCACCATGATTCACAGGCAAACACGAGATTTACAAGCAAAATAGGAAATATCATTAATGGCTGAACCAACTGGCTTCCCTAACCTACTGTTACTAGGTTATCTTTTAAAAACGTTCTGATATCTTCGAATGGTAAAGATTGCTATTTTTATTGTTTGTGAAACCAAGTGCAACAGGAGAAACCTGTTTCATCTATCAAAATTGACAATGGTGACAAGAAATATAAAATTCGGGCCAGAATTTAAAAAGAAAAAAAAAAAGACCCTAGAGGCCAAGACTCATTAAGCTGCATAACTCTTGCATAAAAATTTTATAGGTTTACTAGTCTTGGCAAATAAGTGGTCCTAGGATTTCAATTATAATACCGAATTTCATTTTCCCATTAACTACCAGGAAGCTTCCGTTAGTGTTAGAGTTGATTCTAGACTACTGAGGGGGGGAAATGGATGGAGGAAAAGATACTAACTAAATTACAATTCAGTACCAACTTGATAGGCAGTGATACATCTGTGTAACACAAAAAGACTAGAATGAAAGCAAATCAAAACATCAGTCCAAACACGGCTATTAACAGCAGGACAAATATGAGACAAAGATTTAAAATGAAAGAATACAGTCAAGACAAAAGAGGTTTGTGGAAATAGTAAGTGAATGAGATACGATGGCAAATAGCTACTGAAATAAAATTACTGTAAAACAACCTAATAAACCATATCGTTGACAATATGCATAAACCCCCTTTAATGGTTGACTTTTCACTAAAGTATAATCTATTCAAAGTGTCATACCAAGATAAATTTGCTACAGAGAAACAATCTACTCAAGGAAATAATTAGTTACCACTTTAACAACCATTTGCATTTACATAATGCTCTTAGCAAAGGGCCTCAGAATGGCAAATACATCTTGAAGCACAGAATAAATACTCTATAAGGCTTATCAAAACTAGTGTTCCATGTATCCTAAAACTTGAAAACTGAAAACCATGGGTTTGTATTTTTCTTCAAAATAGTGTTCGTTATTTGCATCCTCTGTAAGGAAAGTCTGATTTTAAAGTCCCCCGATTTTGATTATTGCTAATAATGAGGGCAGAATATGAGAGTGTTAGGCGGGGCAGGGGAGAGCCTGAGAAGTCCCTCCCTGGTACACGAATAAATTCTGCACTTGCCTTTTAATGTGTAGCCCTTTCTCGGAAATTTGGCATACAAAAAAAATCCCTTTGGGTTTGCATATTTGTGACTAATTCACGTGACAGCCTTCACAGAACTAGACACTTGTTTTTAGACATTTGCCAGGTAAACTATATTTTCACCAAAAATTTCATCCATTAATGGGCAGAGTGTCTGTGAGTGAGTGTGTGTGTGTGCATACAAATACACACATATGTGTGTGTCTTCAGAAAATGTATGCAAAGTTTAGGTTGAGGCCATCAACGTCACATTTTGTACCACAAAAAAAAAAAAAGATGGTAGAAAATTTGGAAGGATTCTGATAAACTCCATTTGTAAAGCCTAGCACAGCTCCAACAAACACACAATAAATTTTTTTTTAAAGAACCCTCTGTGCGGACACGATTAGCCGGCCCCTTCAACTGGTACGAGGTATCAGGGAGCTGCATCTGACCCTCACCGTGCTGCTCGGGCTGTGCTATCTCGGGGGGCAGTTCTGACGAAACTGCTCAAACCTCCTCAAGTGGCAGGACAATACATACGTGGATACTTTACATGCCAGCGGCTTAAACAAATGAAGAACACAGCATGGCCAGGTCACGACTCATACATATCTTGGAACCAAAGCTCATCCTGAAAATTCTTTGCCAACCATCCGAAGTCGCCCAGCTTTTTTTTTTACCAACCAAGTAGCTATTTATTATAGCAACTTTATTACCACGATTACCAAAATTTTCCACACGCTTCCAACAGTTTCTGTGGGTGTTGTTACCTGGGCAACAGTCTAGAGGGGCTTTTACCTTTACAGAACTAGTGGGTCAAAGAGAAGTAAAGCTTCTCCAATCTGACTGTGCATCACTTTCATCAGAAGCGGTAAGTGTGAGATCATCACCAGACAGAAAACCTTGAGAACTGCCACAGTGTATCAGTTTGATTAACGGACACAACTTATTGTCATTTATCTTCATTTCTAAGCACCTAATGCCACTGTGGAACAAGGCAAGCTCCATCCAGGACTTCAGAACATCCTCAGTCATACAGGCCATCACACACACAGCTGCTGAAACCCAAGTAACTTCTCTGAGGGAGGAATCTATCAACCCGCACAGCTGGCTGTGGTGCGGAACCCCAGCCTCGCTGCCCTAAATTCTGAAAGCGCGTCAGCTCGGCTGTGGGTCTGTCTAAACTGCCTTTCTGCCTGAACCAGACCTGCCTCCAAAAATCAAGACCCAATCACTGAGAAATCACGCTTTAGAGGGTGTTTGAAAAGACTTTCAAAACTGCTTCCTGCTCTTCTATAGCCAATTTGAGGCTATTTGGCAAAACAAAAAATAATGGTATCTCCTTACAGAGAAAATATTTTCCCCTTTGCAACAGTTTTAGGATTGGTAAGCTTAAGGTTGTTTTCCTAACACATATTTTTCCCTCCGGCTTTTACTCTAAGGATAGATACCGAAGTGCTCTCTGGGTCATACTCGACCCAGGAGCACAGCCTATAAATTTACTTAATGCTAAGAAGTACTGGGTCACCCCAGAAACAGAAACGAGAGAGAAACTGAAAAGCAGAAAGGAAAACTGGCATTCAAGGCTCTTCACCATCTGGTGCCGACTCTCTCTTGCCTAGCGTTCTCCCTCTACGCCTTCGATGGCCCTGGCCCAGGAAGGCCTTTCCCTCTATGTTTGTCTTATTTCAACATGTCCAAATCCTACTCATTCTCCGAAGCATGGCTTAAAAGTCACCTTTTGCCTTATCCTTCAACTAAAAGCAATCTCTCCTTCCTCTCTCTAAATTCTTGTAGTACCTTATCAATATCTCTTTACAACATAGTATGTTCTCCCTTACATTATCTTCGCTTCCATATTTAATCCCCCGCAGGACACAAGGCCTCAAGGTCAAAGTTCATGCCCCGAGTATCATCTTGCACACGTGAGGCCATCCAACTGAGCTACATGAACAACTTGGGTTAAGAGAGGAGAGAAGCCCAGTAAAACAACTCTAAACTAGGAGTCCAGAAACCTGGCTTTGCTAATAACTAGCTATATGACCTTGAACTTCAGTATGTTAGTATGCACACCTGCAAAGGGAAGAGGTGGACTGAACCACTGTAAGCTGTTACATTAGCAGGCTGTAAAACCAATTTGGAGGTCAAACCCAGCTTTTTAAAAAACAAAATGAAATAGAAAATACCAAAGCGTGCCGTGGCAGTGTAGCGTTCCACACTGGCTATCCAGAGTGGGGAAACCCCTGAACTGTACCACTTGCTGATCCCCCTGGTGTGATTACTGCCACTACGGCCGATTTCCAGCTACCACCATGAGGTCACTGCACATGGAGCTAAGTGAGAAGGGAAATGCACACATTTGTCTTGCAAACCACCATGATGAGCCAGCTCTAGCAAGGTCCTGAAAAGACTAAGTATTGTCTCACCAAACTTCTTTAAACTTCGTGGGCCTGTGCTGCATCAGGGTAGCGTATTTTTTTCTGTGTCGCAGTTGAAACAATTTAATAACTGTTCAGCTGAACGACCACCTAGTCTCTCCCATGGGTACTACACAATGCAATACTTCTTACTCTTGGTTGCGTATGCAGTCTCTTCACCACCACAATTTGTATTTCTTTGCAAAAATGACAGTAACAAATGCCTACTGGTATCACCAGAGGTAAATTACAGGGAGTAGCAACCTGACTTAGGAAGTATCAGCAGAGGACCAAGGTTCTCAGCGGTTCTCAGTGGCCGTTCAGCCCCACACACCTGAGGGGTACGACATATTCCCACAAGTAGTGATGGCTCATTTAGCAACGGGTTGGGAGGAGAGGAGAAAAGGAAGAGGCAATCTACAGTATGAAAAAAAACCCAAGTATTGTGATATTTGTACCACGACCCCACCCCTCTGAGAACCTGGGTATAGAGAACACCAGTACCGTAAAAAAGTAAGTTTCCATACTTGGCATCTCGCAGACAATTTTCCCAGCATATGCTTGCATCCCTCCATGAGACCTCCAATACTGAGAATTCCCTACTGGAATTAAGTTTTTGCCATGGACTAGAGACATGTAGTACTTCCTGAATTTAGAGTAGGCAATGGGAAAAACACCACAGCAAACAGTTGTTAGACTTCATATTCAGGCTTTTATTCAAAAAAGTACTTTCTTATTTTTGTCTTATTTAAGCTTACTAAACTGGGCAAAGAGAGGGGAAGTTTCGTGAATATATTTTTGGCTGTACTATGTCTATCACAACAACACAATCTGTACCCAGATTTTCCATGAGTGTTTATAAAGAATTGTGTTTTCTATTTTTAAGGCTATTTAGAAAATAAGAAGATGCAGGATTTCAAATATACTGATAATCTTAGCCCAAATCTAACTCCAAATCAACTGAATATATGCCTAGAAGTTTCCCAGGAAAATCCCCAAAAATTACACCAAAAAATCCCCAAAAAATGTCAAAAAGGAGTCAGCATGAGCACAAACTTGCTATAATCAAACAATTTTGACATCCTACCTGCTAAATGAGTACAATATGAAAGTAAATGAAGCAGGAAAAGGAGAATGCTGAGATACAAGTTCTGCTTAATTCCATTAACTATTCCTCATTAGGGTCCACTAACCACAAAGTGAAAACTCCCCACTCTGAAAAATCCAGGAGGCAAACCAAGTCTCCATGCTCAGAACATTAAACCTCTCCTTAGAAACTGAGTATGTTTTACCATAACTCAAGCTTGAGTCCGCACTTTCTCTGCCTCCATTCTCCATGAGGACAAATGCTCATAAAAATATCTGTAAGAATTCTAAGAATGTCTTCACAGCACAAGGGGCTGGATCAGCCTTGGGCCTCGAGTCATCCCCAGACCCAGTACCTGATGCATTTACATAAGGAATGAGCTATACACATGCAGCAATTCATTAAAACTTGTGGGACATAGTGAAAAAGCACTGAGCCTGGGAACCCCAGAGGCTACAATATCTACTTTATTCTCCAAACACCCTCTCTCCAGCCATAATCATTCCCACAACACTTCAAGACACTGGCAGGCTAAAATGCAGACCCTCAATACAAGAAATTTTTGCTTTACTCTCTTCAAAATTAATTTCTAGAAGCCTGGCTATCTCCCACTCATACTATTTTTACTTGGCACAACCAAATTCCTTCTTTCGACTACTCAAAAGAGAGAGATGCTGATATACAGTAATTAAACAAGTTCGAGTATGCGTTAAGGCAAAGAAAATTTAAGTACAAGTTTTCAGAAGTCATAAATTTAGCATTAGTGAGCTGATAAACATGAAAACTCCTGTTTTATATGCCTAATAAAATTCTGTCATTCAAATAAAAACATCATAATAACTTTTAGAATGAAAAGAAAATGATATGAATCATGAAACAAGTAGCAAAGGAATAAAAATTCTGAGACTATCACAGTTATAATACATAAAAATTGGCATCAAATAACTCAGGCGCCCAAAAACATCATAAATGTATAGTCACATGTTTTTAGGCTGGTTGGTATATTCACTGCATGTCTGAATAGTGCTGGGACCCACTACCTGTTTCCGGCTTTCTAGAACACAAAGTAGGTTATACACTATGTTCACTTACAGCCACTGCCCAACTACGTCCAATTCTCCCCCCCCCCCGGCTTATTCTAGATAATATAAGAGCACATTTTTGAATTGATTTAATATAGACAACAGTCTAACTCAGCGTCTCAACCAGCTCCCCAAGCAGATGAGCATTCAATACAATTTGACGGTAATGTATACGTAAAATTCATCGTGTCTTTCTCTTTTGCCATTTCATCATCAGTTTCACAGGGGACTCTCAGTTGGGAAACTAACTCACAGGCCAGTTCTCCAGGGCTAGCAACTTGCAGGCTAATACTTTCCATGGACAAAATCCACTGCCTATTTGACCACAAGCAAACTTCAAGTTTGTATCTTCTGATGTCATAGCACCGGGTATCTACAGGAATGCAGCAGAAACCCAACATAAACCACGAGTACGAGAAAAGTCAGAAAGTTTTCACGAAACTGTGTTTTCAGAATTGTAACAAGCAACCACGTACCTCCCACCATGTACAAGAAAATTTAAATGCACTGAACGTGTAGGCCTGGAAATCAGTTTCCAAACAGCCAGCACTGAAATCTGTCAAGCAAGCAAAAGTTCTCCCTACCATTAGCGTGCATGATGAGGCTGGCGGTTCCCTTCACGTTGTGCCACTGACCACCCCAATTCTGGAACGTTTTCTGAGATGAGCCTATCTGAGAGGCACAAGCAGCACACACCAGCGCCTCGACGCACCGCCCCAGCAGCAGCAGCCCCGGCGCCCCTCGCCGGCCTGGCCCGGGCCCCCTCCTGCCGCTGACGCACTGCCGCCCAGCCCTGCGCCGCGGGCGACCGGTGCAAAGTACCAGCCCGTCTCAGAAACTTTGACTCAGTCATCGGGACTCAGTGCCCACAACCTGGACGGGGGCTGCCGAGGCCAGGAGGTCAACTTCGACCCGGGCATGCCTTGCAGGTAGGGATCTGCCCGGGACGCAGCCCATCCCAGACTGCAAAACCACAAGCATCCACGCCGGAGCCGGGCGAGGTGCGGGCGGGGACAGGGGGAGTGCGAGGGCGAGACCCGGTCCGGAACGGAACCCCGAGCGCCGGCGAGCACACACCCGAACCACCGGACGCGGAGGTGCTGGGGCTGCGACCCAGGCAGCGGCCACGGCGCGGGCGGCGGCGATGTCAGGAGGGCACAGCTCGGGCCGAGCGCCCCAGGCGCCACCCCGCCCCCAGGTGAGGGGCGCCGACCCCACCGCCCGGGCCGCGAGGAGCCGCCACCCCGGAGAACCTCGGGGTCGGGGCGGCAATCGACAGTCCCGAGCGCACCGAGCGCCCTCCTCCCGCGGTCCGCTCGCGCCGTCCCGGCCCGGCCCCCTCCGCGACCCTCCTCCCCCGGCTCAGCCCCAGCGCCAACACCCCCGCCCGGCCCGCCGCTCCCCGCCGCCCGGCCGCCCGCCGGCCCCAGCAGGCCGCCCTCGCCTCACCTCCTCACGTCGCCGCGGGCAGGGCCGCAACAACTCCGCCAGACGCCCGCGTCTCAGCCGCCGCCGGCGCTGTGCGGCCGGGCCGGTCCCGTTCACTCCGCGGCCGCCAGAGCCCCGGCAGGGCGGAGGGAGCGGGGCGGAGGGAGCGGAGAGGGAGGGGAGGAGGGCGCGGGCAGGAAGAGGCGAGGGAGGGGCTGGCCGAGGGGGGAGGTGCGTCGGGGACGCGCACGTCAGGGCTCCTCGACGCGCCTGCGCGCTCTTGAGGGCGGCGGCGCGCAAGGCCGGGCCTGGGCTGGGGCGGGGGAGGCAGGACCCGCAGATCCTGTGCTGTTAGAATAGGGACCCGGACAGCGGAGTTGGGAACGATTGTTTTCTTCCTTACAAAGCTGGTGTCCCTGCTTTCAGTAAAGCTCTGTCCTCCTCAGGGACGTCATCTTAAAGAATACGAACTCTTTTCTGTGCCTCTTTCAGGGTGTCGTGGGCTCATGAAACTCTCCCTAGTTGGTGGGTTCGGCGGGGCTCGGGGGAGATGGGAGAGGGAAATAATCTGCGGGGGTGAACAGGAGAGCGCTCAGCACTGCTTGGTATGTATAAAAGGAAAAGGTGCCCTCATTTACACCTCCTTATCCTTTGGGGCAATAAATTGAGGCGTACAAAGTAGGTAGAGATAAAATAAACCAACTCTTTCCCTCTACAAATATTGTACTGATTGAGCCTTGAACTGTGTGGACTTCCTCCTTCTTAGATACTGCAGCCAGAAACGACCTGTAAATTTCTCCGATTTCCTTAGCACTTTGTTTCTGTAAATTTGTGGCGCCTCATCTGGGTAAATCCGTGCAATAGTTTATCCCCCTAAAGAATCCTCGAGAACCTGCTTCATTTATTTTTGTATCTTCCCCGAAGTCTAGCACAGTGCCCGACTCATAGGAAGGACTCCAGAAATGTTACTGCAGGAACAAGTAAATACAATGCAGCAAGACTTAATTAAGTACATGTCTAACGATGTAAGCTCTACAATGACTCCTGTAGTTTAAAATTCTCCCTTCGGTCCCACTTCAATTCCCCTGCACTCATTTGCCCACCTAGACGCAAAAGCTACCCTGAGAAATAAACGCTTGTCCGCAGACCCTGTCTCTCAAGTTCTTTTTCCTAATTTAAATGTCCACAGGACGAATGGCAACAGAAAGGCAACTACCCTGGGCCTTTTATTAACCTCTGTATCTCAAGCATACACCTAGCTCTGGGCCTGACTCGAATTCTGGCAGTTTGATATTTAATGAAGTTAGGGTTAGAATAACTCAAGTCCCCCATTGATTTCTTGAGGCAGTATCTACTAATAAATCAGCCAACAAGTTGGTACTGAGCTTCTACTGAATAAAGTGCTGGTAAAGTTACTCTGTGCACCATGAGGAAGTCCCCAGATGAGAAAGCTGTAGTTTCTGCCTTCTGATGTCTTCTAACTAGAAGCCTTTTGACAAAAAGGGCAACACTGTGGTGATTAGCTGCACTCAGTAAAAAACTTAGCCAAAATAAAATAAATATTTTAAGTGGTGAGTCCAAAATAAATAGCGTTCCACAAATTCAGTTCCTCATATCTCTGAAAGCAGTAATAAAGGCCACCATTAGCTGTTTAATTCTTCCATTAAAGTGGAGCATAACATCTAAGTCACTATTAGAGGATCAATCCATGTGCCAGCTTGTTACAAGGAAAGGAAAAACTCTGTCCTGTGGCCCCATGTCACACCTCTAATTACCAGGGGCCATTCGGTAAAACTAAACTGTTCCTCACAGCAGAATCTAGATAAGAGATGGCACAGGAGAACCGAGATAAGAGACAGCGAAGGTAATTTTAGTGCAAACTCATCCTCACCACAAGAAACACAATTCCAAGTACATGCCAAAGAATTAAAAACAGAACGTTCTTCATACAAAGTGTGCTGCTCACTTCTCTCCCCACTATGGCTTCCTCTGCATTAAAAACATCCCTGCAGCCCGGGTTCACAGAAGGACTGAAGTTCTCACTTTGGGGGAAGGTGTCATAAAATATTCTTGTATGACTCATACATACCATAACAGAAACCAGTGGCCTAGGTCCAGATCTAACCCACAGACATATTTTGTTTAAGTACCTGCATGGTACTTCTAAAAGTTATGTCAGAAGGTCTTGCGTGCATTCTGAGCTGCTCTTCAAAACACGGAAAACTTGGTAACAGTGGGCTTAGGTTTTCACCCGGTGACAGTCACTGTAGGACGTGCACTCTCTCCCCGCAGTTCCTCTGTTCCCCATTGTACCATATACACTGTCCTGTTTCCCTCGTGTAGGACTACAATTCCTGATTTAAAATATCATTAATGTAACAACACTGGGGACAACTTAAACTCTGAACAAAAATGGAAGACTGTAAGTTATGGCATTTACTGGGTGGAACATTATAGTGCTTTTATAACAAGCATTCCTAGTCGACTCCCCAGTGTGTGTTTCTGTTTCTCTGGGTTGTGAAGCAGCTGTGGATGTAAGAACGCCCCAAACCTGTAAAGAGTTCTTATAAGAATTTATTTGAGACAAACATGCAACAGTTGTCAGGAAGTAAGATCGCAGATGCTCTGGAGAATAACAGTTTTACAATTTCTTTAATGCACTTGAAATTAAGGAAGGAATGTAAGAAAGATTTCATGAAGGTGGGAGAAAGCAAGGGATTAGATTACAAGATAGTCAAACTTACAAAAAAACCCAAAAAACAAAAAAGATAGCCAAGTTTATGTGGCATTTCAAAGGCATGTCAACATGCACAAGATGGACAGGGCTGGCTTAAAAACCTGTGACTAAAGAAGTTATAGGCCTGGGGCATGACCACCCACCATGACCTATCCACTGGGAATTTATGATTAGATCACCAGGAGGTTACTTTCCATCAAACCCCATTTTGGTTCACATAGCAAATGATTCAAATGGGGCTAGGTCTGGCTCTAACTCCAGGTGTGGGTCCCAAATGATGTACATAGTCAGCCTAATCTCATTGTCACCTGACTCTGAGTCTTCATGGGCAGACACTAAGGCGGGTGTAAATTGGCCCAGTCATAGGAAGGCCTGACCTTGTGTTTGTTGGGAGAAGAAATGTGCTCCCCCACTTGCTCTGGCTGGTGTGATGGGTGGATGTCAGTCATATAGTTACTGCAGCCACTTTGCCACCATGAGGGAAGCCAGCCTGAGGATAAAGCTGACCCATGATGGTGGAGCTTAAACCCAGTTTGAAGCCCACCCATTCCTCTGGATTTAGTGAGTTCCCCAAGCCATTAAATTTTCTTAGCTATTTAAGGAAGTTTGAAATTGGCTTTTTATTACTTTCAGCCAACGCTAAATTTTTCACGTAATGTTACAGAAGAAAAAACTGTAGTTATATTATCTAACTTTTCTAAAAATATGTTTCCAATGGAATGAATAGGTAACAGCCTACTTGGTAAAATTTCAGTAAATCTTGAACTTGACTACCCCAAAAAATCTTTTCTTCATTAGGTTGCCTGAGAATATGTTGCTACACTTTTTTTTAAATTTTGAATTAAATCTTGTGCCCTATTTAAGTGAACTTCCCCTGAAACGAGTACTTCATGACTGTAACCAGTAATCTCGTATAAATGAATTTATTAGTTTATTTTTTAACAGGGGGGCAGATTGGAAAAAAGACTCTGGGGATACTGGGAATCAGAGGAAAGAGGGAATCACACAGGGAACAAAGAGGAGCCTAGACGGAGAAAGTAAATTTTTCTATTTCACAATTTTTTTAAAGATTTTATTTATTTATTTTTAGAGAGGGGAAGGGAGGGAAAAGGAGAGAGAGAGAACATCAATGTGTGTTGCCTCTCATGTGGTCCCCGGCCTGGACCGCAACCCAGGCATGTGCCCTGACTGGGAATCGAACCTGCGATGCTTTGGTTCGCAGCCCGCGCTCAATCCATTGAGCTACACCAGCCAGGGCTTCTATTTCACAATTTTATGTAGGGCCTAAATTCAGAGTAATTCAGGCAAATCATATTGAGCCTTTATGATCGGCCGAATCTATATTACAATCACTCTTTTAAGACAACATAAGAACAAAATCAAACAATATGCACAGAGGGATGAGAAGTTTCCTAGTAGGAGGAAGATGGCAGCTGCCGCACTGAACTAGGCTGTGGGCTCCCTGAACTCCGGGCCTTCGGTGGCCTCAGGTGCAGTCCTGCAGGCTGTGGGCAAGTGGACCCGTAAAAGCCCCAGCCTTAGTAAGTGCGGTGAAGAGCTGGACCGTCTCAAGCTGGTTCTGCTGAAGCTCAGCTTCCTACCAACCACAGGGACCAAACTGACCAAACAGCAGCTCATTCTGACCCGTGACATGCTGGAGATTGGGGCCCAGTGGAGTATCCTACGCAAGGACATCCCCTCCTTCCAGCGCTACATGGCCCAGCTCCAATGCTGCCACTTCAATTACAGGGCGCAGCTCCCTGAGTCAGCATACATGCACCAGCTCTGGGGCCTTAACCTCCTCTTCCTGCTGTCTCAGAACCGGGTGGCTGAGTTCCACACCGAGCTGGAGCGGCTGTCTGCCAGGGACATCCAGACCAATGTGTGCTTCAAGCATCCTGTGTCCCTTGAGCAATACCTAATGGAGGGCAGCTACAACGAGGTGTTCCTGGCCAAAGGCAACATGTCCGCCGAGAGCTATACCTTCTTCATTGGCAACCTGCTGGACACTCTCAGAGATGAGGTTGCTGGACGCACCAGGAAGGCCTATGAGAAAACCCTCTTCACGGAGGCCACTTGGATCCTCTTCTTCAACACACACAAAAAGGTGACAGACTACACCAAGAAGCAAGGGTGGGTCCTGGGCCTCAACAACTGCTACAGCTTTGCCGCCAGCAGCAGAAGCCAGAAGATACTACCATCCCCTCCACAGAGCTGGCCCAAAAGGCCATCGAGCGTGCCCGGCAGCTGGAAATGATCCTCTGAGCCCGGCAGGCACTGGGGTGGGGCAGGGCTGGATTACTGAAAGCAGTTGTAGTGCAGGATTTCCTCCAATAAAGTTGGATGGGCATTCTGGGAGAAAAAAGAAAAAGAAAAGAAAGGTTCCTAGTAGTAGAAGAGGCAGGCAGAGCCGTAAATGTCTCTCTGAAGAAGACTGGCCAATGTCCTACTTTTGTAATTCGATAAGAAATGAAAAGGATACCTACTGAAAACTGTTCTTCCCACCCCTTGTGGCAGGTGTCTGAAGTTCATCTCGCCACCAGTCCTCTTTGGTTTGGGGCGGTGACCCTCCTCAGTGCATGTCAGAAATCACATCAGACGTTTATAAAACACGCAGACCTGCGTGCTCAACACCTAAGAGATTCGCTCACTCTGGGGTGGCCCCCAGGACTTGTTTTATTTTAACCTTTTCTTACAAAAGGGTTTAAGCACATAGAGAGTAGGGAAAATAGTGCGAGTCCTCACGTGCCAATCGCTCAGCTTGAATAGTCATCCACGTGTGGCCACTCCCCTCTTCCCCGGCGCCGTGTGTGTTTCAGTCTCGTTTCCAGTTCCAGGAGCCACTGGGCTTCCGCCGGTCATCGGCCTCAGCTCCCTCCAACGCCCCGTTTTGTGTTTTCCTTTTTCTAGCACCTGACGTATTCCCCTTTCTTGCTTTCAAAATACTGAGACTGGCAGCATCTGTTTCTCCATTTATTAGGTATCATCTAAGCACTGACAGATTTTGGGAAAGGTAGAAAGTCTCTCTGTGTCAGCCTCGTTCCCCATATTAATATGAATTGGATTCATTTTTAAACAGTGTTTTCAAAAAACGGTTGAAAGGAGCTCCTTGTTAACAACGTAAAGAAATCGTGAAAAGGAATTCTGTTTGGGAACAATGTAAAGAAACTCTGTAGCTGCAGAGGGAGCCTGCCTCCGATAGAGGGGGTGAAGGCCATCTTGGCGGAGTTGTCGCCCCTGAGGCATTGCCTCCACCAGGCACACAACCATGACTTTGGCAGTGGCCCCAAGTCCCCTTGAAGTACTTGCCACAGAGCTAGAATTTAGACTTTGGACGTATAAGAAATATTCCTTAAATACATATGTTTTTGCAGAAAAACTACTTCAAAATGACAAATACTTGCAGGGTAAAGCCAGGAAAATTAGCACTTTCCTCTTCTGAGTCAAGGGGAATTCATGACCTTCCCCTCCCACAAGACATTTTTTTAGTCCCTTTTCCCTTTGCCACATAAAAAAAAAAAAAATGAAACTGCAAATTTGAAAGGAAAAGAAAGATTTGATCTAAGTTCTATGAGAGTCTACTTAACATAAAAGTAATTGAGAATTATTAAATGACAAACACTGTTGCTTTAGAATATATTAAAATATTCCTAACACTTTCTCTAATGTTTTTCCACTTTCAGGAAGATTCTCACTACTCTGTAATTCTTTGATGTGATGACAATACATATATATATCATTGCTAATAATTTCAAACTTCATACCAAAATTTAGGTTTTAGGATTATTTTTGATAAAAAGTGTGCCCTGTGATGATATATTCATAATATCTTATTTTATGAGGTAGATGGTGAGTAAATGAATGTCTGTTATGTTATTCTCTATGCTTTTTGGTATACATTATAATTTTGATATGCATTATAATTTTTAATTGAATTCCACCATCACTTTGTACCTTACTTGGGATATATGCCCTTCAATCTCTTTTTATAGAATTAATACCTCACTCTTTTGTGTCCCCACAATACCTAATACATAGTTTTCTACAGCAGCTATAACAATTTCTTACATTTAAAATTTCTTATGACTATCTCCACAATTTTTTAGTTCTTTGAAGACACAAAGCATGTCTTTTTTCCCCCAGTCCTAAACATTCTGTAAATGTTCATTGTATAAATGATAGGATGAATAATACATTCACAAATTTTAGAATTACTGAGATGTTTCTCTTCTCAATGAAATAGTGAACTTTAATACAAGAAATTACTGAGTTTCCTGATAACTGATCATAAATTAGTCTTTCTCTGCTTGCAAGGAACAAAAATGTTGTCTACAAAGAGAAAGCAAGCTTTTAAAGACAATAAGACCTAGAATTCAACCATCACCTTTTTCAGTAATTCTAATTTATTAGCAATCAGTGTTTGACCGAGCCATCTTAGTAGAAGAAATGTATTTGTCTCCATGCCAGTGACTCCTAAATGCTTCCTTCTACATTCATTTTCTCCTTCCACATTAGTAATAGAACCCACATTGGTTCAATTCAGAATAACTCCTGCCCCCACCCCCTTACGGCCATGCATCCTGGCAAAAGAGGAATAACAGAAATTTTCTTCAAGGAGAAGGAATGGGCCCTTCTTTCTCCCCTCCTAGTGCCTGGAACATCGATAGGATGGGGGAACCTAGCTGCCATCTGACCCAGGAGACAAGCGGGCCCCGCAGGAACGGTGGAGAGGTGACCTGGGAGGAGTTTAGGTCCCTGGTGACTTCGTAGAACCTCTGACCCACCTGAAATTTCCACTTCCAGACTTCTTTTACAGAGAATGAAGCCTCGTATATTTAGTCTATTATTATGTATTATTTTTGGTTTTACTCACTGTAGCTGAACCTAATTCTAACCTTTGTTCTTACCCTTAAACCTTATTTTAGGGTCATACTCCTTCTTAGTTGATGCATGTGATGTTAGAATAGAGAATTAAACCAATTCCATAACAATGTAATCCCTTTAAAACTGAAATTCTTTATCTGGACCCATCATATCTAAAAGGATAAGTGATACAGGAAAGCTGTACAAGAATTTCAGTCACTGTTGTATCTTAATCACCATGGCTAAAAGGTTTGTTTTGGTTCAACAATCTTTTTACTGAAAGTAAAGTTTGAATGTTCTACATTCATATATTTCAGGAATCTACTGTAGTGATTGGTGAATGAACAGCAAAATTTTATTTTATAAATCTGGGCTTGCAATGCTTATTTCTCCCTAAGACTTGTTCCTACAAGTTCTGAAAGGCTTCTAACCAAATACCCAGAGGACAGTCTGTGTGTTCATTACAGTGAGCTGGTGTGACTTATGAGATACAGTCAAAACCTGACTCTTCTTAGAAATTAATTCAGAAGGGTGTTTCTCCTCCCCCACCCCACCCCTAAGACATAAATTTCAGCTACTTTCATGACTTTTCTGCTCACTTATTACAATCACTTTGAATCACAAAGTTCAGCCTCCATAGGACATTTAGAAAGGAAAGCCTTGGAGAAAAGGCATGTGGTCAGCTGCCTCTCCCTTTCCTGCTGACCTCCTCCTCCACTCAGTAGCTGCTGTTTTTGGAGTCTCTGGTTGGAGCACAGGGAGGGGATAGGGCAAAGCGGGCAGGAAGGTCTTCCTTAGCTGGGACTGGCAGATGTTTAAAGCTGACTCTTCATCTTGTGGGAACTTGGGTGAGTTCCTCGGAGGCTCTCGTGCCAATCAAGCTGCAACTCCTCCGACAACTCCTGTGACACGGACCTTGTCTCCTGTTCCTCTGGCTGCACTTCTCCCACAGCCTCAGATTTTTTTTTTTATATCCACACCATGTCATTTTTTTCTATTAGAACTCACCTGATATCTCCAGCAGTTCCCTTGGGGTGGTGTCAAAAAGATCTCTGGACTGGCTCTTTTTCCCTTTTGTGGTCTGTGGGATGCATTATACATCCTTTGTCCTGACAAACCCTGGTCCAGAACCCCTGGGTATATCCTCTCTAATAACAAGAGCCTGCCAGGCCCTCTAGATTTCCTGGGTGGGGAGTCAGACATCAGCCCTTTATACCCCATCCTTCCCATCCTCGTTCCCTGCATGATCCTGTAAGAATGCCCACACACTGGGCCAGAGGTGAAGGGGCAAGCACCCTCGCCTCCTTCGCCCTAGTGAGCGGGGTATAAGATGCACAGCACAGCTTTCTCCAAAGAACACTCTTCACAAATGCAGTCTCCCTTTCCAATCCCTGACCCTTGTGGTTTTTAAGAACCATCTAACCGGTGGAAATTCGTCTGAAATTTCTGCTTGGTGATCTGGTACTTCACTCCGAAAACTCATACCTGTTAAGTTGGAGTGCTTCTGTAGAAAATTCCTATGCACCCTCTGTAACCTTTGTTAGGGTCAGGATTCAAATAGCCAAGGCTTTTCAGAGACATGTTTAACCAGGAGAAAATTAGCACAGTTTTCCAGTACATTATGCTTTAAAAATTAAAATCCTTACTAGAGCAATAGCAATACTAACTGGTAATAATAAACACAAAGTAGCCACTTTTTTGGAATTTTATTTAGATAAAATTGCGCACTCTCTTTTTTGTCTGGCAGCCGAGCTGCATTTTGGACTAATGACATTTTTCATAAGCTGTCTAGCAAAATCAATAGAAGTCTTGGTGAGCTTGAACATAGGTAAGTGAACATATTTCCCCAAAGAAAATATGAAGCATATGGTCCGACATCTGATTTGGCAACAGAACAGATATCTGAAATTGGGACTTTCCAGAAGAAGGCAGCATATGGTCACTCTAGGCATAAGTGGGCAGCTTGGGAGCAGGCTCTAAGGTGGGAGAGGACCGAGCCAGAGAAAGCGTGACCGAGGGCGCTGAGATTCAGCGATTGTCTAATGTCATCAGCACTGACTGCAGAGCGTTAAAAATAGCGCTAAGATAGAAAAGCCAACCACGGTCCCCTGAAGAGTTTCCCGCCCACTCGCCTCTCTGGTGTGACTGATACTAACGGCCTCCAGCAACAGCCCAGCAGGTAGGCTGCCGAAGTGGGTGATGATGGATTTTGAGGTAAGAGCGGACACGAGGGGCAGCAGAGCCGTTGGGCAGTAGGCAGCGGACATTGCTGCAGAGATGCTGATGGACTTCCTCTAAACTCCCGGCTTGTGACAAATACCAGCATTGAAACTATTTTACTCGATGGTGTACATGTTCCTCAAATAGAAGAGAAAACCAAAACATGCATTTTTCCTTTTTAAAAAGGGAGATAATATTTTTAACCGAAAGAGAAAACTGATTACAATAAGTGCATTCGGGTACTATCTGCTGGACTTTTTTCTATACAAAGTATAAATTCCTAAACATCTATATTTAAAATAAGGAGTACAATATCAGCATGAGACTTCATGGGATAAACAGAAATAAATTTTTAAAGTCAGAGGACTTCTTGAGAAAGGACTTCTTGAGATTGAAAATCAGAAACCTATTCAGGGAGGTAGTAATTTGTAAAGACCAAGTAGCAAGGTGATGGTGACAAAGCAAATAATGACAGCTCTGGGCGGGCGGGGAGGGGGAGGGTGGGGGGCAGGTGAGAAATCTGTTCAGAATGGAGTTTGCTTCCTCGCACGTTAAAAGGTAGGATGAAGTGGTCAATCTCTTATATCCACAGTAAAGACAATGGGCCTTGATAAGGGCAGATAATTCAAAAAAGAACTACAAAGCTAAAAAAATATATCTGAATGTTTATAGCCTCACTAGTAATCAACAGAACAATGAGATATCTCTTTGTTTATCAACTTAAGAAAGATTAAACAAAAGGAAAAAAGAACAAAAAAAGCAAAATAAGCCGATAAAGATTAAAAAGAATGATAATACTCCATGTTGTTGATGGTGGAAGTATGCAGTTTTGTAGGTGACCAGCAAGAGAATAAAAGACAAGACTTTTCTGGGAAGCAATTTGGCAAAATATAAGAAAAGTCTCAAAAATGAGCATAGCTGCAGGTATAAAAATTCTTCTTCTAATATTTACTTTTGGGGTATAATCATAAAAATGTCAAGGACATATGTATCATTTTTTCAATACTAATAATAAAGCAGGTTCTGAAATAGTAGCTATAGTGTGACCCCAAATTTTAAAAAATCCTACAGATATAGACATGTGTGCTTACAAAAAAAATACCAAAATGTTCGCAGTGGCAGAATTATGGACACTTATTGCTATAGGTCTTTTGGTCTCTTCCATTTTCATTAATAAAGGTGTACTACATATGTAATGATACTTTAATAACCATGTTGTGAACAGGAGTATGCTCACTGAAGGTCTTCTCTCCAAAGGACGAAAGATCAAAATGCAGGAGTATGCGGATGTCGTGAAGGTGAAGCAGAATGGCAGGTGTGTGTGCTCAGGAGGGATGTCTGACTGTCAGAGAGACAACACAGAACTTTTTGCATATGCTCCAAAAATGAATGGGGAGGGTGAGGTGCCATCTCCTTTTTAAATTTTTTTTTTACTTTAAAATCCTTCATCTGTAGAAATAAGCATTTGCAAATTTTAGGGGGATGGGATGGGATAGGGTGGGATGGGATGGGATGGGATGGGGTAGGATGGAATAGGATGGGGAAATTCAAAGATGTTCTGGTAGAAACTTTACTTTTAAGTAATTTATATTTTGTCAATGGTTGCTTACCTCATTATCAAGGGGAAGTGGTTCATGAGAGTCTCAACTATCAGAAATATCTCAGGATTTTAAAATTGCAGTTAGAATAATCATCATGATGCTTTGCAGCATTTCTCATAATATTAAAAGATTTCGCTAACATCAAATAGGGTCCATATAACCCTTTTGAGCCAAATTAAACCAATATAATTCATAGAATCATTGTTAAACACAGGTTTCCAAGCTGCTTACGCACGTATGTCTGTTTCACTCAAGGCTCTTAGTAGCAGCTATGATAGAGACGAACTCTTGCTGATTTAAGTGGAGCAATTTGAATAAAAGGATGTTGGGTTACACTTACATAAATGTTTTTAAGGGATATTGTGTGGCTTGCAGACATGCTGGGAGAGCTGAAAAACTAGGCTTGAACATAAGCAGCAGGGATAAACCACCCACAGAACTGATCTGATGAGAAAATTGGCTGGAGCAACCAACGATCCTGGTTTTTCCTGGGACTGGAGTGACTGCCAGAGATTTGGAGCTTTCCATGCTACCACTGGGAAAGTGCTGGGCAAATTGTCACAAGGTTGTCACCTTACATTGCTTGCCATGGACATTGAGCTCTAGATGATACACTTTACTCTTTGGCCACTTCTGCTTGCAGTAACATCTACTGCCTCTAGGAGACAGGGAGACAGAAAGGCAGAGGGAGGGAGAAATAGACTGTTGCTTGTATTCAGCTATGAGTCAAAGGGCCAGCATAGATGTCTGAATGAAAAGCCTAGGTCACATGCCTGCACTGTAGCTGCAAGGGAGGCAGAGAAAGTATCTGACATCTTCCACTTCCATTAGAGGAAAGACCTTTGCTTGCCACCAAGATTTTTAAAGTGAGGCATTCTCTAGATACAGGGAAGCCACTCAGGTGGCCCAAATAATAACCAATTTCCACTACAGCAATTTTATAATATTATTTAAGAAAACTAAGGCAACTATTTTGCTGATGGATGGTGGTTTCTTTGATTTAAAATTAGGTTTTGAAAGTCAGATGGACAGATGGTTACTGTATGATATTATCTTAATTATTTGGCCACAAAATAGTTCAGGCCTGTTGTAAACTTTACAACTGTATGATGAGCATAATCTTACACTTAGGTTCTAAAAAACTTGAATCCTTCTAACTGTTGTTCATCATACAGCATTGTTCCATTTCCATTATTTACCCAAGAAAAACATTCTCTCTTTTGTTTTTAATGTTTCTGGAGGAGACAAGTAGTTATACAAAGGCTACATTGTATGCCAAGAAGAAATGGGTTATAATGGAAATCTTTTACCTGAGACAAACCTTAAGAACAGAAATGGCAATGTGTTCTGCACAACTCTTAAGCTTTCACGTTCTTACATTTATTGTGGTCAAGTGATTCAAGTCAATGCTCATGGATTTTCCTTAGCTGTTCATTTCTCTTCCAGAAAGATCTGAAACAAACACATTAAGATTTTTTGTTTTGTCTTTATATACTGAACTATGAAAAGGGAATACCTGTAATTAATCAAAGACACAATTTCTACTGCTAGACAGTAAAGAACAAAACAATGGGATAAGAACTCTGGTCCTCCCGTGATGCAATGAGGTCTTAGCCACGTCGCTTAAACATTCTCACGTCCTAGTTTCCTCTGTCTATAAATGATAGTAATGCCTGCATTATCGATTTCCAAATATATATGGGAAAGCAAAGAACAGTAAATGCAAAGTGCTATTATTAAATTACATCTTCCTGCATTTAATACTAAAGATGTAGAGTGTATCGTGCTTCTTTGATTTTATCTGGAAAATATGTCTCTGAAAATCAATTTAAAATTACAGACACTAATAGATAAGCCCTCTTAAGTTTGCAGTTATCTTCTGTATGACAGATTTTTAAGTGGTCATTATTAATGCGGTTTTCTTGCCCTTACTGTTTCCTACACTCCATTCTTTCAAAAGTTTTCTCAATTATATTTATAGTCCCTAAAGGCCTGGGGATGCTCTTCGGAGGTGTTTCATTTTTCTAAACCTAAGCCATCCAAGATAAGATTCCATACTGGAGACAAACATTAATACATTGAATAGAAAGTAGTACAATCGTTCTACTTAAAATAATTGTCCCCATTGGAGGTATAGAATATAAACTCCATCTATAAGAGAGGAAACAAATGGAGAAAAAGAGACTGTTGAAAGAGATTTGCTTGACAAATATACCATATCTACTCTATGAAATTACCAAGTGCCTAAGGACTAGAAAAGTACTCACATACCTCCTATGAAGAGGCTTCTTTGTTTCCCCAATCTCTGGCCCTTTAAATAGTGTCTGGATAATCTCATATTAACTCCCTGGAGCTGTGAAGTTTTAGATTAAAGACTGCTGATGTAGGATGGTCATGCGACTTAATGAAACACCAGGAATTCGAGCCAGCAGGCGAGACACTTATTCTGGCAGCTTCTGACTGGGCTCTTCACGGGGGAGAACTATCTCAAGCCCTCTTCTTTACAAAAGTTCTTTCTATATCTCAACTTTCACTGTCTAAACCTAAATAGAATTCCTTTCTATTTTTAATCCCCTTTCAACATGGTGAAAGCTGAATTGACACACCGGTTTTTGTCTTTTATCCATCAACACTTGAGTTGAAGACAACTACACTGCCAGTTAATCTCAAGTGGGATAAACCCTTCTGACTCTTTTCTTACACCTACTCCGAGTGTCTTTATCACAAAAG
The DNA here is from genome assembly GCA_028533065.1 of Trachops cirrhosus. NCBI lineage: Eukaryota > Metazoa > Chordata > Mammalia > Chiroptera > Phyllostomidae > Trachops > Trachops cirrhosus. The sequence goes on from CM052551.1 coordinate 40,056,641, forward strand.
TTTGGTTTAGGGCAAATGATCTGATGTAGAAGAGGTGGAGCTACTTGTTTTTCTGGGTGACTTTGAGCGAACTCTCAGGTTCTTTTCCTACAGAATGTAATACAGTTAGTAAAGAACAGTGTTATTTCCCTGGCTGGTGTTGCTCAGTGGATTTGAACACCAGCCTGCAAACCAAAGGGTCGCCTGCAAACCAGAGGGTCACCTGTTGGGTTTCTAGTCTAGGGCACATGCCTGGGTTGCAGGCCAGGTCCCCACTAGGGGGCGCACGAGAGGCAACCACACGACGTTTCTCTCCCTCTTTCCCTTGCTTCCCCTCTCTAAAAATAAATAAATAAAATCTTTTTTAAAAAAGAAAGAACTATGTTATCTGTCTTGCCCATAATCTGTACTGAAAAAACATTGATTTTGGTTGATTTCTTGGTTGATAGGCAGAGCTTAGATTCATAGTACTGAAAAAAGCAGATCTTATTTATAAAGTTAGATATCTAACTCAGGATTGTTTTGATATAAAGGCATTTGACTTCGTTCTTCCTGAGACTTAAACATGCAAAATCCTACATGTTAATAATGTTTAAAATGTAAACAATGCCACATCATATCCTGAATTATAAAGATGTCTAAGAAATAATCCCTCACTGCCCCCCAGCATTAATAAACATACTCTCAAAATCAAAAATATTAAAATTAAAAAGAAAAAGAAAGAAATAATCCCTGATATTGAGGGTCTTACAGACTAGTAATGACCTACTATAACTTCTGACGCATTTTAAAAGATTCAATTCCAAAGACAATTGTGAGTATTCACCATGTACAAGGCATGATAAATAATAATTATTATTATTTTTGCAGTGTTGTAAATGATATCTCTAAAAAATTCAGATTATCAATGAACTCTTTGTCCTCATTTTTAAAAAGTCAGTGAGTTCTACATGATCTGTTCAAAGATACCTACTTGTAACTGTGGATGATTTTCTTCGTATGCACTTCCATACTCTAAACAGCTTCTCGTGTTGCTGCCTCACGTTCTTTAGATTGAGGCATTCTCTATTGTCTGTCCTCACGCGGCCACAACCGAACACATAACATGCACCATCACTTCCCACTCCTCATCATCACAGTAGAGTGATTCAGTAAATATGTCGTGTTTATACTATAATGAGTATATGTGCTTTCAGAACAGAGCGACATACTCAACTACGATCATTTTTCATTTCCTGCAAAATGTTTTGCTCTCCTTGGAGATAATAATTTTTGCCTGTGTGTTTAGTTAATTTTCTAATCCCTAATTCAATCAAACTCTCTTTCAGTTTTAATTTATTAACATATTCCATCAATGTCATCTTCCTAAATGGGATCTGCCTTGGCAAACATATCGAAGATTCCTCTTTCTTGTCTCCTAGGATAGATGTCCTGTTTGGATGGAACACAACCTTCAGTAACTTCATGAGAAAGGATGCATGGGAAGGGAATTTTTTTGAGAGCTTGCATGTCTAAAAATGTCTTTTTTCCCCCTACATGCATACTGAGTATAAAATTCTAGGTTGGAAATAATTTTCCTTCAGAATTTTGCCACGTCACCATTGCTTTCTGCCTTCTGGTATTGCCACTGAAGAGTCAAAAAAAAAAAACCCACATTCTGATTCTGTTCCCTTGTATGAGGCTTCTTTTCTTCTCTTTGGACGTTCGTAGGATCTTCTCTTTGTCTCCAGCGGCGGAAATTGCCCAGCAGTGTGTCTGAGCGCGGCTGGTTTTCATCGCTGGTGATATGTGCTCACTGAGATTGCTCAGTCTGAACACTCACAAGCTTCAGGTCTGGGAAATTTTCGTAAGTTATCTTGTCAATGCTTTCCCAATTGTTTTCTTCTCTCTCTCTGCCTGGAACTCCTATTATTCAGATGGAGTTGTTCTCTGGATTGTCTTCTTCCTCTTCTCTCTTACTTTCTGCTTTTGGTCTTTTTTTGCTCTACTCTCTGGAAGATTCCCTCAACTGAGTTTTCCAACTCTTTTGTCGAGTTTTCGTTTATGCTACCATTATTTTAATTCCAAAGAATATTTTTACTATCGGAATATTGTTCTTTTTTTTAAGTATTTTATTTATTTATTTTTAGAGAGGGGAAGAGGGGGACAAGGAGAGAGAGAGAAACATCAATGTGTGGTTGCCTCTCATGTGCAGGTGGGGACCTGGCCTGCAACCCAGGCATGTGCTCTGACTGGGAATCGAACCTGCGATGCTTTGGTTTGCAGCCTGCGCTCAATCCACTGAGCTACGCCAGCCAGGGCTTGAATATTGTTCTTATATAGCATCTTGTTTCATGAATATAATATCTTCTCTTGTTTTTAAGATTTTTCTCTTTGCCTAGTTGCTATTTCCTCAATTTTTCTTTCTTGCATTTATTCATTTTGGTTTTCATCTTTTTTTTAATAGGATTTCTCCAATTTTCTTCAAATTTTCTTTCCTGTATTTATTTGTTTTGGTTTTTAATAGGAATCTTCAACTTTCTGACACTCGGTTGTTGCATTGCTCATATTTAACAGTACGACACTAAAAGCCAATTGAAAGATTTGAGCATACGTCACCACTGAGTTTTAGTGTCAAGTGACATGGCTGGGTCATTTCTGGAGGAACCCCCGAATTGGTATACTTGGCATTCTTTGTGGACTGGTCTGATCTCCAGAGAAAAATCTTTCAGTCTCCTGCCTAGAGGGCCTACGCCTCACTGCCAGTGTCTTGGCGTCAACTGAAAACTGCAACTGGAAACAACCTAGGTGATAGGAATTCTCCATACAACATTGTTTCAGCCCAAATAACTGTGAGTCAATAGTGTACACCCCTTGGGTTCACAGGTCGTATCTTGCATCCCCTCACCCAGCAGCAGTTAGTGCTGATCTTAGTCAGTGACTTGGCCACTGAGAGCTCAGCGACGTTGCCAGCTCTGGGACCATGCTGTACTGAGGTGACAGGTTGGGGCGTGGTCCTACAGGATGAGGTAAATGCTCTAAAAACCTTTGACCGATATAAGGTACACTTTCTCCTCTCCGGGAACCAAAGGAGTGGAAATGCGGGTTATGCCTCCCACAGTTTAACCAAATGGCCCTCGCACAAAGTGTTTATTTCCTGTCCCCGTGACTTTGGGCTCTGTTGGTTTAGCAGTTTTAATAATTGAGGTAAGAAGACATCCACCAGGGAGATAAGAATGTTGTGCAGTAGACAAGTAGAAATGGCTTTCCATTGGAAAATAAAGGATGACAGGTTAGGTGAGAAGACAAGACTGCAGACAGCAGTCTGAGAGTCATCGGGTGTCAGAAGTCAAGGTGGAAGAGTAGATTAACGCTCTGAAAGAGAACGCAGACTGAGCAGCCAGCCAAAGACTGCGCCCTGGGAAATCCGGCAGTCAGAGTCGGGAAGGAATGAGAACAGGCTGATGCAATCACAGCAAAAGTCAATGAGGCATTTCTAGTGTTAAATGGTATTTGGCTAGTAGCCCCTGACTCAGCCTCTCCCAAAGGCTGCCTAAAACACAGAAAAAGACACAGAAAAATGACAAAATTCTTTCCAATGCACAGCATAAAGAATGGCAGGCTGCTTATTGCCAAAAGGAATTACCTCAATTTACAAAGCTGATGGAGTTGGATTCAGAGGAACGAGGGTGGTCTGTGTATACTCTGCTTCACGATACAGAGCAGACCCACCACTCTGAAAGGTAGGCCATCTGAGCATTCCTCCCCCATTTCGTGGACCCTGGCTTGCTGACTCAGACAGCCAGGGTCCAGAGAGAGCGGCAGACTGAGCAACTGGTCCTCTTTTACCTCCAAAATCCGCAATCCCACTTTTTGGTTATAGCAACCTGGAGCATATCATCTTTCTGTGTGTATCGGAAGACTGCAACCTCCAAAATTCCGTGGGGAAGGATGCAGTGGGGAGGGAGGCACAGGTAGTGGTCGATGTGGACTGGCAGCTCCATCCCTGTAACAGTCCAGGCAGGGTGCTGGGCACTGCGCTTGCTGAGTGAGTGGATCCTGAGTGCCATTGGTTTGGTTTCTCAGAGAATCAGTCAGTTCCTCCTCCCCCGGCAATGACATTGGGACCACCACGTCATCGCAGTATAGCGGAGTGTTGTAAGAAAACCACTGGGGATTACTCTGGACGTGAGCGTATCAATCTGGCCTCCAGCTGGAGATCTGAGATGGCAGCCAGAGATCTCTATTTCCTGCCTGGGCATATGATGGGTATGCTGAATGTAGATGGAAAAATAAAAAAGAAAGAAAACTGCCCAAGCTGATCAGAGGTCTTAATAATTCCCTCCAAATCCAGCGCTATGAAAAGCCATCCCACACTTGTGTGCTTTATTTCCTCAGGTTAACAACGTTCCTGGCTCTGTCTCCAGAACCTCCCAGCCAGGGTCAGTCTTGTCCGACAATCTTCAAAAAAGATCCGGTTCTTGAGTTCACCTTCGCTCGCAGATTTCATGTTTCAGATTACCGTTGTCTTCTCCAGGCTGCTTGGCCAGGCTCCTAGACCTGGGCTCCCCTCCTACCCACAGCTGGTGGCCAGCCTGCCTACCGGCACACAACTCGCCCTAAATCCTTGGAACCTGGTCCGTGTCAGACACCCAAGCCCTCTTCTTGCCCAAGATATAAAAAATAATATAGAAAAAGGAAAAGGAGCATAATCCAGATGATTCAGAAAACAGACTTCTTTCAAAGAAATTTTCATATAGAAAATTTATAAAACAGAATCAGAAGGACAAAAAAAAGATGAGATAAAACCCAAACTGGAAATTATAAGTATGCCAGAAGAGTAATCCAGAAGGTTTTGAACAGAAGAAACAGTAAATGAAAGACAAATTGAATAAAAAATGTCTGAACCTAAAAGACTTAAAATTAGAAAAAGATATAACACAAAATTCATGGGAAAAAACCCACATTGGGACATATCCTGGGGAAAACATAGGATAGCAAGGATTTCATAAGCATTCGGGCAGACTAGAACACAGTACTTATAAATGGCAAAAAATCGCATAGTCCTCATGTAAAGCTTAACTGTCACAGGGTTTGTAACAAAGTTTGGAGAGATAAAGTTTGAAATCCAAGCGATTGTTCAAATGTGAACCGATGTGTTTCTGTATGATAGGAAGAGAAAACCAGAAGAGGCTTCAGAATAAAAATACCATTCATGGTCTCTTTTTTAAAGAAATCATGAGTATATGTTCAACTAAGAAAGAAATCAAAATAACATCATTCACTCATTCATTCATTCAGTTATCAAATATTTATCAAGTCACCGCTACATGTGCTAAGCATTGGAAACACAACAGGGAACAAGATTATTGCCCTGGAGTTAGTGGGAAATAAAGAAAATTAAATAATTATAATCAAGTGTGTGCCATGAAGCATATAACAGGGGCAATTGGCCTATTTTAGGGTCAAAGAGAATAGACCAGAAGAATTTAAATAGACTAGACAAATTTTAGTCCCGACCTAAAAGATTGCTAGGAATTAGGCGAAGAAGAAGATGGGAGGGGGCGAGTGCTTTAGATGAAGTGAAGAGCTCCTATCAGCCTCAGAAGCAAGAGAGACCATTTGAAGAATAGAAATATGTTCACTGGAGTTTAGAGGTCAGGCTAGAAAGGTGGCCGGGGGTTGGATCACGGCTGTAGCCATACTAAGGGGGTTGGTGTTTATCCTAAAGGTAAGTCAAGGGATATTATGGAAGAGTTTAACAGGAAAGAGGTGATCAGATCTGAGTTTCAGAAAACAAATGTTTTTCTATGTAGATAATGGATTGGACTGTTACATAGATAAGCAGGTAGATTCAATAGGTATTTACCAAAACAAACAAAGAAAAGATATTCAGGAGTACAAACAGTTCGTTTTTAGAAACAGGAGGAAAGACGGTAGATAGGGGTGCAGATATGGGGTGGGTAGATGTGCCAATGTCAGAAAAATGTAACAAAAATTTAAAATTAAGTAGAAGAGTTAGAAGATAAAGTTGAGAAAATCTCCCAGAAAGAACGACAAAAATGTAAAGGGAAGGGAAATGAGAGGTTAAAAAAATAAAATAAAATTCAAGCCGAGTTGAGCTCCAACACCCCAATTTGGAAAGAACTGAAAAAGAAAAAAAACATGTAGGAAATTACTGAAGAATTTACCCAACAAAATCTCCTGTAGCTAAAGGACAGGTTCTAGGACTGAACTGTGTCCCTAGCACAACAAACGAAAAAGACCCATATCGAGGCACATCACTGTTGAATTTCAGAGCTGGGGTTAAGAAAAGATTGTGAGAGCCCTTAGAAAGAAAAAAAAAAATGTCACATGCAAAGCGTTAGTGACGAGAATATCTTCAGAGCTTTTTTTTCCCCACAGCAATAATGAAAGCTAGAAAACAATAACACGAGACCAATATGAGGGAAAAATTACTTCCGTGTATTCTTCCCCAGGAAACTGCTGGAGAACGTGTCGCCAGAAAGAAGGAAGCAACCAGATGGCACACTAAGACTGGGTGACTGAAGAGCAGGTTTCTTGAAGGGACTATTTAGACAGAGTGGCACTCTGGGCCTAGTAACACCCCCAGGCCCGAGGCGGGCAAGCGGAGAGAGTGGTTCAAGGTTATGTGACAGTGGCCACAGGCCAGGAGCCGTGGCTTCAGGTAGAGGGAAGGAGTCAGCGGGATAAATACCCCATCCTCGCTCTCCTCCCTCCTGCAGATCTAATGCTGTGCCTCCCACCGTGAAGCCCATCAAAGGCCATGGGAGCCCCTTGGGAAGGCACACAGCAGAGAGGAACAGGGAGAAGCCGAGTGGGGTGGCTGGAATATGTGTGTCCGGTACAGAGGGAGACACAGGGTGCGGGAAGTCCTGCAGGTGCAGGAAAGCACCCAGCAAAGGGATTTCCCACCCTGAAGGTAAGCAGTCCTAGAGGACTGCTCCGCGGCAGAGTCCAGATCAGAAGCAGGCGGTGGAGAGTGAGGGGGCGAATATGTCAAAATAGAAATGAAGGAAGGAAGGAAGGAAGGAAGGAAGGAAGGAAGGAAGGAAGGAAGGAAGGGAGGGAGGAAGGAAGGAAGGAAGGAAAGCAGTGGATTACCTGATACATTTCATGTCCTAAAGGAATATTTAACTTGTCCTAAGAGTTGGGAGAGTAATTTATCATCGTCATGTAGCAAAAAAAAAAAGCGAAGGAGCCAGGCAACTATTTATTAAGGAAAAACACAAAGTAGTACCAGCAAGGAAAAAATACTTAGCTCCAGTGTGGGGGGTTTGTATATAAAAGTCATGATAACAAATTCTGAGTACTCACCTGGCAATAGAACTAGGTGTGGGACAAGGAAAGTGCGAGTACAGCCGTGCCTATGACTGTGGGGGTGGTAAACAGTAGCGAAGACGTAATGCTTAAAACTGACATATTAGGAAATGACGGTATAGCGTGTTTTTAGAAAATGAGTCTACATACCAGAGCTGCAAGCCAAAAGACACAAAAGCAGTGGTGGCTCCCGGGCAATGAAGGGAGGGGGCGTTCTTGGGGGAGACATGGGGCCCGAGACTGCATTTTTCATCATAATACTCTTTGGGTTTTTAAACCATGTACATGCAGTCATGTGATAAAATTTTAATTGAATGAAACCCCCAACAAACTGTGGATTTTTCTTTTGTTAAAATAAAGCAGAATGAAAACGTGAGCAATTCTTTTATGCCGGTGTGGGGAAATACACAGAACCTCGTTGATTCCTATCTTCTTCCCGTTCTGTGACTTCCAGGCGTTTTGTTCCCTGTGCTCCAGCTCCCTCACATCTGATTAAATGAAGAGCATTTGCCACCTTCACAAAGAATAAGGAAGAACTAATAAAAAATGATTGATAAGTATAAAGCGGCCTGAAAAGATGAGAATCTAGGGCAAGTCTTTCGGCTGAAATTTGTTCATATCTCATGAAAACATGAGAAATGAAAAAGAATTGTAAAATGTGGGGATTTTCTTCAGAAGTTTTCTTCCTGGAGATAATTTTTTTATTATTATTAAACAAATACATCCTGCAAATGCTGTCAAATAGAGCAACAACCACAGTGGTCCTCCAGCACATCCTCTTAGCCAGTGAATTCAGTATTCAAGACAACACCTGTCTAAGCTAAAATATGGCCACAAAGAATAAAATAATAAAAGTTAACAGTAAGCAATTGCTAAGTGACAAGCCTCGTGCTGAGCCCTTTAATTTGAGTTCTCGTAGTGATCCTATGAGTTAGGTTGACTTCTTCCTGATCTGCATATGGGAAAACATTTTAAGGGATAAGTCATTTGTCCAAGGAAGTGGCAGTCTGGATTTAAACTCGGATATGTCTTACTCAAAAGCCCAAGCTCTTGTCGACTTCCAGTGTATTTTGAGCAAAACCAGAAATGACAAGGTGGGGGGGTGGGAGCGGGAAAAGATCAGAAATCACTCTGGCTGCCAAGTCTCACGGCAAGGGTAGCGGAGTGGCAGAGAAAGTGACTGAGGGCCCGCTGAAGCTGCGAAAGAGTGGTGCTCCCTCAGGAGAGAGTGCCACAGTAACGGTCACGTGAACGCCACCAGACCAAAGCAGAGTGCGCGGAGGATGATTCCCCAAACGTGGGTTGAGTGGCCCCTGAGCTGGGCACTGGCAGTGTAAATGTTTACATGTATGCAATGTAATGCACAGTGTGGGGCCAACGTAGGTGTACGGTTGTTCGTATGGAAAATAATACGATAACGAATAAGTAATAATGCAAAAATAAATTCCGTTCCATGTACTCACAACTGGAAACCTACTTTTACCCACCCCTGCACTTAGGAATGAAGAATGGGTTCAAGAATCACTACAAAATCGAAGGCCGTTTGCTAACGTGAGCACATTCAATAATCAGTTTCTTAGAAGAAATTAATTGTTATACTACGGCATTTTCAGTAGAGGGCACCAGGTGATCAAGATAGTTTTGAGCTTCAAGTTATGAACATAGTTAATAGCATCTTTCAGAACTGCAGTCATGATTTTATTTTATTCTCTTTAAATTTGTTCTCTTTTTATTGAGATATAATTAACATTGTGTTCATTTTTGGTGTACAACATAATGCTTTGATAAATGTATATATTACAAAATGATTACCACAGTAAATTTAGGTGACATCCATCATCTTACATAGTTAGAAATTTTTTTCTTGTAATAAGAACTATTTAATTTTTTTTATTTATTGAATTTATTAGGATGACATTGGTTAATAAAATTATATAGGTTTCAGGTGTATAATTCTGCAATACATCATCTGTATTTCATTGTGTGTTCAGCATAGTCATGACTTAAAAAAGCATATCAAGTGTTCCAAAAATGGAATAAGCCATAAACAAAAAAAAGAGAGAGAGAGGTTTGGTATATAAATATTGGCAAGATCACCAAGGTCAATATTCCAGATGCTTATGCAATGATAGATTTTGTGTGTCTATGTGATTCTATTCATAAAATAATTACCATAACTTACCTGCAAGTCTCTATCAGGGCCACCAGGCAATGCCAGTGTGGCACCAAGCACTTATGAGAGAGATGGCTTAGGGCAGTAGAAGAAGCCTTGAGCCAAAAGTCGAAAAGCTCCAATTTGACAGCGCCTACCCCTCTCTCCCTACCCTTTGCCTTTTGTTAAGTATGTGGCCTGGGGGGAAATTACTTCATCTCAGTGTCCATACCTCTAAAATAGTATAATTCCTCCCTTGCTTATACGTGAAAAGGTGTTGCAGAGCGCTATAAATCCGTAAGGTATCATTAAAGTATAAACAGGGAAGCTATTAGAAAGAGACGCACTGTTTGTGGCTGGTTTCCTGCAAAGCCAGGATGGCATGCGAGGTCCAGGGCCTCCTCTCCGAAGGGCGTGGGGTTGCTGTTAACGAGCGGCACCTTAGGAGCTGCCCATCAGCGATGCTTGTTTATCCGTGGTCTGTCACCACCATGAAGGCATGGGAGAACCGCTTTTTGCCACATTCTTCGAAGACCAAGCTGAGGTGAAGAGGGAACATGCAAAGCACTTGCTAAGATATCTAAGAAAATGCGAGGGTAAAATCTGCCTTCCGGTGATGAAGAGGCTGATAGAGACACCCGGGGAACTGGTTTGTGAGTCTGTCTGCAGTTGGAGAACACGTTAAGCAAGCTCCTGCAAGACCTGAAGACCAGGGCTACTGCCAACAGTGCAACTGTGCTCCCAGGCTTCCTGGGAAAGTACCTGGACAAAAACAGAGGAGGAACACAGGCTGTCTGGAACACCGGCTTCCGTATCATTGGGGATTAGAAAAGCAGGCCCAGAAGGAAGACACATTCAAAAAGCCTGCTGACCTGTCAGGTTAAAAGGCTTAGTTAGCATCTGAAGGCAAAAAAGCAAGTAGTAGATCCCCAAATCAGCTCCTTAAGAATCTCAGGCTTCTCCATTTGAAAGAAGGCTGCTTTCCTTCATTGTTGTATGAACAAATGAATCCGGTTGTGCGTTATTAAGAAAAAGAAAGAAAAGAAAAGAAGTTTCTGAAATTTAACAGAATGAGTTCTTCTAAACGCTTTCAAAGAAGTCAAAGCTTTTATCAAGCACTTGAATCAATCCACCAAATATTAAACACCTAAGTGTATGGAAGTAAAATTTGAGAGATGTTCCCCCTCCTAAAAGTGCTAACCAGTGTGGAAATCAAAAACTCCCTGAATGAAACTATTAGAAAATAACTTATTGCTGGGCCTAATACTAAATACTATGCATAGAAAATAAGTGGTCAGGAAGAACAGAGGTAAAAAAAAAAACCAACCTTGGACTATCAAGGTATCTTTATGGTTCTAAAAATGGAGATTCATTCTGGGAGACTGAGGACGCATAAAGTTTAGGTAAACCAACAAATTCAGATGGAGAAAGGATCTGAGCAAGATCCCTGTGGCCCGAACCAAGTCAATCACATTGTCCATCTCAGAAATTGCGACTTCGGATCCAAAATAGGCAGGTTAGTCTCTAAGCAGCGCTGGAGCTGGAACACGTAAAATCAGAGCCGCAGATGGGCAGAGAAGTGGGATGAGCTGATTTGCAGAGAGAAGAAACCAGAGAAAAGCCCTCATCTTGGCTCTACAGCCTGCGATATCCTTCTGGCGCCTGTCACTGCATTGTTGTCCTGGAGTTCTCTGAGAGAGCTCCATATCCTTATAATAATTATCCTCTTCGCCTAAATCGCCTCAGGTTAGTTGCTATGACTTAGAGCCAATACGCCTTATGGGAGGCCAGCACCGTCACTATGACCTAGAACCCACATGCCTTATCTGGGGCCGGCACCGTGGTGAAAATAGGAAGGAATGTGATGAAGAGACAGACCTGATCTCCGCAGACCATTCTATACACAGAACACTGAGTAGGAAAGAAAAAACATAAGGCGAGGCACCTTCCTTAACAAGCATACGGTTAGTGGGGCAAGAGAAACAGCATGCCAGAAGAGCAATAGCCCCTCCCCATGCTGATATCAAAGAGGCTTCAGGCGAAGGATGTAATGAGCCCCGGGTGGTGTGGCTCAGCGGGTTGGGCATCCTCCCCCAGCAAACCCCGAGGTCAGGACACACGCCTGGGTTACAGGCCAGGCCCCTGGTTAGGACTGTGCACGAGGCAACCGGTGGATGCTCTCTCATATATTGATGTTTCTCTCCCTCTCTTTTTCCCTCCCTTCCCCTCTCTCAAAAAATTAATAAATAGAATCTTTAAAGCCCATTAAAAAATAATGTAAGCAACATTGTCATATAAGAAAAGGAGTCACGAGTCAGGCACTCACACCCACAGGAGAAAGTCTTAATTTCTGAAGACGAATCTGGCAATATTCTTAAAATGAATATACTCTTTTTGACAAATGGGAGTTATCAAGTCCTTACTATGTGTCGGGGACTATTCTAGATACTGGAGACATTGTACTAAGCAAGAAAGGCAAATTTTCTGCCCTTGGGGAACTCACTCTGAGGGAAGGAGAGGGAGAAATAGTAAATAATAAATCAAGGACAATACAGCACATAATTTCTAGGAATTTAACACAGTAAATAAGCAGACAATTGTACATAGACGGAAGCCCGAGGATATTGACACATTGTGTGACTTACAATATTAAACAAATGGGAACAACCTAAATGTCCAATAATAAGAAATTGATTACATAAATTATAGTATATCCAAATAACAAAGTACTATATTTAAAAAGTATTTTAAAATAGCAATAACTAATGATTATTTAGTGCTTACCATGGGCAAGATATGGTATTGTTCTAGTGTTTCATGTGTAGTAATTTATTTACTAAATACAGAAATCTGAAGCAGGTATTTCATTCATTGTCATCTCCATTTTGTGGATAAGGAAACTATTGCATAGAGAAGCTTAGTAACTTACCCAAAGTCATGTAGCTAAGAAGTGGCAGAGGTGAGACTTGAACCCAGAGAAGAGTTTCACTCTAGACACACGATGCTCTTAACAACACCATCTCCGGAAACAAATTCCAATACAGGAAAACGCCCATATTAGAATTTTTGAGCTAAAACATGCAAGATATTGATCTAACTTGATACACAATTTTAAAATTAAATTAGGTATATATTTGTGCCCTAAAAAAGGGTTAGAAGGAGATAATCCAAAATATTAATACATTATTGTTTCTCAACAATAGGATGAGAGATTTTTATTTCCTTCTATATGTTTTATATTTCCAAACCTGTTTTGCACTTAACCTGAATTACTTAGTAAAAGGGACAAAATTTGTGCTGAGACCTAAAGAATAAAGAGAGATTAAAAATTGGTGGAAAAGTAAATGGGAAAAGATACTAGTTTGCTACCATAATCCTTATGTTGAATCAAAAACCAGGAGAAAATCTAGTTTCCAGAAGTTGTTTCTTCCAAGATGATTTTTAAAAAGAGTGTTGACGATGGACATTTAGGGCAATTTATTTGTCATTTTTACAACATGACATTGAAACCAAGAGAAGAAAGGTTACATGTCCACAAAAATTAATGACGGAGCTGACAAGAGCTAAAAAAACAATTTCATATCATTCAAGGCAGGTGTGCTTAAAGGCCACGAGGGGCATACTGTGGCATATTTTAAACTGTTACAAAAGTGGGAAGAATTGCCTCTGGACGGGTCAGTTGATCGTAGTTGAGAAGAATGGTAGAAATTCCGTGGACAGAGATGGGAGGCAAAGGGTGTGTGCTAAGCACTCCGTCAGGTGTGAACACGGAAAGCCACGGCATCTGTTAAAGCTGGTGCTTCGGCACGGAGGACTGTGAATCCCAGGCGCCCTGCCAGGAATATATACCCTCAGTTTCTTCCCCTATTCAGCTCCAAGAGCTAAAAACTAGGCTAACGACCCCGGACAGGAGATTTCAAAGGCTTTCAGAGGTCTTTCCAGGACTACCAAAGCTGTCCAGGAGGAAACACCTGAAGATACCAGCACTGGGGGTTCCTTAACACAGTGAGCCAAAGCAACTCACTCTACGTCAGATTTTGCAGTTGACAAGCATTACTCATGGGCTCAGAGTTCACAGTCAACTTTTTTCATTGTTTAAAACAGATGAGCAAAGATCACAGTTATCTGAGGAAAGCCTCTAACAAATATGTAAAAGTAAGCTGGAGGAAAAAAAGACTATGTGGGCTGGCCTGGTGGTTCAGTTGGTTGGAGCGGCATCCCAAACACCAAAAGGTTGCAGGTTCGATTCTCAATCAAGGCTCATACCTAAGGTTGCAGGTTCAATTCCCCCATCATCAGAGTGTGTACAGGAAGCAAGTGATCAATGTTTCTGTCACATTGATTTTTATCTCTAGTTCTCTCTTTCTCTCCCTTCTCTCTCGAAAATCAGTAAAAACATATCCTCTGGTGAGGATTTTTTTTTTTTACAAAAAAAAGACTATGTGGAGAGAAGAATACTCCAAAAAGAAAATCCTCATTCATATCCACAAAGCAAGAGCATGATGCCATATAAAACGAACGTTCATGATACAAATGAGCGAACAAAACAGAACCAAAAACATCAATTCTTGTAAATTAACACTTTGAGAATCTAAATGGAAATTTTAATCTCTGGCAGATGATACTGTGGAAACTTAAGTAAAGCAAAGTACAAAACACGGAAATAGAAAAGGGGGAGAGGGCGAAGGAATTAGAGGGCTAATCTGGATGGGACAGCGTCCAGATCAGTGGAGGTCCAGAAAACAAGAACAGAGAAAATGAAAGGGAGAAATGAAGCGATGAACATGTTCAGATTGAACTGAGAGATGTGAGTGTCCAGATTGAAAAGACTTACGTAGGGTGCAGCACAGCGGATAAAAATAGACCCATAGGAAGACGCATTACAAAAGTTCAGAAACCTGAAGACAGTGAAAAATTGTATAGGTTTCCAGAGGTAAAAACAGAACACACAATATGGACCATGAATTAGGATAATTTTGGACTTCCGGGGTAGGCAGAATTCTAACTGCAAGAGTCCCTGTCCCCTGCGTACCTGTGTGCTATGGATATGACGAATTTCACCCCCATCCATACTAAAACTGCCCATTTTAGTTTCAAACCTTAAAAAACTATTTCTTTTTTTGCTTTAGAGGTATGTATATCTGCCCTGGCCAGGTAGCTCAGTTGGTTAGAGCCTCATCCCAATATGCCAAGGTCGCAGGTTTGGTGCCTGGTCAGGGCACGTACAAGAATCAACAATGAATGACTAAATAAGTGGAAGAACAAATCTCTCTCTCTCCCTGCCCCCTGCTCCCACTTTCTCTCTTTCTCTAAAATCTATTTTAAAAATCCAGAGGCATGCATATCTTCGATGAAAACAATTAAAAAAGGAGGCAGTGAAAGGGAGCACCACAAATTAGCTATAAATGGCTTTTTGAGAGGCGAACTCCTGACAACCAACTGACCATAAGACAGTTGTTTTCGTGTTAGTATCTATTTTAATAGCAAAAAAGTTTTATTGTACTTTTTTGAGCAGAGGAGACGTGTTTGTTATGGCAAGCAGGGATGGAAAGAAGTAGATTGAAACTATCTTAGGAAATAGACTCAACAGAACTCAGTGACCAATTGCCAGGTAGACCAGGGCAGTGATAACATGGAAGCTGGGAGGAGGGAGGGAAGAGTCAAGGATGGTTCCCTGGTTTCTGCCTCAGAGTGTCTGGGTGGATGGTGGTACCATTTCCTGAAAGAAAAAAAAAATGGCCTAGAAGAGGAATAGAATTGGACAGACAGCAAAGAATTTTGAGTGGAGACATGATCAAGTCAAGCACCTATGGGACACCCAGGCAGAGAAGGCAAGTGGTGCCCCGGTGTGGAGAACAAGAGTTCCTAGGAGAGATTTGGCGCAGAAGAAGAGGACTGGGAATATAATGACACAGATAAGCTGATTAGGGGCCGGAGCCGGAGAGTGCTTTCCTGGGAGAGTCCTTTCCTGGGGATGGACCTGCTTGCTAAACCCATTTAGGGAGGTGAGACTTCCAAAGGCTGTGGAGAGATTGACAATTTTAAGCTAGAGAAGCTGAAAAGTGCTGAATTACTCTAAGAGAAGGGTACACGAAGCGTTAGGAGTGACTGAGGGAGACCCTGTAGCTGGTAGCATTTGGGACAGGCTTCAGAAATGTTTGATTAGGAATTGAAAGTTATTTGTTGCATGTATGCCTTGTAACTTCACGTTTTCCTTCCCATGAAATCTTTAGTAAAAACTGGCTTTCCAGCCCTGGCTGGTGTAGCTTAGTGGATTGAGCGCGGGCCTGTGAACCAAGAGATCATGGTTCGATTCCCAGTCAGGGCACATGCCTGGGTTGCAGGCCAGTTCCCAGCAGGGAATGCACAGGAAGCAACCATACATTGATATTTCTCTCCCTCTCTCCTTCCCTTCCCCTCTGAAGATAAATAAATAAAAAAATCTTTAAAAAAAAACTGGCTTTCCTTCTCAGTATTTTGTGAAGCGGATTTGCTTTTTGGGGGAGGTGACAGAGAATGAACTGTGTCTCAAGGTTTGTATAGGGCGAGGCCAGACGTGCGTTCACGGAAGCACGGCGACACGTGTATAGGCAGAGCATTTGCAAATGTCCCTGGTGAAAAGTAAAGCCACGCGGTACCTAAGAGTCACTGTGGTTACACAGGACGGTCTCTGATCATCTCAATTCCCTTTTTTAAAAAAACGTTTTGTTGTTGTTTTTCCTCTGTTCCTCCATTTCTGCTTTTTTTCTTTTATATTTTAAATACTGAGATACAATTCACATGTAAGATTACAGTCATGCACTGCTTAGTGGTGGGGATAGGTCCTGAGCCAGCAGACTTTTTCTATAAATTCATAAGACTAAATTTATTTTCAATGTTATTATATTGACTCCAAGTGACAGGTGGTGGTGGCAGTAAAAATAGAAAGTGAAGTGTGGATCTGCAAAACCTACTTTAGAATATCTTGGAGGCACATCCATCAGGAGCTGGGAACATCAGCCTCTGGAAGGGGAAGGAGAAGGCTGGAGAACAGGGGAAGAAGGAAGACTTACCTTTCGTGGGGTATCCTAAAACATCTTTTGACTTTTATAGCTCTGGGAGTTTATGGGGGACGGAGCCCTTGTTGACCCAAAGGCAGGGACCAAATGAGCCTGACCTCCAGGGTTTCCTGAAGATTCTCTGCGATGATGACGACACCATGTCCCCAGCCGTTACTGTGACATAGAGAAACCAGTGCCTTTGTTCTCGGTTGCCACCCACGGACGCCGAGCCCAGCTGCCTGTTGGGATGGAGGCTCTGGTGTTTGCTACCTGTGACTCAGCCACTGCTCACAACACATCTTGTGGTGTGAGCCCATTAAGTCAGCCCCGGACCAAAACTGGTTCCCTCCCTCTTTTAAAGTTCTGTGTTGGTTGACTCACGTTCTTCAGTTTCCCAGTAAGAGTGAGAAAGAGATTTTTTGGCTGTGAATGTCCCCCACCCCCCACTTCCTTTCCCTTCTATTGTCCACAGACTTGAAGCTTGAGAGAACAAAATTAAAGTTTAAAACATTTGTTTCAGCAATGGGGAGAAAGGTGGGACAATTGTGACTGAACCACAATAATTTTTTTAAAAAGAAGCAGAAAAAAAAAAACCCATTGTTTCACTTAGCTGTTTGTCTTGAATGATTTTGATATATCTTTGCTTAGAAAATATTGAATTTCTGACTTTTTAGCAACAACAAAGTACATCAAAAGGTGTCATTAAACGCCTCTACCTTTTTCAAGGAGTAAAATTAATTATTAGAGATAAAACAACACACACAAACCCTCATTGGGGAGTTGGGAGAGAGCAACGGTAGAGGTGGTAGGGGAGAAGGCTGGAGATGGGAGTGCTTTAGCTGATATCTTATTTTCCTCAATTTTTTTTAAGCATTAGAAGTATTTTTACTGACAAGAACAAAACACAACTTTAGAACTTAAAGTATAGGCAGTACCACATACCAGTGCGATACATATCGAAATAATGTACTAATAAAAGGGCTTTTCTATATATGTGCCTAAAGGCATTGTATTTTAGTACAAAATCAACATTTTCCTCTTCATAAAGAAAGAGTGAAAAATTGTGATCATTTTTTGACTATTACTTTTCTGTGCTGTGTTAACTGAACTTAAAATACATTCTGAGTGTTTTCTGCCTACTGAAAGTATTATCTTTGAACTTTTCCCTAATTTAACACCATAAACCTACACATGGCAATTTTGGCTTTGTCTTAAAACCTAAGTGTGATTTTTAATTAAAGTAAATATCCTCAAAATGCAAAAATGACATGAAATGACATATTCAGGCCCTGGAGCGTTTGCTCCATGCGTCTGCCCCTGGAGGCTGCCTTACTGACTGGTTTATGGAGTGGACCGCTCCTGTGCGCCTTCTCATTCCAGACACAGCTGCGCTTCTGCCCCCCGCCTGCCCACTTTCTTCCCCCCGCAAGGATCTAGGAGAAATGGAAGGAAGAACCAGTCCTTCAGCTCTTGAACTTCAAGGCGGTGGTAGGGTATGTAGTATAACGGATGCCGTGGTATGCCACCCGCCCCGCCAGGGATACTGACTGCGGGCTCCAACTTCCAAACTCGCTGGGGGCTGCTGTCACGGGATGAGAGCTGCTTCACCAAAGTCCTGTCCCCAGGAGTTCGTGCTCCCTTCCTGGGGACAGTCCTCATACGATGGCTGGCCAATGGGAAGTTGTAAAGGTCTGTCTGTCCTCTTGCCTCAAGGTGGGACAGCTCTGTAGGAACTCCCAGCTCCAGAACGTTCGGAGCCTCAGCTGAGGCCTCTGTTGTCGCTGCATCAAAGATGGGCTCTTCCCACAGCCCTCACTCCCAGGTGCGTCCCTGACAGTAGCCCTCAGTCAGCTTTCTGCACAGTCGCCATCTGAAGTCTGCCTCTGGGGAAACTGCCTAAGACATGTGGGTTGAGCCCCGCCCCCACCCACTTCGCCCACCAGAAGTGAATCGGTTTGTGGTGATGAATCTGCACTCCTTTCCCCTGCATCTCCCTTTGGTTTCCCAGTGTGTTCTGCTCCTGTGACTCCCCGGAGAGGCGTGTTGCAGAGATGTCCTGGGACGCAGAAGCTTCGCGGCAGCAGTAAAACGAAAGCGGGCTTGTTTCTCGCCTATTTCACGGCTACCCAGAGCAACATTCTGGACTTTCTCTGTGCGTTTAGGGGAGAAGATGGAGTCTGTGAAATTCAGTAAGGCTAGCTGACCTGGATGGACAGCAAACCTGATGGACTCATGACTTTGCTGGGCCTTATTTTGCCATGATCTGCGCAAGTGAGTTAAGAGGCTCAGATGGAAAGCTTGAAAGTGAGATTGAAAGGCTACTTCTATAAACCTTGCTATCCCCGTTAATGACCATCATCAAAATTAATCTAAAAGTATATTTTGAGAGCTTTTATATTTCTCCATAGATTCTGCTTGAAGATGGCAGACTGATCATATGAATTTATCTCCCCTCCTGCCTAAGACACACCCTCCCCCCACAAAATTTTAAGAAAATGGTAGAAGAAAGAGCAGCAGATAAGAAATTTCAACAAGCTTTTGAAAACCTGAAATCAGATGGAGAAGTAACTGATTTGCAGAACAGAAACTGAATAACCCCAGGAAGAAAATACGTCCTGTGCCCTCCAGAGAACTCGCTGCCTCCAGCCTAATCGTCCTGAACCTAATACACAGAACAAAGGGACCCAGAGAAAGCAGAGGTAACATAGGAAGAAGAAAACTCTTTTTAAAACTTGCAGGTGCCTTTCCCTTTCCCCTCTTCGCCCCGCCCCCCCTCCCCCGCATGTAACCTTTGCCTTTCTCTCTCCTAAGCTCCTGAGGCCCTCCTTTTGCTTCTGTAACTCATTTCCTGAGCCCACACAGCCCAGCTGGCTCACTTCTACTACTCCCAAAAAACAAACAAACAAACAAACAAACAAATCAAAGCTCTAAAACTTTCAGAGACATTAAAGATTATATGACACCCATTAGAAACAAAATAAAACAGAACAGAATGCTATTAAAAATAAACAAAGTACATAAAAGATACCTTAAAATTAAAAATATAATAGCCAAGTTAACAATATGGTTATATGGGTTGGAAGGGAAAATGAATGAAATCTCCCAGAAAGCAGAAAAAGATACAAAAGAAAAGAGATGTAGAGAATCAATCGAGAAAGCCAAAATCCAAGTTGTAGAATTCCCGCAAAAGGGGTCACTAGATAGAGATGAGTAAAGTATAAAAAAAAAAGCTAGAAAATTCCCCAGACCCAAATGACAGGAGTCAACCAATTTAATAATAATAAGAAGATAAAAAATACTTAAGGCCCTGGAGGAATGACTGAAAAAAAAATTCACACAAAAGTATGTCCTTGCAAAATTTTAAAACACCATAGATAAAAAGAAGATTCTAAAAGCAGAGAGGAAAAATAGGTCCCATTCAAAGCAGCAAGAAAGAAAATGGCATGAGAATTCTGTTATCAATACTGAATGCTAGAAAAGAATAAAGCAATGTTTTCAGAATTCTGAGAAGAAAATGTCTTTCAAACCAGAAGATAAAGAAATTTTCATTTATTCAAGGAACCAGAAAACCTATTTTCTGTTCACCCTTTTTAGGACTTGACTAAGGATGTTCTCTAACCAAAACTGGATGTAGATCAAAACAGAGGAAGCAGGGAATCGAGGAAACAGTGCAGAGAAGCTGGCCCAGCGAGCAGCCAATACAGACTGAAACGGGAGAGAGGCTTCCACGTGTGAGTCTCCAGGAAACGAGAAAACTGGCGGTTTCTGTTACATGGGAGCACTGGGGGAAAACCGGCAGCCTGGGAATCTATCTGGGCTGCTGCAAAACTATTTTAAATCCTTTTATTTTTCATTTTCATTTTATTTTAACTGTACTCTAGAGTTGGAAAAAAAAAGAAATACTATCGTAAGACAGTTTGGAGTACCGAAGGGAACAGTATTTACATAGACATAAACACAGATTAATTGAACTGACAATTATGATGTAATTATTTTAGAAGTGTGGTAAGTGGGGGGAGAAATAGTAAAAGACTTAACCCACTCGACTGTAAATTCCACAAAGTCCCTTAGGGATTTGTCTCCGTGGTCGCCTCCAGAGTCCTGAGCACAGGAAGCAGAGTCTGGCGTGTATTAGGTGCTCGGCCAGCATTTGACTTGCTATCATATACCACACCAATAAAGTCAACAAATACTATGTAAAAACGGTAGATCCAGAAGCAGCGCTATAAGATACCACCTAGGAATATGGAGATAGATAAAATATAAACACACACACATACAGGCAGAGAAAGAGCGAAAATGATATAAAAGAAAAAAAGTATTGTTTCTGAGGCCATCGTTGGGAGACGGTCTGAAGGGGTGGGGTGAGAAACTACTGTTTGTCTTTTACTGATCTGGTGCTCCTCGGTATTTTTAGAATTATGTGTATGTAATAAATATTTTGATTAAATTTTTAATGAAGACTGATACAAGTTTTAAATAAAACAATTTTCTCTAATAACATATTTTTAAAAGAAAGCACTGAGCACCTGAAACCTTTATAATTTTACTAACCAATGTCATTCCAATGCATTCAATAATTAAAAAAAAAGTATGGAGCAATAGAAGCTGAACAGAAAGTGATCAAGGATCCTTCGTTATGAAATATATGCCAGCCTTGGCTGGTGTGGCTCTGTTGCTTGGGCGTCTTCCTCGGGGCGAAAGGTCAGCCACCGGTTTGATTCCAGTCGGGGCACATGCCTGGGATGCAGGTTCGGTCCCTGGCTGGGGCGTGTGCCCCAGGCAGCCAATCAGTGTTTCTCTCTCATGCCAACGTTTCACTCCCTCTCTTTCTCCTTCCCTTCCCCCTCACTAAAGATAAATAAATACAATCTTTAAAAAAAAAAAAGAAAGAAAAAATATGCCAAACAAAAACCCAATGTGCTTTTTTGGCACCATGACAATCAATATATTAGAAAAGGTAAGGGTGACTGAGCCAATAAAATTCTAGTTTAATGCACTGCACTGGAACGGCATGAGCTTTTAATAGATTTAGGGAACACATTAATGGTGATTTATTTTGCACGACTTCTGATTTAACCTAGCTTTATGATAGTGGGCAAGGTTAAAGCATGCCTTGCTATGCAATTATGGCTATTAAACTTATTGTATTTGCTGCAGTATGGATGAATTTGAGAACCTCATGATAAGTGAAATAAGGTAGAAAGAGTTGAAAACCATATGATTTTACTCATATGTGGGATACAAAACTGAAAGCAACAAATTAATGATAAGAAAAACAAACAAAAACTCATAGACACAGACAACAGTATGGTGGTGACCAGAGAGAAGGGGGCTTGGGGGTAGTAGAAAGTAAAGGGGGCCAAATATACGGTGACAGAAGATGATTTGACTTTGGGTGGTGAGCACACAATGCAATACACAGATGATGCATCATAGAATTGTACCCTTGAACCCTACATAAGTTTATTCATCAGTGCCACCCCAATAAATTTAATTTAAAAATATAAATAAATACACAGAAGTTTTTTTTTTAATTTAAAATTAGCCCTGGCTGCTGTAGCTCAGTGGATTGAGCTTGGGACTGTGAACCAAAGGCCACTGGTTCTATTCCCACTCATGGCACATGCCTGGGTTGCAGGCCAGGTCCCTGGTAGTGGGTGCTCGAGAAACAACCACATATTGATGTTTCTCTCCCTCTCTTTCTCCTTCCTTTCCCCTCTCTCTAAAAATAAATAAATAAAATCTTTAAAAATAAATTAATTAATTAAATAAAAATTTAAAATTATTGTATTGGTGAGCAAATGATATTTATTTGGTCATGTTAAGAAATCTAGGTAGGCTCTTTTCAATGGAGTGAATTCAAGGTAGATGATTAATTCTCTTTCCTTAGCTTTGGTGCTAAAACATTAACAATTCTTATGGGTTTCTAACCACCCCCCACTGTCCCCAAATTGAAATGTTTACCACTTTCCTTCCTTTTCTAACAGTAGGAACCTATGCCTCTAGGACTGAGCTTTAGCAGGTCCTTCAACAACAGTGTGTAAAGCAGCATGTGGGCTTGAGAACCTGGTAACACCCATCACAAATCCCGTTGTCTACTAGCTTTCTGACCGTGAGCTACTTGACCTCTCCAAGCCTCAGTTTCTATATCTTTAAAACAGGGATACTAACACTTGGCATAACACACTGTTAATAAAAATCAGAGGTCAGTAGACAGGGTGAATCCCTAGTGAAGTGCCTGGCGCTTAACTTCATAAATGGCAGGTAACATTACTATTTAGGGCTCAGAGATTTCGTTGTTTAATTTTGTGACATACTTTTCTCATCTTCCCATAAGTTCACCTAATGCCATGTATGTATATTTATTTTAAAAAGTCAATTCAAATGAATTAAAGTTTGGTTTTCAGGATTCCATGAGACCCTCTAAGATAGCTGTGCTGTTGCCAAACCAAGGGGGCTTTCTGCAAAGCATTTGCTTCATGGTGATAATAGTGTTTAGGAGGAGCCACAGGGACAATTGTTAGTTGAGTGGTGGGTACATGGGGTGTTTATTATATCATTCTGTCTACTTTGTACATATTTGAAATGTTCTGTACAAACAAGCTAGAATAAAGATGGGCTCCCAAGAAAGGAAAAGGTGTTAACTTGGTTTTCCTGAGCAAAGAAAGCATGTGTTGGTACAGATCCTCTCGTGTTCACTGGCTCAAGTTAGAAGAAGAAAGAGTCCATTTTCTTGTAAATATTTTCCATATAAATTCTGTTTTTGTTTTTATTATAAAAAGCACACTGCCTGACAATAAGGAAGATTCAATCTCTGGCCAGCTAAATCATCCTTGACCTGAAGGGGAGATTCTCCAGGTAAATCTAGGTAGGGAGCAAAGCGTGGATGAGTCAGCCTGCCGCACGCTCTCTGGCACTGACACTAAATCCAAACTCAGTTAATGACTAGGACTGTTCTGTTGCCTAAGCACTTGTTTTGGGAGAGACAATAAGATTGAGCGTGTCGCTATTAATAGATTTAAACACTTCCCTCTTTTTTTTTTTTCTGGCAGTGTTTATTGCAAAAGTCCAAGTGTTGCTGGTGGAAACCTAGATAAGTCATTATTTGGATAATTATTCTGGTCAGGAAACTCCATTGGTGGTTTTCATTAAACAAAAAATGATGTTGCTTTTCCTGCTCTAAACTATTTGACTGGGTTGTTTATAGGTGAAGTGGTGCCAAGCCTAGTCTTTCCCACAAAGGCTGTGTTTTGCTGGTCCTTTCGGTGATTCATCCACTATACACACATAAAAATTACAGTTCACGAGGTTGTTGTAAGAATTAATTAACGTTTGCTGTGCACTTTATGATCCCCAGATAAAGGCTCTAAGGAAATGCAATGTGTCTACATAAGGTAACATTGGTACACAGTGTAAAGAATGCTGGGATCTTTTTGAATGAAAGGTTGAGTAGTACCTTCAAGTTATTTTTATTAGTGTTTGCAGAAGAGTCACCTGGCTGGTGTAGCTCAGTGGATTGAGCACAGGCCTGTGAACCAAAGCATCGCCGGTTTGATTCCCAGTCAGGGCACATGTCTGGGTTGCAGGCCAGGTCCCCATTATGGGGTGTGCTAGAGGCAACCACACATTGATGTTTCTCTCCCTCTCTTTCTCCCTCCCTTCCCCATCTCTAAAAATAAATAAATAAAATCTTAAAAAAAAAAAAAAGAACAGTCAAAAACTATTTGGAGGAATATAATGCAACTCCAGAGATTTTCCCTGTGAACATGTAACTGACAAAAGAAGGAAGTAGACAATAATTGTGTTGTAGACTAAGGAAATACAGCCTTTTGCTTTTGGATAGCTAATACGAAAAAGAAAAAAAGCAACAAAGAAAGAAACGAAAAGGAAAAAAAGCACATGGTCAGTGTTCAAAGGAGATAGCCTAATGGCAATAATGAAGATCCTTCATTCTTGACATACTTTTCCCATTGAGATAAACAATTATAAACTGGCCGAAAAGAGCTTATCAGAAATATTTGATCTTATCTCACTCCTCATAGTTTTACATTTGGTTGGGGGAAGACAGTTCAAAGGGAGAGAAGGGAGGGAGGGAGGGAAGACTGGGTGAACATCAGTAGACACAGAAAAAACCTGAGCATTATTTTGAACCCATCCTTCTTTCACTGCCTCTGAAAATGAAGGCCTAATAATAGTTCCTCACAAGTATCAGTTCCTCCTGTCTATGCCCCTCTGCCTCACCCCGCTGCGTCCCTCAGCGTCTCAGATCTGGATTATCCAGGCAATTGCCCCCTGCCCGTTTGTTCTCCCTGAGCATTCTCACCCTGCACACCAGACGCAGCACCTCTCAACTCTTCCTGCTCCGAAGGCCTGCTGTTACCAGGCCCCAGTCCACCCGTCCTGCAGGAGCTGTTCAGTCACGTCGTTCTCCTTGGAGTGATCTCTCCTTCACGGTCTTCAAACCACTGCGCTGCACTACCCTTCCCCTCGACCAATCGAGATTTAACCCGCTCTGAAAGTTTAAAGCCTTCCCTGACTATGCCGCTCGCGGTCATCTTTCTCTTTTCTGGCCTGTTTGGTGTCTGGGCACCGAGAGTTTGTACCACAGACTTGTGTGTTTGTTGCTGTTATCTACACGGGGCAGCGTTAACCTCCCTGAGGGCAAGGGCTGGTCTGGATGCGCATTTTGCAAGTCGCGGAGTGAAGCACGGGGAAAGAGCACACTAAGCGTCTGTCTGCTTGGCGGATCCTCAGTGTGCTCTGCAGTTGCCCCCCTTTTAAACCAGGGTGGTGGGGCCCTGCGAGGCGCACTGACTTTGGAATCAGAGCCGAATGAGAATGCCACCTCTGCCTTACATGTATTCCACCTCTGCTGCATGAACGTGGGCACGATTTTTATTTTCTAACGTCCAAAGAGCTGCCAAGACGAATACTAGACGTGCCCATCCAGCCCTGACCGGTGGAGGAAGACATCACATCTGGGGAGAAGAACCATCAGCTTAGTAGGAGAGGAATGTTTCGTCAGCCACTTCCAGAGCCTACAGGAAATAGTCCCGGCAAATGTTTGACTTCTCTTGCTACAATTCTATTCTCGCTGATGAACTTCCTGGTTTTCCAGGATCCCTGACACCAGGAAGAGAGCGTCCCAGGTGGAGGGGAAGAGTTTCCAGACACGGGCACGGAATAGATCACATGACATTACGGCTGTGTACTAGTGTCCTGTGAGTTTGGCCAGTGCCGCTTGTCTTGCAGACACTCCTTATCTCTTAAGTAATTGAGAAAGTCCAGTTGATAAAAAAAAAAAAAAGCTGAGAAACAGTGGCGATTCTTCCAAGTCTTCTGCCAAAAGGGGCCAGACAGAGCAGAACTCGTAAACCGCATTCCCAACTCAGTCCCCAAGACCGCCACACACGTCTGCTTGTCAGACCACCTGTCCCGATTTTGGCTATGCCGAAGGAGCCATACCGGGCAGTGGGCGAGACAGGGGACGTTAGAGCTGGGTGGCCTCAGTTTGAAGCCCTACTATGTTATTTACAAAGTCACCTTGAGCCGGCAGTCAACCACTGTGTGCCTAAGTTTCTAACTGCACCTGCCTCACAAGGGTGTCCCGAGACACTCGTATATGTAAAACACTTCAAACAGGGCCCGGCATCTAAGTCCTCATAAATAATAATCATGCAAAAGGCAAGTTTCAGAGAGAACTATAATAAAATTAGTTTAACCCCAGTCTGCTGATTCATTTGGGTAAAACATGAGGAATAATTTAAAGAAACTGTTGAAAGTTAGCAAATACTGCTACTTCCCCATTTTTGCCAGTTTCTTTTGACCACAAATTTGTTTCCCCATAGCCATTGACAGTGATTCCTTAAAAATGAAAAGGGCGCCTGGGCTTTTTTCCTGATGTCCCAGTCTGGGGAGGTGAAACCTGGTGGGATGGCGGCCCCTCTGAAGGGGAAAGGAAGATGGGAGATATCCCACAAGTCCCAGGGAAGAAAGGTCTTCAGAGATGTCACTGGATCCCAAGAAATGCTCTGTCATCTCCTTTTGAACCAGAGCTTCTGACTTAATTAAAGGTCAGTTTGATGCCTGCTCTCAGCCGTACGGAGAGATTGTCTTCAGTCCTTCGGTGGATAAAGTTGTTTGTAACACAAGTAAGCTCTCAGTTAATACCCAAAGATGTGCATGACATGCTTGTTCATGAACGTTGTCCTAGGAGATTGAAATACATTGTTGTCCAGTATATTCCTTGGATGATTTAGAACGGGGATCCCCAACCTCCTGGCCACGGACCAGTGATGGTCCATGATCTATTAGAAACCAGGCCGCACAGCAGGTGGTGAGCAGCCCAGGTCCGCTGCTGAGGCCGCTCCAGCCCATCCAGCTGGGCCCCCGTGTGGGCCCACCTTGGTCATGATGGTCCTTGGCTTCCAGAGCAGCCACGGGGACTTCTCCTTCAGGCCCTGGAAGCTGACAGCCACCAAGACCCACATCATGAAGTTGACAGAGAAGTTAGCTATTGAATTGTATATGCCATCCCTCCCTGAAATGATATTTGGGGGCGTTTTAAGAATCCAGCACTGTTCTGGCTTTGGGATTGAGTTCAATGTCTCAGATGCTTTAAGATGTGTAAAGAGCTACCAAGGAGTGCTCCAAGTAGCCTGTGTGGAAGAGTGGCAGGAAAGCAGGCTGGAGGGTGAACACCCAGGAGGTTGTTAAACCATTCGATGGGACCTATACAGCAGGTTATAAGGGAACATGACTTGGAGAATCACTCAAGTGAAAGGTTGTGCCTACAACAGAGAAACTGAAAGCCAGAGAACAGATTACATTTTTTGAAGAAGTTCTCCTGTTTGAGGATGAACTTCATGATCATGGAGTTTTAAGTCTAAATGTGAAAACTAGAGTAATGCCTTCCTGCTTTTTCTTGCTATTGCATTTTTTGTTTTTTGAGACTTGATGGAGTGCTTATCAGAATGAATGCCATGAGACTTTACCAGAGGCGGACAAGACCTACATTTGACAAGAATATACTTCATGAGAGAGCAAAATCGCTCATTTAACTAATGCATGCTCTGCCGTCCTTCTTCGCAGAGCCCAGTGAAGGAACGCAGTATTTACTGATCAAGGAGGCTGTCTGTGAGAAGCTGGTGTTTCCAGAAAGAATTGATCACAACCCCACAGACTCACAAGAAAATGTGCCTGTGGAATAGAACGTGACGCACCACATGCTCACCGTGGAGTCTGATGGAGACCTTGGCTGCGTGCACGGGGGTATTTTTATTAGGAGAATTAATTGCCTTGTCTATGTGCAGATTTTCAGTAGCCTTAAAGGAAAAAAAATAAAAGATTGTTGCAGGCAAAAAAATAAAAAATAAAAAAATAAAGTCAAGGCAGAGTATCCTGAGATGGCCACAAAAGCACTGAAAAGCCTGCTTCTGTTTCCGACATCCGGTCTTCGTGAAGCAGGTTCTCTGCAGTGACGGCGACCAAAACGAGATCAGGAGTAGACTGGGCATCAACAACACACTCCGGGTGTCCCTGTCTCCCGTCACCCCCAGATGGGACCATCTAGTTGCAGGAAAACAAGCTCAGGGCTCCCCCTGATTCTGCATTATGGTGAGTTATGTAATTACTTCATTATATGTTACAATGTAACAATAATAGAAATAAAGTGCACGATAAATGTTAATGCGCTTGAATCATCCCCAAATCATTCACCTCCTCTCCCTCCCCTCTTCTCCCATCTGTGGAAAAACTGTCTTCCACGAAACAAGTCCCTGCTTCCAGAAAGGTTGGGGACCACTTATTCTGAACACTGCTAGAATTCTTTAAAAATTTGCTCCAAACTTCAACAAATATTTCTGTGTCTTCAACATTTTACGGTGGTTCAAACCCAAATTGATCTTTTGGTTTTGTTCCAAAATTTCTACTCATATACTTGGAAAATATGTATCCAAACATTGTGGGTGGGTTTTGTCCCTTCTACTCTCTGTCAGCACAGCCTAAGGGTCCCGATTCTAGGGCTGACTGTCAAGACTTGGGTCCCACTCTACCACGGTTTTCGACGAGTGGCCTCGTGGCAAGCAACTTGATCTTTCTCTTTCCTCCATGTCCTCATTTATGAAGTGGAGAGAGTAATAATAATAATACCTACTTATAAGTCTGTTGTAAGAATTAAATGAGTCAGTACATTTCGAATAATGCCTGACACATGGTAAGCACTCAATTAATATTAGTTGCTATTGTTACTGGTTTTGGTTTCATTTATTGCATTATCTCAAAACAAGTTCTAATACATCTTACCTAAAAGGCAAAATATGTTTAGCATATGATTTTAAAAGGCACTTAGCACAGGTGTGTCTGCAGAGCCCTCTTCTTCTGGTTCCATGTGGTCTTGGTGGAGTTACTCACCAAGGTCTCGATTTTCACCACCACAAGTGTGGGCACACACATGCCACTGTTTGGGCCCGTCCCTTCCTCCTGGACCTTCCTGGGCGTTGTGCTGAGGATGGGGTTGAGGGTGGGGCGCTTCCTTGGTTTTATACTATGAACTATAAAGAAGTAGCCCTGGGACTACCAACCACATTCTCCCTACAGAATGTCTTTCTGCTACAGGAGAGAGTGACGTCAGCAGACAACGGACGGCAGACAGTCCCAAGAGCTGAAGAGAGAACAGGTCTCTCCCCACTGAAATAATCCAACACAGTCATATGCACCATGGTGAGAGAATTCATGCCACGCAGAGTCCTGATCTGAACCCCCACCCATTATGTCTACATAAATACGCTTCAGTGGTCATTTGTGACTATATATGGTATGTATATATACAATATAGTATAACCCTTGGCTAAAAAAGACTGAGAAGTAGTGAGCAGAGAAACAGGAGAAAAAAATCCAGGTGCAATTTCATAAGAAGGCGAAGGAAGAGAAGTTTTCGAGAAAGAGAGACTGACCACGATCTCGCGTGCTTTTGCTCCGCCTCCAGTACAGTTTCCAATCTCTAATTAGGGAGTAATTTTTCAACAAGCAAATTTTAGCATATCCCTCCTTAGCCTTTCAGACCTCACATTACTATTTTAATAGGGTGGCCAGATTAGCAAATAGAAATACAGGATGCCCAGTTAAATTTGAATTTTTTACAGGCAATGGGTAATTTTTTCAGTGTAAGTATATTCCATGTAATATTTGAGACATACTGATACTAAAATAGTGTTGTTTATATAAAATATAAATTTAATTTGATGTTCTGTATTTGATCTGGTAAACCTATGTTCAAATAAAGTTCCAAGTTTCCACTTCGGTATCAGTGCCTACCAGTCTACCTCTGCCAGCATCCCTCTGAATCTCTGTACCATCTCCAGCCAAACTGCATTTCTGTTAGTTCCTTACACATTCTGTGCCCTTCCTTGCCTCAGTGCATTCGCACATGCTCTTCTCTCCGCCTGAAACATTTTGCTCTCTCTTGGCCTGGCTAATTCCTACTTATGTGTAGCTTTCAGCTTAAATGTTGATCTTGAGGAAGCCTTCTCTTTTCATCTCAGACAAGGTCAATTCTCACTTTTAAATATGCCATGTACTTTGGCCTTTGAGCTTGTGGTCATTCAATTGTTTTTAAGCATTCTATCTTCCCTGCTAAATTAACTTGAAGCTCTCCCAAGGAAGAGAATCTGCCTGTCTTGTCCACCACTGCATCACCACAACGTAGTGACTGGCACATAACAGGTTATTAAATATTTATTGCAATTGCAATAAAGAAGATGCAAATGAATTTTGTTCTGTTTGAGAATATATATCATCATCTGAGAACATCTGAGGCTGTACTAGATGTTGCAGAAACAAGATTACAAATCTCTGCAGAAAAGAGCTATCAATGAACACTCCCATTGTGGTAGTTGAAATACTTTTGCAAAAATTTTTAAAAGAATCCTTTTTCTGCCCTGGCCGGGTAGCTGATTACGGTGTTGTCCTGCTCCAAGGTTGCGGGTTTGATCCCAGGGCAGAGCACATATGAGGACCAACCAATGAATGCACAAATAAGTGGAACAGCAAATCAAATCGATGTCTGTCTCTCTCTCTCTCCCTTCCTCTCTCCCTAAAATCAATAAATAGTTGTTTTAGCAAGGAGGACTTTGAATGCCCCAAATGAAACCCTTGATTAGGCAGAGTCTTATTAGCAAAAGGAATTCAAGAAAAAAATAAAAAGCACTTTGCATTCAAACTTTTTAGCTAACCAGAGCTTAATATGGATCCTTTCCCCTTGAGAAATCTGTGCAGTATTTGCTGTTAATGCAGACACTAAACATTTATGGCAGAATGAGTAAACAATTTCAAGTCAAAAGCTTGGGAGGAGTGCTCATTATTTGGGTACAATTAGTGAACTTAGTTAACAAAAGGAAACCAAATTCAGGACACCTGCACTTCAGTTTAAGTACAATGAGTATAGATGGACTCAAGTTCTGAGACACTCATAACGAGGATCATAAAAATCAGGGCCCAAAGAAAGAAAGAATATGGGTAACTCCATTAAACTGCGTGAAGGACAACTGTATGAGAAATGGGAAAATGGATTATTCCAGCATTCCTAGGATTTCTGCACCTTTCCCCTCATATGTTAAACTATCTCAGTGGCTATCTTAAGCAGAAACGGAATTTCCTGGAAGAACATTGAATGGCTCACCCTTTTGATGGTAAGGAAGGAAATTGAGGGAGGCTAGATGGCCAGAACCAGAGCTAAAATCAGACCCCAACTGGCCACTGCCAGTGAATGCTGGACACCCCCTGGGGTCTGCTGCCATTGCCCCGCCAGACTGTGGATATCACAGACACTGTGGGTCAACTTCTACTTATTCCCGTGTAACTCAGTCCAGATTCAAAGTCCCATGTAAGAGCATCCAGTCTACCAAGAAGCTTGGGTCGCTTTCTCCCCTCACCCTAGGCTCACTGTGGGGCAGGGCAGAGGGCAGAAGGTGAGCAGCTGGACATTTTGGCCCTTGTAGTGGGAGAAGAGATCTTGCCACCCACAAAAATTCCCCAGTGGGAAGTTCCCAAACAGTATAAGGAGGAGAGGGTAAGATACTGGGCAACCAAAAATATTACAAATATTCATTATGTCCATCTTTCAGGAATATGAAGACATATAAAGGAATCTTGCCCTATCCACCAGCAACTACTTCATTTTTTACAATTGTAGGCAATAGGTGACTGAATTAGCAATCACTTGATTTAAACCAAGCCATACATACACGCATGCACACGCACACAAATTGATCCACTGATTTTTCTTCTATGTTTACTAGTATTCCTGTTGCGAAAGGAAAACCTTTTTTGTTGTTGCAGGTTAAAGAAAGGAGATGGTCACAGGTGTTGCTCAATTGCACCCATAGCATGGCCCCTAACCTCACAGGATGATTGGACACTAGTGTATTTTACCAAAGAGATTACAATTGGGAGGAGCCAAATTCATCCCTGTGGAGAACCAGGAAGTCCTACGAAAGGACCCCTTTTCAAAAGATGCTCCCTCATAGCCTCTTGCTGAAAAGGGGAAGGTCATCTGGGGCATTGTTCTCCTGTTTACTTTGGTTCCTGAATGAGCCCCTGTGCTTTTTTATTATCTTATCTGCTATTTGTAAATCAAGAGCATTAGGAAAATCTACCCGCCCGGAACTCAGTTTCACATTTAGCCTTGTGTAGCTGCCTTATTTATATGACCATTCCTCATTCAGGAATACTCATAAACATTATGTCTGGGCTGTTGTTGTTTCAGATCACTAATGCCTCGGAAGGCAGGAGCCCTGTCTGTTTAATTAATTGTGTTTAACACCAGACATTGGTCATTACGTGTAAGGCTTTTAATGCTGCTGTGGAACATAACAGTAATAAAATACTCCCCCCAGTTATAGCAAACATAATCTCTCTTCATATAAGACAGGGTTGGCAAACAACAGTCTGGGGGGCCAAATGCAGCTTACTCTCTCTTTTTGTCTGTGTTTGTAAATAAAGTTTTATTCAAACACAGTCATGCTCATTTGTTTACATAGTCTGCGACTGGTTTCCTGCTACAATGGCAGGGTTGAGTAGTTGTGTCAGAGATTGTATGGCCTGCAAAGCCTAAATTATATATTACCTGGCCATTCACCAGAAAAGCTTGTTGACCATTGATCTACATTACTGGTTATTACCTTAGATGGTAAGATGGGATCACCTGTAAAATCCCCCCAAAATGAAGATCCCTGGCCCCACACCAACACCTCAAATCAAAATCTCTAGTGTCAGAGCTCGAGAAACACAGTTTTTCAAAGTTTACAACAAAACTGAGAATCACCAGCCTAATGCGGCACACAGCACCTAGTATAATTTGAAAATAACTCTCATTCATTGAGTATCTGTTAGATGTCAGGCATTGTACTTGAGGGTCTCCATGTATTTTCTCATTTTAATCTCCTAAAACCCATCTTAGATACATTTTACAATCCTTAGTTTAAAGGAAATCAAGACTTTCTAAGCTTAGCTTGTACAAGCTCACATAACTAGGAAGTAGTGGAGCAAGGGTCGGTGCCAGGTCTTTCTACGTGCCCAGGGTCGACAAGAGAGGACAAATATCCGGGTGGAGAAGAACTCTGACTCTCATCAGGGAGATTGCTCTTGAGATTGCTTTTCCTCTGGGAGAGCTGTAGGTGTCTCCCGCCACGGAAGCTACACCGGCCTGCAGGAGAAGGACCGGCCTACCTCCGGCTGCAGACTCTCCTGTTCATAGAAGGTAGCGCCGCTGAGAAAAGCCTGAAGCCTCCGCCTAAGACTTTATGCAAAGGTAGAGGAGGTGAGAGGGAAATAAACTCATGGATATGAAGCTGAAGCTGAGTATTCATCTTCAGTGAGAACTCTACCACGGGGACATCTTTCCATCTGGGTCGTGACCTGCCTCCAAGGGGCAGAGCTCATCTTTAGCCTCTAACCTCTTGGAACATCATAAAGAACTCTGAAGACTCCCCTAAGTCTGGATCCTAGAAAGTAAGGCATGGAGCAAAAAGAAGTTTCCTCTCCTTGTTTAAGGCTCACTTTGGAATTCTGGTTTCCTGAAAGATTTACACATTAATGTCCCACTTTTTCTTAACCGGGGACTCATGGCATGAGAAACCTAAGAGCCCAACAGATATTGAACGTACATTTGTGCTAGAGGATGTCATTTGGCTACAAAACATATTTGACCTCAGTATATCTATAATTGCTTATTTAGATAAGATGGAACTCTAAATGGGGTTCAGACGATTAGCTATATAAATAGTAATCCTTTCACACTAGTCTTGAGTCTATTCACATTCTGGTGTTTTCTAGTATCTGGTGGTACTACTCAGATAATTTTGGTAATCAATTTTTTATTTTAGTATCCTATTTCTGGTCGCTAATTTATACCCTCAAAACCATTGATATTTTATGATATAAGGAGTAATTAGAAAAAGAAAAGCTTCAGACTTAACTGGGTATATTTAAAATTGTACATTCACAAGGGTGCCTTTTATTCATAAGTATAATATGTTTTATTTTAAAGGTTTTATTTATTTTTAGAGAGAGGAAGAGAAACATCAAAGTGTGGTTGCCTCTCATGTGTGCCCCCCCCCCCCCCCGGAGACCTGGCCCACGACCCAGGAATGTGCCCTGACTGGGAGTAGAACCAGCAACCCGTTGGTTCCCAGGCCTGTGCTCAGTCCACTGAGCCATACCAGCTGGGGCGTAAGTATGATATTCTTAAAGTGAGCATTTATCATTGTTATGGGCTAAATTGTGTCCATTCCTCTCCCCAAAATTCATATGTGACAGTCCTAAACCTTAGTACCTTAGAATGTGGTGCTATTTGAAGACAGGGCCTTTAAAGAAGTAATGAAGGTAAAATGAGGTCACGTGGGTAGGCCCTCACCCAATATGCCTGGTGTCCTTACAAGAACAGGTGATTAGGACACAAACACAAAGCCTCCACAAGCCAAGGAGAAAAGCCTTGGAAGAAACCTAACCTGCCTACACCTTGCTCTTGAACTTCTAGCCTCCAGAGAGTTTTGAAAAATTTCTGTTGTTTAAGCCGTCTAGTCTGTGGTATTAGTCATGGAAGCCCTAGCAGACTGATACAATAAGGAAGAAAACAGTATTCCACACAGTTTTGTCCCGTGAAATATAGAGCTGCTTTCTCTTATGACACTTTAAAGTAGTGCCTAGAATGGGCCTCTTTGTTGAAAGTCGTCTGATGCCTCTTTAGTAAAAAGGTGCTGTTTCCCAGCACTCTAAGATAAGTCCCAGAAGGTCAGTTGAAGTTCAGACATGCTCAATGTTGAGCTGGAGGCCTTCATGGGAGGTAGGTCATCTTGGAAGTAACTTCAAGAAGGACTCAGAAACATCATTTTATTTAGCTCTTTTCAAATCAAGTCTACAGGGAGCTAGTTCCAGAAACCCTAAAACTGACTAGGGTTATATCTGCCACGATTACATCAAATTGTAACCCTGAATCTAAGGCCACCCGCTTGCCCTAGTTTGTAGATGATGACTTGGGACTCATTTGGGACTAGACTCTAGAGGTGATGGGCGGGTCAGAAAATACTGGGTTCCTCATATTTCTTTTGTGTAATTGCTGGGGACATCTTCCTCTATTTCAGGGGTGTCAAATTCATTTTCACCGAGGACCATATTAGCCTCGCGGTTGCCTTCAAGGGGCTGAATGTAATGTTAGGACTGTATAAATGTAACTGCTCCTTAACTAGGGGCAAGGAGCTCAGTGCTGCCACTGTGTAGAAACAAGGTGTTGGGCTGGAAAAACAAGGTGGAGGGCCGGATTCAGCCCACGGGCCTTGTGTTTGCCACCTGTGCTCTATTTCTTATTTATTTCCTAGAGATTTATCTCAGTGAATACTAGTATGCCTTAAAGTTAATGAACAGTAGTAATAGGAGAATGGACTGGGGGAGGGAGTAGGTTATGGAGAATCTATGCATGTATAGAGGAGAGGAGGAAGGATAGAGAGGCCTCACTCCGCCTCCCACCCTTATTTTACCTGAAGCGGGTCAGAAAACGCAAATGACTCAGCTCCAGTACCCCCTGCCTGTGCATGTTCCTGTGTGAGGACCCCATTCCTCCGCCCCCTACACGATCATGTACACTGAACAGTTCTCAGGTCCCAGCTGCACTTTAAGCAGGTGTTGTAGTTCATCCACACTCTAGTCTCTCCCTTCCCGCCTCCCATTCCTTACTCTTCCTCATTCCTACCCTCCTTGAATGGAGAGCTGACTGTACTTCTGTGCCACTGGGTACACCTCTAACCTCATACATAGTATTGCCACCTGTCAAAAGGTAGGTTCTGAGACATTAGAATGAAGATTCCTGCTATTTCTGCCTTTTCACCGAACTTTGTAGTATCTATGCAATAATCTATTTTACACTCTACTCATCAACTTGCCTACCTTATTGGATTTCTCCCATTACATTGTTACATTTTTTTAAGGCAGGGACACATGACACATTCATCTTTGGATTTTCTCCTCCCATCCCAGCCTTTCCAGCTCTCTAGGCTCCTCCATAATAACACAGTATTTACAAATAAGAAGTCAGACATATGATCCAAGCAGCCTTTCTCAGACTGTCTCCTTTGCTGAAATAAATGGGTTGCTATCCAAGGTCTTTCTAGCCTTAATATAAGAAACCATGCTTTAGGTCGACAATTACACATTCCAGAGCAACTTTAAGGAATGCAGTAGCTTTAAAAAACATCGCTCAGTGTAACCTAAAAAGCATAGGCTATTCTCATTAATATATTCGCACACACATACATAATCTAAGGAAAAACAATATAGTACAGGCCTATCAGAAAATATATTGAAAGAAATCCATAAGGCATTACTCTGATTTGCATGTGATCTAAAAAACAGTATTAATATTTTTTAGGGTTCATGCTAAGAGCAAAAATATTATTTGATGACATCCTCATTTGATCAAGAAACCAAAGACTATAATGACATATACACAAGATGAATGTTTTTTTAATTTTGAATACTTACTATGTGCCACATGCTGTTCTAAGTCCTTTACACGAAATGACTCATTTAATTTTCACACTGTAGCAAATGGTGGAGGACCAGGCAGAGTCTAAATTTCTAAGCATTCCATATTAGAATTAAGTAGTAAAATATACTATAAAGCTACATTGTTTAAATTGTGTTAAAGCAACAAAACAGTGATTTTTAAGTGCAAATGACTATAAAACATTTAACCTGTTTGTCTTCAGTAATTCATTCTTAATGCATTATCTTAGTTCAAGGTATTTCTCAAACACTACTTCACTGTATTCGTACAAAATTCATTGAATTAAAATAAATTATACAATATTAGGTGTTTAGAAGGTTAAATATATATAACTTAAATTTCAACATCTTATTTAATCTTATTTGTATTAATTCTCAATACCCTGAAAATTGTTACTATTACATAAACAATAACATAGTGAAAACTTTTAAACAACATAATCAGAAAAAAGGAACTTCATTCACTTGCTAAAATTCTTACAGAATTAATTTGGGAATAAAGTCCAGAATATCTTTTTGCTTACTGAATAACCACATTGTCTT
Organism: Trachops cirrhosus; assembly: GCA_028533065.1. Taxonomy (NCBI): domain Eukaryota; kingdom Metazoa; phylum Chordata; class Mammalia; order Chiroptera; family Phyllostomidae; genus Trachops; species Trachops cirrhosus. The sequence goes on from CM052551.1 coordinate 40,093,733, forward strand.
TCTTCTAAATAGACTCAACCTCAAGGGATAAATTATTCTCCGTATCTTATATGCGTGGCCTAACTGGGGAGTGTAAAGCATATAAATGACTTCTCGTAGATTAGTTTTTTATTGTAAACAATTCAGTATTTTCTTCAAAGCTGCTCTTCTCCCTTTTCTGCCAAGTGTTTAATTGTATCATTAAAATGAATTTTGGGAAGCTCCTTCATTTTAAACTTACTTTTAACTGAAATATTAATGAAATAAATTTAACTTAAAAATTCTATTTTTTAAGGGAACCTTGAAGAGGCTTTACCAACTGAGGTACTACTATTAATAGTTCAAGGAATTATATTATCTAGGTTGCTAGGTTGTAATGGAAGTTACTGGCTTCCCCTAAGCAACTTAAGTTGGCATGTTTGCCTAGCAACAGCCGCTAAAACCTTCTGTTGTGGAAGGTTCCCTAGGAGTGAAAAGAAGGGAGGAGGAGGAGAAGCAGGAACAGTTTAATCTGTTTTTCCTAGCAGAGGACCGAGGCAGGGCTGCTCCAGGTGGAAGATAGTCTGTAGGTTAGCGCAGGCTGGCCTAATCCCTCTGTGGAAGCTGGGAAATTTGCTCTCGGTAGGACTGGGGTTACTAATTAGTAGGTTGAAGACAAGGTTACAGATTTCGTTCACTTCAAAGGCAGTCATTTCCAATCAATAGAAAGACATCAATAGGTCTAAAAGGAGCTGAAATCTGAGTAGCAGGAGGATGCTAGCAATTTAAAAAGAACTCTCCCCTGCCCAGAGTTTAGGAAGGTGTGTGACATATTATTTACAGATAATAGAAAAAACTCTGTCTGTCCTAGTGACTGGATTTTATCACGAGAAAGGCAGAAGCGTCTCTAAATAGAGTACAGCACTTTCCGTGGTATTGGCGATGCAAGCAGCGGAGGAAGGACAGGAAAGCAAAATCTCTGCGCCCTTGGCAAAAAAAAAAAAAAAAAAATAGGGATGGCGATGCAGACCACTACTAACTGGGTGCATATTTGTGGAACATCTCTCTCCTTTGTTCTAGTAAAACGATTTCTTTTGAAATTAGGGCTGCATGGTACGAGAAGCATTCCATTTCCCTCCCTTCTCAAACTCCAGGACCTGGCTAAACCGAATTGCTTTGTAGGGGTCTCCCATTACCCCAGAGCAAAGTGACTCCTTCTCCCTAAGGGAGAAGAAACTTTCAGTCCTCACGAAGTTAGCTTTTAGGTCCCGGAGCTCTTCCAGGAGCCGAATCTTTCCGTGTCCCCTCCCGCCCCCCCGCCCCTTCCTAGCCTAGAGAGCTCTTACAGTTCTCCGGGGCCTGGGGACACTTTCTGGAGCGGTGAGTGTGCGGGCCTGTGGCCCGGTCCGCCCTGGTGGGAGGCCGAACTCTTTGGGAACTCCTGAGAGGAGTGACTAAGGCAAAGCTGGTGTGATGAAGAACCTGCCCAACGTGAAATAAGAACAAATTCTTCTGGGGTGGGGGAGGCGAGCTGATGCAAAGGAACAATTAGAACGGAGGGACGGGAGCTGAGAAAGCCAAGGGACTGAGGCAGTGCGGGGTGGGATTGCACCGTCAAGCATTTTCCAATTCACCTTCACTGCCCGGCCACCTGCCCGTCCGGCGCAGGGGCTCGAGGGGGTTGGGCCGGGCGGGCGCAGGAACCTGTTAGCCGGCTCTGGGCGTGTTGCGGGGTGGAGCGCGTCGCCAGCCTCCCCGCGGGGCGTCAGCGGCGGGTGACTCAGAGCCATCCCTCCGCGCTGGCCCCGCCCTCCACTGGCCCCGCCCCCGGAAGGAGGGACCTCGCCCCGGGCTCCGCCCTGGGCTCCGCCCCAGTCTCCGGGGCGGGCGGGAGCCCGAGGAAGAGGAAGGGGGCGAGAACGAGAGCGACCGGGCGGAGGAGGAGGAGGAGGAGGAGGAGGAGGAAGAGGAGGCCGACCAACAAGATGGCCCCTGCTGCCGGAGCAGCCTCAGCAGCAGCAGGTGGGGGGCCGGAGGCGGCGCTGGCGGTGGCGGCGGCCGGGGCCCGGCGGCCTGGGACAGAGTCCGAGTCGACGGTGGCGGCGGCGGCGGCGGCGGCGGTGGCTGCCGCGGCGGTGGCGACGGCCGCGGGGACTCGGAGCTGAGAGGAGCTGCTGCTCGGACCAGCGCGGTGAGCGAGCGAGCGAGCGAGCCGGCGGCGGCGGCGGCGGATTGGGGAGCGGGGCGGCGCGGCGCGGCCGGGCCTCGGTCGGGAACAATAGGCAGCGGCGGCGAGGACCGGGCCGTCCCAGCCGGTGCTCCGCTCCCGGACCGCGTCCGCCCGCCCGCCCGGCCTCGGGCCCTACGAGCGGCCCGGGGGCTTGTCAGTGGCCAGCGGCCTTTAGGCCTCAGGCCTCGGCTTGCCGCCGGGCGGGCCCGCGGGGCGAGTAGGCCGTGGGGAGGTGGGGACGCCGCCCTGGACCGCGGGAGGGGGGCGGGCTGGGGCCGGAGGGAGGGGGCGGCCGGCCGGGAGGGGACCGCGTCCGGGCAGCGCTCCTGGACCCCCCAGCCCGCGGGGCGGCGGGGGGTGGGGTGAAGGCGTCTGTAAACAGGCGCCGCCTCTGCCTCCCTCCCTCCCGGGTCCCCAGCCCCTTCGGGCGCTGTGCTCCCTGCCCCGGCCGAGTGGGTTTTACGACGTCTGCTTCCCTGGGGATGGAGCCAGACAGTCTCCTTTCCTCCGGGTGGCGAGGCGGGGATCGCTGTGGGTGCAGGTGTCTTTTTAAAAGCATGTAAGTGCAACAAGAACAACGACAAAAAAAATGTGCGAGGTCCAAGGTGATTAGCGAGAAGGGGTGGGGAGGGATGGAGGGCTGAGGGATGCCCCTCCTCTTTAAACAGCTCTGGGCTTCGGTTCTCTCTGGACCTCGGGGCAGAGCGGAGCGAGGGCGCTTTGGGAGCGCCGGTAACTCCTGACATCCCGAACAGTCCACGAAACTGGAAACAAAGCCGCTTACTGGCAACGCGGAGACAAACTGTAATGTTTGAATAGAACTTTTCTTCCCACCAAGCGCTGTGCATTATTCATGTGCCGCGGAAGGAACAACGGTAACTGGCGTGCACTGGACCCAGCGAGGCAGCCCCGCAGGAGACGCGAGGGCTCGTCTGCAGGCTAGAACTTCGTGTGTCCTCCTGTCTCATGTTCTAATTTTGGCTTTCAGTAATTCGTCCTAAAATTATTCCAGACCAGGCCGTTCCTCTGAGTTGGACGTGTGGTTTCTGAAGCAGATTTCATGCGATTTCAAAACGTTGTTACAATTTTCAAAAATTGGCAACAACTGTTCTTTTTTGACTGTTTTGGCTTATCAAGAGACAGCTGTTCATTATATTTGCCCTTATGGTAGTGGTGTATGAAACTTCAACGAGGAATTGGTATTTCTCCTAAACTTAGTTTTTGAAAGGCATCTACCAAGCCCATTTCCAAGGGAGGGAGAAAAATGATTCGAGTTTCTTCTATTGCAGTTTCTGCCTAGGTGTGCAGAAATTCATATTAAAATTGTTTGGATGCCTTGCTTGCCAGTCTTCAGCACTCAGTGGGATGATCCATCTAGTTTGTGTTCTTAAAAGAAGGATTGACCTGTGCAGAGAACATGCCAGTTAATGTTGCTCGCCCATGTGTATAGTAATTGAAAGCGTTTTCAGGGTGTGTAGTATACGAAATTGAATGAGCTGCACTAGGTCTTCGTTCTTCCACAAGAGTTGAGAGTAAATAGACTAGCAATTGGATAAACGTGGAGGTGGAACTGTCTTGTGCAGGACTGAACTAGAGAGGATGTGTGTGAATGGCTCTCACGTTATGCACAGCTTCAGTAATGTGCATGTTTTGACTTTTCAAGTGACGGGGGAAAGAACAACTTTCGCGTGGCTCCTGGTAGTGTGAATTTTCTGGGAATAAGTTTCAGAAGGGAAACTTTTAAGTGTTCAAATCTATGATTTTTTTTATGCTGAATTTTGTTAGGTCAGTACAGAATGCAAGTGAAGTTTATATTGCAGTGATTCTTAAATTTTTCTGTGACCCTAAAGCTATTGCACTTTTAGTAACTTCAAAGTTTGTAAATTGTAAGTGGTTAGTGTGCTTTGTTATGAAAAAAAATCTCATGTTGTGTCAAGAACTAATTTGCCTCATACCTAATATCATTTTTCTGAAAACAAAGCTTTTTAAGTGTTAAGGTTTTGAATTTGATATCGGATGTTGATCCAGCAATTTATAGGTTAAATCAGGGTCCCTATTTCTGTTTAATATTGAGAAATCTCTTAGAGAATTCTGTTTTTATATGTCAAAACTTCTTAAAGATGTGATCTCTCAACTGTCATATCTTCATTATCAATGTTTATTCTGATTATTTCCGTTCAGAATTTCTCAACTAATATTTAAGAATTTTCTTCTAAGAAGTTTCAGGACCATAGCTTAAGAATCAGATTTGCATCTTTTGGTAATATTGAAAGTTAATGTATGTTTGATTTATTTGAAAATACTTGAAAAAGTTTTTTTCTACATAAAAAATTGAAGTTTTTCAAAGTAACTTTGTTGAAGGAATAAAAACATTCTCATTTAATTCCCCTAGTTAGGCTGTAATATTCTCATTTTATCTATGAAGAATCTGAGGCTAGGAGTAGCTAAGTAGCAAAAAGTCCACATAATTAATAGGTAAAAGTTTACTCAAACCTAGGTGTCGTGACAAATTAGATGCTTTACTACTGCTACCATGTATCTCAAGGTTAAACTTTGAAGCATCTTGTTCTGACCATGAACTATGTCTTGAAATACTGTACTTGCCTGTAGCCCTAACATCCTTTTTATTATCATTATTTGTATCCTGCCAAATACTTACAAGTTTGAGAAAATATTTATTCATGTGAATGACAAAAGAAACACTTTTGCTTTTGCGGGTCTAAATCCTTTGAGTAGAGAAACTCATACCATTTACATAGGAGAGACTTGTGGAATTGCTGTAATTGTTTCATGACTTGAACTTGTTATATAAGCAGTTACTAAGTTGTGCCTTTGAAATACATAATGAAAATTAAAAAATGACTTTAGTGACTTTCAGTGGTGTTTAAAGTTGAGTAGGCCAACATTTGAAATTCTTCATTTACATTTTTAAAAGGCATAGACCATTTAGAATTCTGCAGCATTTTTTTTTTCAATCTCCAGATCTTAGGGCTTGAAATGGAGTTTGATGGGGTCTAATCAGTCTACACTTGCATATATCTTCAAAGTGGTTGGCATCCAACTGAGTGAAGAATAAACTGATAAATGATCCTTGTTTGGTGGACACCTCGGAGCAAGATGTTCCTTGGCAGGGTATGCTGACCTGGTTAGCTCTGGCCCTGCCGGTGCTCAGACTGCATGCGTCTTTGGGGTTGGTTTCCAGTGGATCTACATTCTCAGACTGGCCTGCACAGGAACAGTCACAGTAGCTCTCGAAATGAGCCTGTTCCGGAGTGTCGCCTTTAAGACTCCTCTTTTGTTTAATCCTGGAGTCTAGACGGGATTTGCAGTAGCCTTAGAGGTTATGACATCAGATTAATTTTGCCAGGCATTTTATACACAGGAATTTTTCTCCAAAGTTTCTTAAGGTAGATTCTATACATTTTCAAGTGTGAAGTGTACTACTTAAAGTAATGTTGGCCTGCATCCCTAAGACAGTTAGCTCTAGCATCTTTATTTATGTCTGTGCCGGTCATTCTTGTGCTTGTTTACTTTTTATGTAACATCACAGACTTCTTATCAGCTCACAATGTTTTCCTGATTGGTTGAGGTTTGGGAAAAGAAGTGTAGTAAAAAATTTGAATTACCCTTACATGCACAGTTAAGCTGACTGAAATTGCATTCTGTCATAGAGGAATAAATGTTTTAAGGTTCACTGATATTTTTCTTTGAGACTATGTACAAAAGTATGTCAGCAATATTCTTTTGATGTTTGTTGAGCATTTTAGCACTGATGTCAGTATACTCCTGAGCAAATATGGTAATAATTTAACTTGTAGTGCATTTTAGCTAAAATCTCTAAGATCTAAACAGAATTTGAACATGGTAACAATATTTTGAAGAAGAGAAGAGTTCTAAAGGGGTCAATTTTATCTATCTTAGCACTCATTTTTTTCTTGAGGTTTAATTCATATAACAAAAATTAACCAGAAAACAGTATAGTAGCAGTACATTCACAATGTTCCACAACTAACACCTCTAATTCCATAATATTTTGATCACCCCAAAAGGAAACTGCATTGTTAAGCAGTTACTTTCCATCCTCTCTCTCCCTGGTTTCTGGCTACCACCATTGTACTTTCTGACTCTTTGGATTTAATGGGAAATTGTTTTGAGCCAAGATGGAAGAGTGCTATGTATAGTTGAAATTGCAGAAAAAACTTTAGGATATGATTGTTAGCGATCAAAACCCACCTCTTTCGGAGCATGCTTTTCCAAGTACAGTAGGCTGCCACATTTTTATGGAAGGAAAGATGGAAATCACAACAGTGTGCAGTTTCAGTTCGGATCACTCCGAAGGAGCTGCACGCACTCTCAGACCATTTGTGTGTCCTCATTGGGCTGTGAGCATTGACTAAGTGTCAGTGTTACATACAAATGTAAGTGGTATTTAGTCTGTCATCTACAAGTTGTTTGCCTTTTGGTTTTTCTCAATTTATAGAAACAACTTGGAACATGAACAGACTTATTCGGGCTTATTTGAGGTTACCATATTTTTAGGACTATAAGACACACCGGACCATAAGATGCACCTAGGTTTTTAGAGGAGGAAAATAGGAAAAAAAAATTTTGAAGGAAAAAATGTGGTAAAATATATAATAACATAAATAACATAATATTTCACCAATGTAAATGTAAACTACATTTACTAGCCAGGTAAGCTACATTTGGACTATAAGACGCACCCCTCTTCCCCCCAAATTTGGGGGGTGCGTCTTATAGTCTGAAAAATACGGTATATTGGGAAATGATTGTTAGATTGAAATTCTTTGATTCTATGCTCATGAATCTAACTCTGTGACCATTTTATTCAGTTAATTTTTGAGAATATTTGGAGTTATGATTTGTCTGGCACTCTGCATTTAATCTCTTGTTAGATAAATCTTAGAACCTTGATCTTGGCTTTATATGTGACTCGGTCCAAAAACATAAGACACTGTTATAGAACCAATTGGTATTTAGCTTTTTTGGATTGTTTTAGATGGTTGATTGAGGAACAAAACAATTAGGTTTGTTTTTCTTTCTGGGATAATGTAATAAAGTTGGACTTTCTGTAAATTTAAAGTTTCTACTAAGTGTGAAGTTTCAGTTTTGGGCTTCAAAATATTCTTTTATCCTTATCTTAAATTCAGAACGGTACTTCCCCAAGTTAAATTGAAATCTTAAAATGTATGACAAGAAGTGAAATACAGATTTCATGCTATTAGTAAAGGAGGTCTAAGTGGAAAAGAAGAATTTAAATTTTGATACTAATCTCTCCCTTTTTAGGGAAAGTGTAATTAATAACTTTAGGTCTTAGGACAACTTAAGAAGTTATGAGAAAGAATTGAGAATATTTAGGGTTCAATGCACTAAAATTTTTGCTTTTTTTTAACTGAGTATTTTTTTTCAGGACAGTATCTGTTTTTTATAAATATATTTCTTTATTTTTGTATATCATTAATTTCTTATAGCAGCCTTTATTGGAAAGCTAGTAGACTAAATTTAATCATAAAATAACATCTTTAAGTGGGTGATATTCAGAGAGCTGTGCTTGAAAATGTGGTTTAGTGGAAGGTTTGTGAATGAAGCAGAATTGTTATATTTCTAGCTTTATTACAGAACAGTGTTTTATCTATCCAGCTTCCAGTTTGGGATAAGAAGTAGATAAAAAAGACCTTTAATTCTCACACAATTAATGAACTGAGTCATCTGGCTAAGGCACTGGCTTAGAAGAGCTCTTACTTTGTACTAATTCTAAGAAGTTTGTCTGTTTTCTAATCCCACAGCAGATTAAAAGGTGCCAGTCAGAGGTGGGAGTGGAAGCAGTAAGGGGACGGAGGACAGGAAGGAGGGTGTCAGGGAGGAAACCACAATGGGGGGGGGCAATGCAGTGGAGGGACAGGACCTCATGAGACTCTGAGTGTATCGTTAACTAACTATTGTATTGTGCTATATGATCTATTCAAAAGGTTTAGAGAAGAATAAGAAAGAAAAAAGATGACTTCAGATTTTAAGAGTTCCTGATGAAAAATTTGTTGTAGGAAAGATTCACTTATGGTTGATATCTTAGGAATCATAAAAATATACACAGGGCATATTAGACCATGGACTTCGGAGTCAGATCTAGCTAGGTTCTCATCTTCCACCACTTAAATGTTATGGTTCTTCACCTGTAAAAACAGAAATGGTAATAACTTCCCTCAAAGATTGTTTTGAAATTCAAATGAGATAACACATACCTTTATAGTATCTCACATCAGTACCCACTGAATAAATGTTTTCCTCCTTAAATTTTGTTTAACAAAAATCATTTTAGAAAGCTATTCATCTAGAATGTTTGAAACACACAGTTTTATAAAATGTTAATATTCAAGCTACGTATAAACTTTGTGTAGTTTAGCATTAACTGTGTTTGTATTTTTGGGGTGGTGGCCAGAAATGAAATGCTGTTCTCATTTTTTCCCACCAGTCTTTCTTTAATGTGAATCTCTACTGTTTAATACCAGCCACTAGCTCATGTGGCTACTTAAATATAGACATTTTTATAGGCTTTATTTTTTGAATAGTTTTAGGTTTATAGAAAAAAATTGCATCAAAAGTACAGTTTCCATCTACAGCTTCCCACAGTTACCTCTGTTAACATGTTGCAGGAGTGTGTTACATTTGTTATAATTGATGAACCAGCACTGGTACATTATTACTAACGAGAGTCCATGTTTACATGAGGGCTCACTCTTTGTGTTGTACAGTTCTATGGGCAAGATTGTCTTCTGTCACTTAATAATGAAGCCCTGGTTGGGCAGCTCAGTTGGTTAGAGCATTGTCCCCACACCCCCAGCTTGCAGGTGTGATCCCTGGTCAGGGCACGTACAAGAAGCATATGTGAGAAACGGATATAGAACATTTCCATCATCTCAGTTCTGTTGAAGAGGACAACATATAGACTGTTTCCCCAAGGTCCAGTTCGCCATTTATGTTCATTCTCAGAGAGAATTTATCTCTTCACAAGGCCTCAATTTATCCTCAAGCCTACATTTTCAGTGCTTTGTCCACCCTGGCCAGGTAGCTCAGTCATGATTCACCAAGGTTGTGGGTTCGATTCCTGGTCAGGGCACATAGATGAATCAACCAATGAACGCTTAAGTAGAACAACAGACTGATATTTCTCTTCTCTCAAGTCAATAAATAAAAAATTAAAAAAATAAATCTTTTATTCCCCCTAAGACCCAGCCTTTCCAAATGTTCGTGGTAGCATGGTTTCTTCCGTTTCCTATCAAGACGTCCATCATCTTTCAGTCCGCTCTTCGCTGTCCCTCATTTGGAGCCACCTTCTCGTTCTTATCCTCCTCTGAACCTTTTGAATACTTATCAGAGGTATGTAGGTCTCAGAGCTAATAAATGGCGTAGCTGAGATGAGAATTTAGATCTCCCTATTTCCAGTTCTCTCTTGGGGTCCCCATTGTTGGGTTTGCTTTTACAATTGCTTTTGAAGTTAGAGTCACCTTATACAAAAGTGATTCTAACTTCAGAATTTATAATCCCCTCATTTATGCAGCGAAGGGATTATGGAGTACTATTCGATTATATACTGTGTAATTTAAAATTTATAAATCAAAACTACAGAGACTGTTGCTATAGATTTAATAAATAGTGATGTATTATCTTATTCTTTAAACAATTAGAATCTTAAATGAAGAAGTTTATCCTATCTAGTGGATGTTTTTTCAATTTATGATGGAAATTTTTTTCTCCAAGTGTGACCCATTTTAGATAACAAATTGATTTCCAGTACTAATACGAATTGGTTGGCAAGGATGAATAGAATTTAACTAAACCCTATTGTTTTCCAGAATTGTTTGTTGGCACTGATTTACATTTGGATACTATTCAAATCCATTTTGATCTGTGCAATCCAAATGGGTCACCATGTGAACTTGGATTTTCCTAAACTCATCATGTTAAAGTTTCCAGAGCTTGAAAAGTGGAGAGCCCCGGGGTCCGTCCCTCCTGTGTGTTGAGGGGGCATCACCGCTGTTTGTGCTCAGAGCAGTCATGCTCCGTACAGCCTGGACCTGACCTTCTCTGCAGGCTGGTTGTGCTCACTCAAAAGTCCGTTTTTGTGGAGACATTCTGTTGAAGAGCAGTAGTCTTCCACAGTTAAGTACTGTACTTAAAAAATACACACCCTTGATTTAAACTTCATTTTGAAATGCTTTCCCTATAATTACTGCTTTTAAAACACACATTTCTATGTCAATTTTCACATTAATTACTCCATTGACAGCAGTTTTTGAACTGCTTTGATTAATACTGTCACTCTTTGCTCGAATCCAGCCTTTCTTTAAATTTATTAAAAACTTAAAGAAAATAAATGTAAGGCATTACATTTACTTAGAAAAATTAAGTTGTGGGTTCTTCGCATCGGCTCATTTGATCCAAGTCAGTTGTCTCAGAAATGTCATTTCGTTCTGTGGGGCTGAACTGGGCGAAAACCTGCTCACAAGGGCATAAAAGACCCTCCAATTTTTTTCTTTCTACCAATATTTTTTTAATGTTGGCTTTTTGAAATAAGAAAATCCTTAGAATAGAAAATGTGTTTAGTAATTTAGACTGTCACAAAGCCTAAACAGGCAATGTTCTTACGAAAGCATCATTGAATATTAAAGTAGTAGGGCCTGTTCCTCTAAATGACTGGCATTAGTCAATTCATTGTACTCAGATGTTAAGATAAAACTTTAATCATCTTTGGGGCATAATGCCAAAATCACCATTATTTGATGATTTTAGGTAACAGAGGGGAAAGAAGGGGACAGCAAATTCTATCAACAGAATCTTCATATTTGAGAGTGATTTCAGGTTCAGTTGTTGATTTTTAAATTTTTTTTGTTTGTAATGACTTTTTAGAGTAAGTTTAGGTTCACAGCAAAATTGAAAAGAAGATACTAAGATTTCCCATAAACTCTTTGCCTGCACACACCTGTAGCTCTTCCTTCATTATCAACATCTGCCACCAGATTGGTACGTTTTGGTACAGTCGCTGAACCTGCATTGACGCTTGAAGGCCGTAGTTTACATTAGGGTTCACTCTTGGTGTTGTACATGCTGGGGTTTGGACAAATGTATGACATTATCCATCATGACGGCAGGTATCATACAGAGCATTTTCATTGCCCTAAAATCCTTTGTGCTCTGCCTGTTCATGCCTTCTTAGGCCAACTCCTAGCACCCACTGATCTTTTTATTGTCCCCATAGTTTGCCTTTTCCAGAATGTCCTATAGTTGGCATTGCTAAAAAAATTGTAATGGCAAAAGCTTTTCTGAAAGAAAGAATTCAGTAAGACTGTGCTAGCTTTTCTGGCTGGTGTGGCTCAGTTGGCTGGAGCTTTGTCCCGTAACCGAGGGGTTGCTGCTTTGATTCCTGTTCAGGGTGCATACCCAGGTTGTGGGTTCTGTCCCCTGCCCGGGCATGTACAGGAGGCATCCCATCAGTGATTCTCTCACACTGTGTTTCTCTTTCTCCTTCTCTCTCTAAAAGCAATGGGGAAAAAAAAAAAAGACTTACGCTAGCCAAAGACCTGGTCCTGGGGCATGCAGTCTCATCCACCAGGGGCAGGGCTGGATGGGGAAGACAGCACGTTCTCCATCCTGGGACTGACTGGGTTCTTTTATGTCAACGGTTTGGGGAAGAAAGATGTAAGTTGTTTTGAGAGAATTTACATTGGCTGTAAACACAGGGGGTGGGAGGAGCTGAAGCGGGCCAGTCTGGGACAGGCGCAGAGGCTGTAAGGGGTGTTGCTTCTTAGGGTTAGTCGTGAGCAGCTGCCCGGAAAGTTCACGCGTAAGCAGGAGGCAGCCACCCGGTGATGGGCTGTTCCGTCTCTCTAGGGAATTGTGGAAATAGCCACCTTAGGGTTGTTTCCGGTTTGTTTTCAGCTTTTATTATAAAGCTGTTACGAATATTCTTATATATTTATATGTCTTTTGGTGGACATATGTAGTCATTGCTCTTGTATAAATACCTGTGAGTAGAATTTTGGGGTCATTTTGTTTGGCCTAAGTAGATACAGCCAGTTTCCCACAGTGAATGTACTGATTTACATAGCCATCAGCATTGTGTGAGAATCTCACGTGTTCATCTTCTCTTTAACACTTGGTACTGTCAGTCTGAAAAATTTTAGCCATTCTGGTGGGTGTATCTCATTGTCATTTAAATTTCCCTGGTGATTAATGGTATCCCGTAATGCTTCAGTAAGCATATAACAGGTATGTATACCCTACCAGGTATGTGTACCCTAACAGGTATGTGTACCCTAACAGGTATGTATACCCTAACAGGTATGTATATCATATGCTTATTGGCCGTTATCATAGGCTCATCCCCTTTTGTGAAATGTCTGCTCGAGTCAGTGGTCCTTTTTTTATTGAGTTGGTTTGTCACCGAAGAAAGTGTAGTAGCAGCTGTGAGGGGGGCGGAGGGAGGCAAGAACACGGGGAGGCGGACGTCAGGTGCAGGTCACGGAGAGCGGGCGCGGTGACTGCGTGCTCTCCGAGGGCAGGGGCTCCTTTGGTTCAGGGTCGTACCTTCAGATCTTCGGACACTGCCGGGCGCGTAGCAGGTGCGCAGTAAGTGTTCTTGGTTTTGCTTTTCAATGAATGAGTACAGACCTCACTCTGGAGAGTAGAGGTGGACGGGCAGCTACAGATGCCAGAGATGGTAAGGCTTTTTAACGGGGGTAAAAGAGAATGGAATCTAGGATGATCACCACATTGCCAGGTGGGTAGGCACAGGAGTGTCAGGTTGGATAGTGGCGGCGCCAAAGAAGTACAGGCGACAGAAGGAATTACCGTTTTAGAAGTAGGGATAAGTTACGTTGCCGTGTAACCTTGAACATCTTTCCTAACATCTGTGCCTCAGTTTCCTCAACTCTAAAATTAAGCCATAATGATGCCTAATTGGGTCATTGTGAGGACTGAGATAAAGCTTGTAAAACACTTAGTACAGTGCCTGGTACGTAGCCCAAACTCAAAAAGGTTAGAGATAGAAACAAACAAAAGTCCCCGTCATTACAGAATTTACATTTTAGTAGTAGTGGGTGCACACTAGAGCAGAATAAGTAAAAGAGCAGTGTATTGGATGGTGAGAAGTATTCGGGAGAAAAACGAGTCAGGAAGGAGGTGAGAAGCACAGTGCACGCGAGGTGGTGGTGGAATGGCGGTTGACGGGTCATTTTAAGTGAGGCAGTGAGTGTGGCCCTTCCTGAGGAAGTTCACACGTCGGAGGGAAGTGGGGGAAAGGTTTGCGTTTAGGGGGAAAGTGGGACAGACCGTTCATAGTTTTTTAAGATAAGAAAGCAGGGCTCCCTATTTTTACCGACGAACAGAGTATAATATGATATTAGTATATCTATTTATTGTGCAACTGGGGCAGTTAGAGTAGGCATCTCAACCTTTTATCTCTTCCTCCCTGCAACACACACAGGAACTACCAAACCTAAGCATGCATTTAATCCCTAAGAGACTGTCATTAATACTTTGGAAGAAGTATTTTCTGTTCAACTCTGTTGTATTAGCGATAAATCAGTAGGTTCTCTAACAGCTACTACTTGGGAATCAGCAAAATACCTTCTCTATAATTTACATACTTGTTCCAATGTACGGTCAAACCTCGGTTCTCAAATGTCTCCCCTCTGGAACAACTTGGTTCATAACTAAGATGTTCACGAAAAAACTGCCTCGGGCCTCTAACAAAACTTCCATTCTCAAATCTCCACCTGACAACCCTTTCGTGCTGAAACCTGTGTGCTGAGTCATGCGTCTCTCAGGTGACAAGCAAAAATGATTTGGTTTTTGAACAAACTGCTTCTCAAACAGCCTTCCAGAACAAACGAAGTCCCAGAACCAAGGTTCAGCTGCATAAACAAGATATATTGTAGCCACAGGCTTCTGTGTGTGAAGTCCAGGTAGCAATTTGTCCGTTCTTTTAAACTCAAAATGAAGTTTTGCCTGGGATAATGGTCCAGAAGCAATTCTAAAATGGGAAGTAAATGCGTACCTCTTTATTTGGTAGCTTTATTTTTCGAGTATGTGTAATTGAAAGTCACTGTGACTTTTTTCCTGGAAATAGTTAATATTCTATTAGATATAGTCCATAAAATAAACAGAAAGTAATGTAAATGATCTTAAGCCTTGGCCAGCAGATTATGGGGACAATGTTTTAATAACATTAATATTATTGCTATTTTATTATTGTTATTAAATATGTTAGATTATATCTTTAAAATGCAAAAATTCCCTAGGTCATAGTATACACTCCAGTATCACCTGACCACTGCAAAAAATATGTTGCCCATGGACCTTGCCTATTCTGAAAACATTAAAGGGAATGTTTTGTAATAGTTTAAAGTGTAAGTAGGAAAAAATCTAACAGCTATAACGTTGAGTGAAAGGAGCCCAAATGCAAAAGGATACGCACCAATGGTCTCATTACACAGAGCTTTAAACTGGGCAAAACTCATCCACAGTATTAAGTTGGAGTGGTAGTGACCTTAGGGGAAGAATAAAGGACTGGGGGTTGGGAGGGGGGCCTTCTGGGGGCTGGTAATTTGTAATCTGGGTGCACAGGTGTGCTCACTTGTGACAGTGCATTGAGCTGCATGTCTCCATCTGTGTAGCTTGGCATGTGCATGTCACACGTTAATACATTTTGTGTGAAATGAGGAGCCATTTTCTGTCTTAGTCCTCTGAATATTTCTAAGTGTGTTCTAACAAAATATTCTTGTGGCTCTCTTCAAAAGAAATAGATGTCATCACCTGGTTTTTGTTTGTCTTTTAAACAAACCAGTAGGGTTAAATAGTTCCAGGGTTCCTGTGCTAGCCTAGTGTGCGGCCCGTCACAGATAGTGCTCCATATATATTTGATAGCGCTCTCGTTGGGCATAGTATTCTGTGGACGCCTTTCAGGGCCCGCTGCTTTGTAGTGTTATTTGAATGTTATATGTATCTGCTTGTTGAGCTGTGCATGCTAATGGTGGACGCTAAGGCTTTAAAGTTTTCCATTGGCCTAATTGACTTTCCATGGGAGAAAACAAGTATTTCAGCTTGATAGGTTTGCTGGCTTTTTCTGTGTTAAAACCATAGAGCAAATGGAAGAGAGGAGGGAAAACCCAAGAAATTCTCTGATTATAAGGAATTTACAATTCAGTTATAGCCTAGCTTTGTTTGATTGGGGATACTGTTAACAGGGACACCAGTTAAGAAATTGTCACAGTAATCTAGGTAAGAGATGTTGGTAGCCTAAACTTAGCTCTTGGGAATGGATGGGAGAGTTTCAAGAAACGTTGAAGAAATAAAATGAATAGGATGAGGTGGCGGCTTGTTAGTTGAGGAGGCAGATTTGAGGAAAAGGAAATAGGCAGGGGTGATACCCCATACCTTTGTCAACAGCTTCATCACTCAGTCACCGACTTCGAGATCCAAAGGCCTGGTTAGGCTGAGATGGTTTGAGACCGAAGTTGGACATGGATGACTGATAGCCAACTGGTTATATGGCCCTGGCCCTCAGACCTCTGAACTTGAGCTGTAGATTGGGAAGTCAGCAGCATCTGGTCGAGAGTTGAGAGCTGATACATCCATGATATCACTCGAGGAAAGTTTGTAAAGAGAAGTGAGGAAGGAATTCTGAGGGAACCGTGTGTACGCCCAGGGTAGGCAGAGAATGGGGGGGCGCTCCAGAGAGGCACCCATGGCGTGGCCTGTCAGTGAGATGCTCGGACAGTACACCCCATGGAAGCCAAGACGGTAGCCTTTGCTGGAGTAACTGGTCAACGTTGTTACATGCTGTAGAGAAAGAAGTGAGGTAAGGACCGCAGTGTGACCATTCAGTTCCGTGTGGAGGTGTTGATGTGCCAGTTCAGAGTCCTTTCTAAATAGTGGTTGGGAAGGAATGGCAGCTCGGAAAGGGAGGGGTGAGGGAGGAGAGACTAGACAGGGACAGGGATTGAATGACTTTCTTTTTTTCAATTAAATAAGACAGGTTGGAGATATAAACGTGTTTTTTAACCGTTCTGAACAAGGATTTAAGCGTGCTGGTGGGGAAAGGAATAGTAAAGAGGGATAAGTGAAAGCAACAGTATTGGTGCTGCTCCTTAAAATGTGTCACTGTCATTGGGTTCCTCAGTCTGTGGTTAGTATTTAACAATCTGAGAGAGAAGTTTATGAGGCATAAGTTAGAGTTTCTTTTCGTTGTGAGCATTTTCCCTACATTCAAGGTTACTGACTACTTGTCAATCAGGTTTGTCATTGTGTCTCAGAATAACTTCTGGGGACACTGGGAGCAAGCTTCCTCCGTAAAATGGAGCCATTATTACAGCAGGAGGATGGTTTCAAAATGTGACCTGAAAAACTGAAGTCTTAGTAAAATGTCTGGCCTAATCTTCAAAATTTATTCATGACTCTTTTGTATTAGGACTGAGTTATCTTTATAATTTAGCAAAGAATGTTATTAATTAAGGAGACATCAATTTTTACAAAGAGAACAACCAGTTTCAGAAATTTGTTTATGGGGGTGGGTGGGTCGGGGAAAAGAGGTGGTGGGAAAATGGAGACAACTGTACTTGAACGGCAATTTAAAAAAAAGGAAGAAAAAATTTGTATTTCATTTGAAAGCAGTTAACAAGGTGACAGATCAACTAAAATGCATAGTGTATTCCAAAATAGTCCTGATTTTGCCCTGACTGGTGTGACTCGGTTGGTTGGTGTCATCCCTCAAAGTGAAAGGTCGCAGGGTCGATTCTCCCTCAGGGCGCGTGCCTGGGTTGAGGTTTCTGTCCTGGGTCCTTCGGGGTGTGTGCCAGAGACAGCCGATGGAGTTTCCCACATTGATTATTCCTCTCCCTTTAAAGAAAATAGCCCTGCTTTTGGTCATTAGCTCTCATTAAGTCCTTGGTTTGGACTACCACTAACTGGTGATGACACATTTATACTCGAGGGAATGGTGTATGTGCTCCTCCGCAGAGTGTTAATGCAGAAACTGAAATCAGAAAATAACCCTTTGCTGTTTTGCTATAATGGATACATTTTTCCTGCTTAGTATCTCAGTCTTTTAAAGATGATGCTTTTGAGTCTGGCCTTTTCATCCTATCACCTCTTGATTACCCCAATTGTCCTCTTCAGTATAGCACATTTGTACACAGTGTATAACTTTGTTACGTAGAACAGAAACCTGGAGCCTCAGACTGTGTACACAAAGTTAGAAACCGCCATTCACATCTTAGAGTACTGTTTCAACTTCCCATCAGGAGGCCTCTGGGGGAAATGGTTTTATCTTTTCTACTGTTTCTTTTTCATTTGGAATTAAATTGAAAGTAGAAATGTTTCTTTTTGTCGTCCCCCCCCCCCACACACACACACACACTGGGAATGTAAGACACCTAAATTAACCCTTTGCAGCTTTGTTAACCCTTCTCTATCAAGTTCTATTTTTCAGGCCTTTCTCCCTTTAAATCATAAGACCTTCTCTTCATACTTACCCCAAATATTTCTCCATCAGTACCAACATTAGCATATGGAATTATTTATATCTAGGATGTTGTATACAGTGTAGGATTATAATTTAATCCATATATTTTGGGAAGAGATATTTTTATAATCAAAATTGGGTCTTCACAGGATATTGCTGGAAAAACCTCAGTCCTTCTAAAAAAATCTCAGACTACTATTTTATTTATAAATTAATTGATATTCTGCTGAGAATGATAACACTGAGTAGCGTTGTAGTAATAAGCCTTCATTTCTTCTTCTTTTTTATTTCTTGCTTTTAGCTTCATTTTTCAAGATAGCTAAAACTTTTTCTCCGATGTTGTCCTGTGTGTTGGTTGCTATGGAAATGTTCTGGAAAAATGGCAGGTTAAGGCCAAGAATAATGAGTTAAATTCATTTCATAGGGCAGGGCAGGTGGGAACAGATCAAGATTGTCTTTTTGCAGACAATGGGTTTTATTTGATATATCTTTCTCAAAACAATTTACACTTCAAAGAAGAGCTGAGTTTTTAGTCTCAGCTCCATAATTTTTAGCTTTGGGCAGGTTATTTAATGCCTCAGAAACTCAAGAGTTATCTAGAAAATGGGCGTAGTAATGCCTCGGAGGAGTGAGTGGCCCAGAGTAGATACTTGATGAATTCTGATTTCCATGTTTCTCCCTCCTAATCAGAGGCAGGTAAAATGAACCTGTAATAGAGGAGATGGTTAATACATTTTCCCACAATTTCTTAAGTGTCTGTTTGTGATATATGTAAATGTAACCTCCAAATATTGCTGTACTCATGTAACAAATCTGAAGTGTCTTTATATTTTTAAGTTATTGCATTTAAAAATTTGAAAACTGACTTTATGAAAAGCCTTTAATACTATTGTAGCAGCGTCATTGAAGTATAATTTGCATGCAGTAAAATTTACTCATTTTAAGTGCACAATTCGATGATTTTTAGTAAATTTACAGAACTGTGCAACCATCACTACAATCCAATTTCAGAACATTTCCTTCACCCCCAGAAGTCCCCTCACCTTAATGACTCTTAACTTCCATGTATAAGGGCACACATTATAGGGTTTAAAAGTATCAGTTTGGGGTTAGCCCTGCATGAGTTTGAACCATAGTCCTGCCGCTTACTTGCCTTACATCTTTGGATACTTCTTTGTACTTTGGTTTCTTTATCTTGAAAATGGAGATGACTACATTACAGCTATATACATTGCTCTGAGCATTTAATTGATTAGATACTACAGACGGAACACTGAAAATGTTCCGTCTGTAGTATCTAATGCTGACACCTTGTTGGTACTTAACAAATATTGGTTACTGGTGGGAGTTTATATTGTAGCTCAGATTTATGGTAGATTTAGATTCTGTATTCAGAAAACGAGACTCTCTTATGCTGCAGGTGGTCATAGGTTTGTCTCTAGTAGCTCTTTAGCAGTCGCTTTAACCACGCAGGTAACCCTCTGAAGCCCACAACATACGGTAATTTGTTACTGTATGTTACGTAATTTGCAGAGCCGTGGGTCTGAACCGAGTGGCTGCCCGGCAGTGAGAGTGGGAGCTGGACCCTGCAGGCTGGAGCTTAGCAGTGCGACGAGTCCTGGGTCTCGCTGTCCGCTGTTCACTGGAGTGGCTTTCTTACTCTGAGATCTTACTTCTTTGTAAATAAGTTCTGAGAAAAGTCGAATGGTGGTATTGATGATTTATTTTGTTAATATAAGCACTTAAGATTTAGAAGTGATGGTTTGTGACCAGAACTTAGAAGTCGGGATTAGTCAGTGCAATGCCGAATGTCAGAATGTGTACGGCAGCTCCGGTCAGGGACGCGAACCAGGCGTGGACCAAACACAGCCGTCTTCTAAGTGTTTCCTGTGAGCGCGCATTCTCGTGAAGAAGTGTGTCTGTTATTGGGGAAGCGATGTGTATTAACTTGGACCTACTTCAAGGTGGACTGATTTCCATTGAATTATATTGTATATTCTGTATTATCTGCTATCACTTATCTGCAGTAAAATCACTCCTTGCCATCTACATAGGCGAGTAGACCTTATT
Organism: Trachops cirrhosus; assembly: GCA_028533065.1. NCBI lineage: Eukaryota > Metazoa > Chordata > Mammalia > Chiroptera > Phyllostomidae > Trachops > Trachops cirrhosus. The sequence continues at coordinate 40,113,529 of CM052551.1, forward strand.
TAAACTGATGGGGAAGTTACCATTGCTCTCGTCACTGAGCATCAGAGTCACTGTTGCAGATTTTTAGAAATAAAGAGGACTCATCCTTCGTGCTCTGCTTCTGACTAGGAAGGTTCCAGTAGAATTCCTCCCAGTGAGCTAGGCTGAGACTGAGCCCTCAGATGTAGAGATTTATCTGCGGGCTTTGCGCACATGTGCTTTAATTAATAGACTCATTTAGGGTTTTTTCCCCTGATGAAACATTCCTCTGAGGTAGTGTCAAGAAGCTGGATGTTGGTATTTTAGTAATTTTATTTCATATGTCTACTCTTTTAAAAAAAAAGATTTTTATTTTTAGAGCGAGGGGAAGGGAAGGAGAAAGAGAAACATTAATGTGTGGGTGCCTCTCGTGCGCTCCTAACTGGGGACCTGGCCTGCAACCCAGGCACGTGCCCTGACTGGGAACTGAACCAGCGACCCTGTGGTTCACAGGCGCTCAGTCCACTGAGCCACGCCAGCCGGGGCTTGTGTGTTTGCTCTTGACTGAAAGAATGTTTAGGGCATTCACTAAGCCGTACGTCCCATGTGGTTTAGATATGTTTTGTGGTTGAAGATGATGTAAACACTCTCTTTGAGAAGCTTGGGGTATGTTTGGAAAGATGACTTTGGAGAAAAACGTTTAAAGAATGAAGAAGAAATTCTTCTTAGATCTAATAGCTATAATTAGTGACTCTTTGAGTCTCTAAAAAATCTTTGATTTATGTTTTTGTAATTCCTGAAATTGAATCATTACTATTCTTAATCATCAAATTTCCCAGGCAGAGTCATGCTTTATTGTAAAAGACTATTTTCTCCTTGATCTCTCAAACTTATCGGTATGGTCAAATGAATGCTTTTATTTTTAGTGAAGAATTGGGTGCTAATTCTGTATGTTTACTCTATCAAATTTGTTGTAATTGTCTCAAAGAGAAGTTTTATTAGAAAATGTAAGAGTTTAGCAACAATATGCCTCATTTTGCTAGGCTAATAGAGATAGAAATAATTATATATAAAATTAACAAACTATGCTAGTTCTTTGAAACATAAATTATAGGGAATATATAAAGATTTTTAATGAATTTTGAAAAGAACTAATAAGTTTTGATGATGTGGCTTATCCAAATGTGTTAAAAGTTCAATTTAATAAGGAAAAAATATTCTTAGTAGTCTTATAGTAATTTATCTTAGGAATAGCCTAAATTGTGTTCTAAATGTACTCGTAGCTTCTCTTATTTTCATTCTTTAAACTTTATTTATATTTATATAAATAATTCACAGTTGTATACATTGCCCAGCTGTGTAATGGCTATTCAGTTCATTAGATACAAAAAAAAAAGTTGGTTAGATACCTTTCTAGACCTTTTCCTTCCATCCATTTATACCCACTTAAAAAAAAAAAAAAACAAGGCTAATACGTAGGATTTTCCCCCAACACAAATGATATCATATGTATTGGTTTACAGGTTTTGTTTTTACTTAACAATATACTCCAGATCTCTTTCCATTTCTATATGCATAAATCTCCTTTTAATTTTTCTATATGTTTCCATAGTATAGGTATAACCTCTGTTTAACTGTTCTCCTATGTTGGACACAGTGTCTCCAATTTTTTTTACAAAGATTTCTAGCCTTTCTTTCAAAAGAACCCTATTCTATGTCCTGGCCAGGGTGGCTCAGTTGGTTGGAGCATCATCCCGCACACCGAAAGACTGCGGGTTTGATCCCCGGTCGCACGTGTATGGGAGGCAGCAAATCAATATTTCTCACGTTGATGTGTGTCTCTCTCTATCCCACCCCCGACCCCACATCCTCTCTCTCTAAAAGCCATGAAAAAGCGTCCTCAGCTGAGGATGAAAGAAAAGATAACAAAAGAACCCTATTATGGGTAGATTACCCTTCTGTAATATGAATGATCACTGTCGTCTTTGCTCTCTGTTAGAATTTTTACTGTCGTGTTTTCTGAAAGTGGGCGTGCTGCTGGTGTACCAGAACGTAGGTCGTTCAGGGCCCAGCAGTGAGGGAGAGAAGTCGTGCGGGGTTTCTTGGGTTGCTCTTGCTATTGGGCCTTGCAGGAGATCCCCGTGGGCGGGGATCGGCGAGGACGGTGTGCGGCTAGGAGTGTCGGAAACAGTGAGGTGGCCACTCCTGTGTCCGCAGTGCCTGCACGCTACTCTTCGCATTGTGACCGGCTGCCGCGACAAGTTAAAGGACCCTCTGTGTTTGACCCTGGCTCGTTCCTTCCTCGTCCCGTGATTTCTGTCTTGCTCTCTGCATTGTGTTTGGTTTGGTTTGGGTTTTGGTTTTCCTGTTGTTTGGGTTTTCTAGCTTCCCGATTGTGCTGTGTTCTCTCTAGTCTCCGTGCCTTTGCTTATGCTTTTTGTTTACCTGGAGTCCACACACAGAGCACACATTATTCCCCCCATAATTTTTATTCAGTTTTCCACTTTCAAATCTTACCATGTATATCCCTTCCTCGGGGAAGCAAGGCCCCAGGCAGCGCACTGCCACTGCTTCAATCGTCTCTGTTGTATCTGCTTAGGCCTCCCCGAGCCTCACCCTCACATCGTTCCCCCTGAGTTACAGTCTTGTGTGTCGTTGTGTCGTGGTGACTTGCGTAGCTAATGAAGGAAACCATGGAAGCTGCGTGCAGACTGGGAGTGACTTTCGTGTTCGCTGTTTTTCATCCCCAGTGCAGGCCACGTAATAAAGACCAATGACACTTTTTTTTGGCCAATAAAATATTTCATATTTTGTTTAATATTCTGAATATTTAATTTTTACTAGGAATGGAAAAAGGGTTTGAGGGAAAATTTCTATGGAAAATTGGTTTAACGAGCAGATAGAATAGCTGTGAATGACAGCGTTTACCATTCTTTCTAGTTAATGATACGTCGGTGTGTCTGCTCACAAAGGTGAAGAAACCGCGAGTACCGACGGTTTCCCCGTGCAGACGGGCAGGACTGAGACTGTAGGGCGGGTGGGGCGTCACTGTACTCACCGAACTCTCTCTGACCCACGTGAATATTGCTTTAGCATTTTTATGAGTTAGTTGAGATCGTGGGGTAAATGCAGAGGAAATATACGTTCATATAACTTATTGTTTCTATTTTTTCTATATTCTTATGTTTTCAACTGTTATTTTATTTCAGTATACCTGGGTCAGTGGTTCTTATTTCTGTCCCCTGCAAGCAAAATCTTTTGAGAATCTAATAAAAGTCATAGGTTGTATTCCCAGAAGAATGAGCATGTGTATATAACTTACATATCATTTCCAAGGTTAATGGATGCTTGATCTAAGCCAAATATTACTAACTGTAGTTTTTTATTATTGATTTTTAGAGGGAGAAAGACATTGATTTGTTGTTCTACTTATTTATGTATTCATTGGTTGATTCTCACATATGCCTTGACTCGGGATTGAACCCATAACCTTGGTGTATCGGGATGATGCTCTAACCAACTGATCTACCTGGCCAGGGTACTAATTGTAGCTTTACTATGTGAAGATGTTTTTTAAAGTCAGAGGTTCAGTGATGAGTTTATACGCAGGGTGATCCAAAGGGTGCAGGGGACACTAAAACTAGGGATTCGGCAACTTGGTTTCTAATCCCCACTCTGCCATTGTTAAGCTCCATGGTTTGCAGTGAAATCGTGTTACTTGTCTTTGGTCTCTACCACGTCCAGCTGGTGTAGCGGAAATCACGTAGGCTGTAGTGTCAAGGATTAAACTGAGGTGGTCGTGACTTGTCTTTGCCACTTACTATCCGTGTGATCTTGGACACGTTTTCCGAATGCTATTTTAGTTCTCTGTAAAAAAGAGGGAAAATGATTCCAAATTCTCTGGGTTTTAAAGATTAAATGAAAAGAGGTGTTTCAAAGAGTTCCGTAGTGCTTGTTATCATAGGAACATAAATAAATGTCTCATCTCGAAAAATTAGGCTAGAACTCGATGTTTTCTAAGATATCTTTTACAGTAAAGTTTTATGATTCTTTTTAAAACAATTCTTGTTACAACAGAATAATTTGGAAAACTTTTTATATAACAGCACTGATCCGGACTCATGTGGGAAATCGGTGAGGTGTTCTAAGTTTGTAAAACACGTTGACCATTTTTTTCTACCTGTTCCATATTCCGTGCTGCTGAAATATGGAAATCTCAAATCTTAAGATTCGTGAGAGAAAGATGCAGGTTTGAGTCTTTAAATGCCCTAGAGATCTGAGTAGATTTTCACCATTCTGCGAACTCTTTGAAATTATATGCAAAACTTTTAGTGTGCCGGAACTGTAGTGAGGAGCTCTAGCTTTCATAGTGAACAACACAGACGACAGTTCTTGACTTGTGTAGTCTGCATTCTAATAGGAGAATATAGATGTCAAGTAAAAACATTAAAATATAAGTCAGAAAATGCAAAAATACAGATGATGGACATGTTTGGTACAGAATTTAAATATAGTGATGAACCAGAGAGGGATTTAGAGGTTATTTTAGGGTTTTAAGTGGTCAGGGAGGTCTTCTGAAGAGTTGACATTTTTGGTGACTTCTGTTGTGAATGATGAAGGGTGGCCTCCAATACAAACATCAGACAGAGAGGCTAGGATTGGGCTGGCCAAAAAGTTTGTTTAGTTTTTTCCCCTGCAGTGGCTGTGGGGGTGCTTAGTTGTCTTTAACTTCATTTGAAACAATTTCATTAAGATTGTATTGTGACAGCTGTCGTATCAGCATGCACCTAAAAAAAACTTATCAAAACTGGTGAATTTTTGTCCAGCCATTTTAATGTTGAAGATGGAAGAAGGTATGCATCATCTTCAGTGTTTTATGCGTTATTATTTCAAGAAAGGTAAGAAACAACTGAAATGCAAAAACACATTGGTACAGTGTGCGGAGAAGGTGCTGTGACTGATGGAATGTGTCATAAGTGGTTTGTGAAGTTTCTTGGTTCTACTGACATTTTGGCCAAACAGCCCTTTGCTGTGGGGCTGTCTCACACACTGGAAGATGTTTAGCAGCACCCCGGCCTCTACCCACGGGAATCCAGTAGCAGGTGATAGCCGACACACTCAAAAGACACACATCAATGAAGTTATTGGTGAAAAATGGAAAATGTGTCTTTTATTTTATGGAAAAAATGTAACAGACTTTTTGACCAACCCAGTACTGACACTCTGTGAAGGGACTAAGCTTCCCTCGCGTAGCTGGAGAGTAATGGGGTGACGGGGACAAGGGTTAGAAGAAGTTGGAGAGCTGAATTACAGGTCATACCTCTTAGGGCTTTGTAAACCAGAATAAGAAGCCCCAGGTTTGTTCCGAATGTACTAGGAAGCCATTTCAGATTTTTAGCTAGAGAACGAGAAAAGGAAACTCGAGACAGAGGCATGACACTCCAAAATTTGGGAGTCAAAGATCGAAAGCACAGCCAGTGAGTTGGGAAGGCTGGGGGGGAATGTTGTGCTCACTGACCCTTCAAGAAGGAGGGAGTAGTCGTCTGTGTCATATCTCGTTGCGAAAGACACTTACCATCAGAACAAGGACCTGACCGGTAGATTTGGCAGCGAGCTTGCCAGAAGAATAGAATTACTGTGAAGTCAGTAGGTAGTGGGGAATGCAGCTCTGTGGCGTTGGTTTTTAAATGAAACTGCAAGTAGTTCTTCCTTCTTTAAAATGAACCTTTAATCTATGGGTGGTGATACAGTTAAGAGTTTGAGCCAGAATATCTGGGTTAATCTCTCACCTCTGTTTCTCTTTAGCTTGCTCAGCCTGTCTAAACCTCCATTTTTATATCTATAAACGGGGTACCATAATTACCTGCCCTTTATAGGTTTGCTCTATGTAAGGCATTTAGCTCAGTATGTGGCACTTAGTCGTATAAGTAGCAAAGATTATAACGGTGTGTGGTAAAACATTTATCGTTTGTGTTCTTTGGGGTTTGTATAGTTTATAGTGTTTAAGGGAATAAAGCGATGTGTTTTATCTTAACTTTATGACTAGCCAATGTCAAGTTCTCTACAGGCCACACTAGTGAATGGTAAGGAACCATCAACTGTACTTTTCAGGGATTGACGTCTGGGTCAGCCCCTTTATTGGTGTTAATGTAAAGCTAATCTAGAGAAGCGTTCGTGGGGATGACACTTTCGTCAGCGTCAGCAAACGTTTTCTGACTGATGGCCGGTTCTTGTTTTGAGTACTGTGCCCTCCAGACACTTACCTTTTTTAAACATTCTCTCTTTTGAAGCATTCTGCACCCCCATGTACAACTGCGGCATTCGCCTTTACTATTCAGGAGAGTGGCCAGAAACTGTATTGCCTTTTTTTAGCATTCCAGGTGATAGGCTCAATTTATTAAATAGTAATAATTTCATATAAACATAGTTGTAGCTACTCATCATCTATTTTATTAAAACTTTATAATTGGGGGGTGGCTGGGTGGAGGGGAGCATAAGGGGAAAAATTGGGACAACTGTAATAGCATAAACAAAATACTTTTTAAAAAGGAAAGTATAATTAAAACAGAAATCAATATTTGGGCAATCCCTTTATTGTTATTGCAAGGGCCATTTGAACACACATGCAGATAACTTTTAGATCTTGAATGTGAAATTAACGTGGTGACCGTTAATTTCAGAGCATTGAGAGCATTAAGTGTTTTCACATTGCCCATGTGTCCGGTAGCGCGCTTTGCCAAAACCCAGACAGACCCGAGGTTACCCAGAGGGCGGATGTCATGACTCTGCCGTTTCCCTGTTTCTCTGGCCGTTCAGGCAGAGTCTGGCACGCAGCAGTGCTTAGTTAAATATTTGCTGGATGAGTGGATACAAGTTTTGTGTTCCTAGAAACTGTTCTCATCAATAATGGGCTTGCATTTAAGGTGGAGTTATTTTAATAAAACATGAATTAAACGAAATACTTAAAGAGTACAATGTGTAGATTACTTTTCAAATTAATTACACTTAAATAAGATTTTGACAGTCTTTGTAAGTAGTCTCTGCTGAGCATAATCAAATCTTTAGGAATTTGTAACACTCACTTCACTGCTGTGTGCGTCAGCGCTCGTTTTTAGACACTGCAGTTAGAGTAAGTGTAGCAGGCATTGTTTAAGATGCGTGCTAGACACTTCTAGTAAGGCCTTATACGCGAAGGAAATTTCTGTTACACATAGGTGATGAGTTTTGTGATTTGGCTTTTATCCTCCACCAGAAATAGAGGGTAGACAGTGAAAACTGATTGTATGTGTGTTCTGGTGAGTTGTAATTACTCTATGATTATTAAAGTTGGGAGCTTTAAAGAAGTCTCTCGGAGCAGATAATACTGACTGCGTGGTTCTGACCCAGCATCCTGTAGCAGTGAGGACAGGTCGTGCCTGGGGCTTCCTGATATCTACTAGTAAGTTAAACTCTTAAGAATATCGAAAACCCTTGAAAGTAAACCCTGAAAAACCTAGTCTCTTTTTATCTCATTATCCATACCACATTTGATGATGAAGTATTTTAAGGCAGTTTTTCTCTTAGCCCAATTTTTTTTAAAAACCCCTCTTAATAGGCGTATACATATCGTAAGTGTAGAGTTTGGTGAAATTTTACAGATGAACAGATTCATGCAATGGTGTACAGAGCAAAACCCAGAATAGTATTAACCACCTTAAAAAGGCTAAGTTTTAGACCCTGGCCGGGCAGTTCTGTTGGTTAGAATGTTGTCCCAGTACATCGAGGTTGCAGGCTCAATCCCCAGTCAGGGCACATGGAGGAATCCACCAATGAATGCATGGGTTAGTGGACCAGCAAACTGATGTCTGTCTGTCTGTCTGTCTGTCTCCCTCTCCAAATCAATGAATTTTAAAAAGGCTAATTATTAAATCTAAAACAACCATAGATTTAGATAAATTTGAGAGACTTGGGTCCTGGTTCTTTTTAATTTTATTATTAACTTCAAGTGTCACTTTAGGCAAGTTATTTCATCTTCTGGGGTCTGTCCCCAGTCTTTAAACTGCGGGGCTGAGACCAAATGTTTTGTTAAGGCTCTAATTCTGTAAAAGTGCAAAAAGATGGACTGCGGTGACGTAACTGTGGTATAAAAGGTTGTGGGTAGTGGGATGAGAAGACACAGTTTAATGTAAAAAGGAGGACTCATTTTTTTTTCCTTTTCTTTGTTTTCCAGGTTATATTTCACACTATGTGCTGACTGTATCTACAGAAAATATTTAAAAAAAGATAAACTTTTTTCAAAGATTTTTGATTCCAGTGGAATCTTTGCTTTAGATATTTGTGTGCGTGCGCGTGTGTGTTAGTGAATTGTAACTCCGGAAGCAATGCCTGTACAAGCTCCACAGTGGACGGATTTCCTTTCCTGCCCGATTTGCACTCAGACTTTCGACGAAACGATTCGAAAGCCCATCAGTTTGGGTTGTGGCCATACTGTCTGCAAGATGTGCCTGAATAAACTCCACCGCAAGGCTTGCCCATTCGACCAGACCACTATCAATACAGACATCGAGCTCCTCCCGGTGAACTCGGCATTGCTGCAGCTCGTGGGTGCTCAGGTACGGTGTTGCCTCATGACACTTCGTAATTTCTCTCTCTGTCTGTGTCTTCTTGCTGAGAAGAAACTGTCGAATTAAAACTGGGCAGCGTTGCCCTCTGTTTAAATAGATAGAGTTCTATCCAGTCCTGCGCAAGCCCTTTATTTCGGTCTGTTAGGAGAGTTAGGTGGCGGTCCAGTGAGTCCCGTCATGGTGCAGTAATGATCTTCTGATCGGGCGGTTAGGCTTTCTCAGCAACCTGAGAAGCAGTCACAAGGACCTCGTAGGAGGAAAATACTATTCATAAAACCACTGCATTTTACTTAATAAGAAAAGTGAAGCTGCTTGAGAGTTTAACTTCGTAGGCGCTAACCGAAATGAAAGATGAAGAAGGTAACGAAAACTGGAGCGCACAGCCTTTGGGAGCCAGGTGTCTGGAGCAGGAGCAGATACCCCTGGGTACCTGCAAAAGTAGTGTGGCAATTCTGAAAGTAGCACTCTGAAAGGTTGGTGTCAGTATTCTCAGACCAGAGATCCATGATATCCTCAGAAGGTTTCACAAAGCCAGGAGAGGCCGGTTTTTGAGAGCTACACGTGATTCACTTAAATAATCCCTTACTAGATTAATTTGCATAATGTGAGTCTGAAGTGCCATCTGTGTACTGTAAATCACTATCTGGGTAAATGTATTGGACCTTTGAATCTAACCCTACTGATACCTTCCTGAAAGCTGCCGTAAAGCAGAGAAGGTCAATATTGTGCGTGTTGGAGATAAAGAGAACAGTTCTTGTCCAAAGGTGTCACCGACAGTCCTACGAAACGTTTGTCAGAAGGGAAAGTGCAGCTGACTGCTTTTCTTTTCTTCCTGCACTTTTTATTTCGTGATCACTTTCCTTTTTATTTTGAAAATTCCAGTATGACATTTTGGAAACATTTTTAAAAATTGACTTATTAGGAGGTAACAATTTGTGGAGAATACGATTAGGAGAAATACAATATTTTAATGACAAACAATCAAGGCTGACTTGTTTTCCTAAAGATATTAAAGGATGAACTGATTCTTTTTCTACAAAATGAGTAAGGCCATGTCTTATGTTTTTCTTTTTATTGAATTTACTGGGGTGACCCTGGTTAACAAAATTATGCAAGACTTTTCATGTCTTAACAGAAACAGCTGTTTATGAAATTTTGAGGAGAGAACAGTATGTATTTTAACACATATAGATTTCCTTCTAAAAACTGGGAGAGCTAATAAATTAATTAAACAAAATTGTAGGATATAAAATCAACAAGCAAAATTCAGTTGCACATGGATGGAGCTGGAAAGCATTATGCTAAGCGAAATAAGCCAGGCAGTGAAAGACAAATACCATATCATCTCGCCTTTAACAGGAACCTAAACAACAAAATAAAGAAACAAGTAAAATATAACAAAAGACACTGAAATAGAGGACAAGTTGTCAGTGACCAGAGGGGAGAGGGGAGGGAATTTCAGGGGAGAAGGGAAGGGTTTACAGGAACAAATATAGAGGACACATGGACAAAACCAGGGGTGTTGGAAAGGGGAGGGAGGACGGGAGGAATGGGTGGGTGGGCTAGAATGGGAATAAAGGATAGAAACTGTACTGAATAAACTAAAATAAAAAAATTTAAAAAAAAAGAAAAGAAAGATAAAAAAAGAAAAAAAACAAAACTCAGTTGCATATATATATATATATACACAGTAACAGTGAACAATCCAAAAAGAAATTAAGAAAATAATTCCACTTACAGTAGCATCAAAAAAGGATAAATTTAGCAAAGGAGGTGAAAGACTGGTGCCCTGAAAACTACAAAACGTTGCTGGAATTTAAAAAGACATAAATAAATGGAAAGACATCCTGCGCTTATGGCTAGGCAGACTTCGTGTGCTTGAGCTGGGATGCGACCCAAGGTAATCTGCAGATTCAGTGCAAGCTCTGTCGAAATCCCAATGGTGTTCTTTTTTCCTTTCGAAAGTAGACAAGTTCATCCTGAAGTTCGTGTGGAATCACACTTTCTGATGCTGAAACTGCAAAGCTAGAGTGATCCGGTGGGTGTGGTACTGGCATGAAGACGTGTTTAGATCAGCGGAACAGAATGGAGGGCTCGGAAATAAACCCGGGCGCGGTCAGATGAGTTCTGACACGGTTGCCAAAAATGTTCAGTGGGGAAAGGACAATTTTCCTGACAGATGGTTCCGGGAAAACTTGATATCCAAGCGTAAAAGAATGAATTGGGACCTCCACCTCACATCATGTACAAAAATCGACTCAAATTCGATCAAAGGATCCACCATGGGAGCTAGCACTAACAAAACCTTAGAAGACATGTAGGCCTACATATATCAGTGACCTTTGAGTAGGCAGTAGTTTTTTTAAATATGAAACCAAAAGCACAAGGTAAAAGATAAATTGAACTACATCAACATTTAAAACTTCGTGCTTCAAAGGTCATCGTTAAGAGAGTGAACAGAACAACCTACAGTATGGGAGAAAATAATTGTAACTCATCTGTCTGGCAAGAAACTTGTGTCTAGAATATACCAAAAACTCTTGCAACTTAATAAAAAGAACATGATTTTAAAATAGGCAAAGATCTGGAGAGACACCTCACCAAAGAAGATATACCGATGGCAAGTGAACAAATAAATGAGCCCAGCATCATTTGTCATTTGGAATCACAAATTAAAGCAATGAAATGCTACTACACATCAGCTAGAATGCCTAAAATCTGAAACACTGACAATGCCAAATGCTGGCGAGGCTGTGGAGCAACAGAAACTCATTTATTCCTGGTGGGAGCACAAAACGGTGCAGTCGTTTTGGAAGTTATTGTATGATTCTGTGATACTGTGTATATGGGATGTCCAAAACAGGCAAATCCACGGAAGCAGAAAGTATCGATAGATTAGTTTTTCTGTAGGGCTGGCGGGGGTTGGGAAGGAATATATGGTGGGGGTAGCAGTTAAAACAACACCGAGTTCTTAAAGAATCCGGTAAATGTAGCCCTGCCTGGTGTGGCTCGGTTGGTTGGGCATCATCCTGCAAAGCCAAAGGTCTCTTGTTGGAGAGGCAACCGATTGATGTTTCTCTCTCTCTCTCTTTCTCCCTCCCTTCCTCTCTCCCTAAAAATTAATAAATAGCATCTTTAAAGAATAAAAAATCATTCGGGAGATTTAGCGGGGGTTCCGATGTCACCGGGGATGGTGGCAGTGCACGTGTACACTCGGCAGCGCTGTTGTGTGGTGGGTTAGTGCGCACTGAAGGGGACCTTTTCTCTTGGCCCCAGGTCCCTGAGCAGCCGCCCATTACTCTGTGCAGTGGGGTGGAAGACACGAAGCATTATGAGGAAGCCAAGAAATGTGTAGAAGAATTAGCATTGTACCTGAAACCACTCAGCAGTGCTAGAGGTAAGTGGGGTGCAGTTTTCAATGCCAAGCCGGTGTTTATTAAATGAATGTTGATGAGATTCATTTGTTTATCGTAAACCGGACTCGCTGGTCCTAAATGGCGTCATTGCAAACCGCACCAAATGCAGTAGTGAGTGAGGGTTTAGGTGATGTTGGAAACATGACTTGAATGAGTTGCAGAAGAAAATCCAAGTGTAAATGCAGTGACGGTTTCAGAAGGGCTCGCTAGCGTTGGCCAGCTCTGAATCGTCTGCCCTCGATTCACTTTTATATGGCGTGCTGCAGGGGATGTAGGGGAGTTGGAAGTTGCTAGTGGTGCCTGGCCATTACAGCCTGTTATCATTGGGAAGGTGAGAGTAACCACTATGAACTAACATGCCAGAACTGTCTCGACCTCCAGATGTGGGTCTTCAACTAAGTGTTATCGTCTGGCCTCTTGATCTTTATTTCCCCATGATTAAAATGCGTAAGGATATATTTAATGTCATGAATATATTTGCATGAGGTAACAGCTTTTGTGTGCCTCTAAAAATGCTTCACTTGTGTAATTGTATTGCTCCTTTTAGATATCCTAGCAGAACCCAGAACTGTTCATGTACCCATACGTCAGTCAGCCCACCAGAGGAAGCTTTCCTGGCCTCTGAACTTGCCTTGTAAACCGGGGAATGACTTTGTGCTCTCTTTTGAAGGAGTGGGTCTGAATAGCACGACTCAGAGTGTTCTGAGCCGCCCGATGCAGAGGAAGCTGGTGACTCTGGTCCACTGCCAGCTCGTGGAAGAAGAGGGCAGAATTCGTGCCATGCGCGCAGCCCGGTCTTTGGGCGAACGGACAGTTACAGAGCTCATCCTCCAGCACCAGAACCCTCAACAGCTCTCCTCTAATCTTTGGGCAGCAGTCAGGGCCCGGGGCTGCCAGTTCCTCGGACCAGGTACAGAATTAAATTCCACGGCTGCTGTGCTAGTAATTCTGAAAGCATGGTGTAGGAACTAGACTTAGGTACGACGGCTAGTTCATTGCAGATTCTGTTATCAAGCAGTATCCCATTTGATAATCATGGCTTGGGTGATGCTGTGTTAGTGTTTTAGAGCTCTTAAAACTTCCCTTAATGCCAGAGTTTGCTCATTTTGATAGAAGTTTTTCTTAAATGTATTAACTTTTTATCTGCTTTCCTAAATAAAATATACAGAATGTAATATAAAAATGTCCCCCAAATCTTAAAAACTGTAACTGTGACTATCTATTATTGTGTTACCTGTGTATCAGGTGATACCTGTGGAAATTATTGAATTTTGCCCTTCCGATAAGTGGATTTATCTTATCCCTGCACATGGTAAATTTTGGGTTTGCCCATCTTTTCCTAGCAATGCAGGAGGAAGCTCTAAAGCTGGTTCTCCTGGCCTTAGAAGATGGTTCTGCTTTGTCAAGAAAAGTATTGGTTCTCTTTGTGGTGCAAAGGTTGGAGCCCCGGTTCCCTCAAGCCTCCAAAACTAGCATTGGGCATGTTGTCCAGCTCCTTTATCGAGCCTCCTGCTTCAAGGTATGAACTGTGCCACATTTCCGCCTAAAGGAAACACTGCCCTTTCCCTAAGCAAGTAGTGCGACTTGGAGTTGAATCAAGGTGCCTGTGTCTTTTCAGAAAATTCAGTTTTTCTTTTAAAGAATATAGATAGTGTCCTATTAAAGTTAAATCTTTTTATATTAAATTTGGACGTTAGATATTGGACAATATAGATCAAACCAAGCCTTAGAGATTTTTGTGTTTGGAGAGACTGATAAGCTGTGTCAGTTTTCCACCGAGATACAAAAAGGGATGCTCTGAATAGAGAGTCACTGAAGCAGGAAATCAGCTGTGTTTGGCTGTGTGTTCTGAGACGGCTCCGCACGCAGGGTCGGGGGGCTCCATTCGCCGTTCGGGTTCCAGGATAGGCAGTAACGCCGGGCAGGCTTCCGTGCTCCGGGTCGGTTCCGCACTGCTTCCCACCCCGGTGCCCTCGGTCTCATCTGCTGTTCATCTCGTTTCCCTGACTCCTCATGTCAAGGCTTCTGGCTTCTGATACAACATATAACCGGCGCTGCGTGGACCGGGGGGCGTGTCTCCAAAGTGCTGTTAATTCACCCAAGCAGCGAGGAAATCCATTCCTGAGGTCACCCCATTCCCTCCCCTGACACTCAAACAACAAAAAAATCTGACATTAGCCATCCTACTAAATTCTGTTCTCTCATTTTTTTGAAAAGAATAGAATGGCCCACAAAATCTACAGGAGAGTATACAGAATTAATGTTAAAAATGTATTTTATTTTATTTATTTAAAAGAAAATTAATGATTGATTTTTAGAGAGAGAGGAATGGAGACAGAGAGGGAAGAAAAGAAAGAAACAGCCATCTGTCTTTCCACCTGTCTGCATTCATTGGTTGATTCTTATGTGTGCCCTGACCTTGGCATATGTAATGGGTTGGTACTCTAACCAGCTGAGCTACCTGTCCAGGGCAAGAATTTATTTTAAAGCTCTATGTAAAAGCCAACCTTATTCTCTTCCTAGAGTCAGATTATGTACTGAAAATGGGGTGTGGACTTCAGGTGCGTGCCCATCCCTGTCGCTTTCCTTCGGTACCTCTGGAGCAGTCAGAGCCTTGAGCCACAGTAACTCCAGCTGGTCCAGACTGTCCCTAAACAATGCACATTTGTTATAAGTACTTGTACCAACATGATTGTGTGCTAGAACCCAGAAGCCACTTCAGAATGTCTGTCTGCTTTCAGTGTGACTTGTTCTCCTGTAACAGCACCAGGCAGGTACAATATGGGAAGCTTACAGAAGGAAGGGAAAGCCCACCTTCCTCTGCGAAGAGTAACAAGGGGCTCAGAAACCCTAGGTACCCACCAGGTGAACTTCTCAATCCTAATTAAAAGCATTAATAGTAATTTTTTAAAAGATTGGACATTTGTACAAATGCAGTTAATTTTCACTTGGGTCATGATTCTTTCCCTTTATTTCATTGTCCACCTACTTTATTCTCTTGGTGGTGTTCGTCCCACACTCTCACCCATGAAGAGACCTATCTTCTCATGTTGCGCTAGGCCCATACCCTGACCTTTACTCGCTGGGGCAGAGTTCATGCCAGTGCCCACGTGGCCTTCCTCGCGGGACTCAGGCCGGACTCTGGTTCCCACTCTGCTCTGCAGGTGTGGTGTTCATCCAGCTGCATTCTAGTTGAGTCCTTCCAGCAGCTCTTGTTTCCATCTGGGGAGCTTTTCAAGCTGCAGGACAGTTCTTGTCGCTCTCAGCACGGCACAGTTGCAGGACTTCAGATGCTGCATCTCCTGGAAACCCTCGATTGTTTTTAGTTACGGAAACTGTTGAGAGCCGAGTCCAGGGAACCCCAGTGTATCCCGTAGAAAACACAGCCTCCGTGTTACTGAGGGTTAGCCTACGTGGAGGAGGTGTTCTCATGCATATGCATATTTGCATTTGGACTTTGACTTGCTTTTTAATAGTGGCAAAATTGTTTCCTTTTTGTAACTGTAGTTCTTGATTTTTTTTTATTTATTTGGTCTGTCTGTGGACTTATCTAACAAAATTTAAGTTCGATCTTCTTGTAATAAGAATGGGATATGCTCTCAAATATTGTATCAGTATGATCTAGAAGCCTTGACTAAAACATTTTGTAGGTTCTTTGATGAAAATTTTCTCCTAGAGGAATTTGAGTCCTAAAAGGTTTACAGGCAAAATATGTTTTAAAATGTGTTCGGATATAAGGTGATCCTAGATAAAAATAAATTATTTTACTTTGATATGTTAAGGGTTTGGCTTAAACTCAGCTTGACTTAAAGTGTAAATTATTGGGTATGAGAACAATAACATCTACCTCAACAAGTTTGGAGAATTAAATGGGTTAACAGTTCCATATAACAGTTGGTAAGGTAGCTTAGTAAATTGACTGGCACATGCTAAGTGCTCGATAAGTGTTAATTATTTTAATTACTAAAAGACATTATTATTGTTACCATGATTGTTATAGTTCAGCATCTCAGAATTTACACTTTCTGTTGGTGGCTCACCCTACAAAACTCCATGGAGAATTAAGCCACGTAAAATTAGTCATCTTTAGGATCACAGCAGCATCCAAAGCTCCAGTTATGGGTACCAGCTAGCTCAGCACCAGGCAAACCCTGCAGTAATACTCCACAGTTACGGAAAACTAATGTACATTGTTTTTCAGAATAACCGTACTTGTATTAGTGTTTTTTTTTTACTAATGCATAATATACACACACAGTTTAAAGTGCATTATGCGTTAAGGTCTGTTCAGTCTTTGGGTTTGTTCCAGCACATACCCGTTCCAGAAGATTTTGACATCAGTTAAAGGGAAATGTTTTATTGGCAAAAGGGTGTGCTCCATTTTAATCTTGCTGTTGTTACTAAAAGAAATTTGTTACATTAAAAATTATCCGTTATCTGTAAAGGCTCTTACAAGGTATAAGCCCATTTGTTCTCCCTCTGACTCACGACGAGATTCTGTGTGTCTAACAGGTCACCAAACGTGATGAAGACTCTTCTCTGATGCAGCTGAAGGAAGAGTTCAGAACCTATGAGGCGCTGCGGCGCGAGCATGACTCCCAGATCGTGCAGATAGCGATGGAGGCAGGCTTGCGCATCGCGCCGGACCAGTGGTCCTCGCTGCTCTACGGGGACCAGTCTCACAAGTCTCACATGCAGTCCATCATTGACAAGGTAGACCTTTGTTGTCCCTTCTCGCACTGGTCCTGGAGTTTTGGTGCTTCGTGACCTGGTGATTCACTCATTTAAGTAACCTGTGTCAGAGGGAGTGCTGCGCGTCAGGCTCCTTGTAAAGTGTGCTCTCTCAGTCGGGTCACACCACATGCCAGTTTGTTCATATAAGGCTGTTTCAGATTGAGGGGTAATGGACATCGTTCCCACAAGGTTTGATTGGCGTCGTAAGGCTTTGTCCAGTGCGCGCTCGCTCACTTCTCTTACATCATTGCCGCCTCCTTTCGCTGCTCCCTAGTTCTGTTCACCGTGTTAGTTGAGCCCATTGTCTAAACGCCTTTATTGTCTGCCAGTAGCCGCCACTTACGGTCTGGGAGATGTTCACATTGCGGTTTCTATGTTCTCAGCCAGAAAAATTTCGCATAAGTTACCAACCATTCTGAATTCGATCAAATCTTCAGTAAACTTACTTCTACTTTATCTGTTGTTTGTTATGATGAAAAAATTAGTAGAGTATACATGAATTTTAGGTCCCCCTCCATTATTTCTTACTCTAAGAGCTATTTTTAATTTTCTTAAAACAGGAGCACACTAAGAAAAAACTGGAGCATACTATAAATGTGCTGTAATTCAACATGAAATATTTGAAAGCACTATAAAAAAGCCTTAGAATGCCATGTAAATATATTATGTTCAGTGATAGTATTTAATTTTTACTATTTTACTTACATCCTTATAACCATAGAGTCCACCCTACCATTAATTGGGAGAAATAAGGTCAAGATGTCGCCCAGATACTTAGCACTTACTGAGAGCTGACTGGGCACGTTCCCGGTGGTTTAAAGAATTCACTCACGCATTCTTCACAGCAGTCCTGTACGGTCCCTTTCATACAGAGACGGAGAGGTTAAGTACACTCCTCCTGCGACAGACCTGGATTTGAACCGGGGTGTTCTGACTCTAGCATCCATGCTCATAACCACTTAACCAAACTTTACCTGTAACTCGTAGGTCTAAAATTATGCAACTGACTGACTGTAACATACTAAAACCCTAGTAATGATCTCTTAAAGAAGTAGCTTTCTACCGCTGAAGAGAATCTTGACTTCCTTTACAAAGATTCTACAAGGAAGTTGGCCTTACTGTCTGAACTGGACTTTGTAACTAGGTGTATGTCCTGTAATAATTTTCTCGCATTATGAGCAAGAATTTGAACTTACTATCCAGCGACCTTCATACAACAAACTGATAAACAAGCTTTGCAGGGTATGGAATGTGCTATCATCATATGGAGTGATAGGACTTGCTGTGATAATAGAATGCTCTGTAGATGCGCACTGTCCAATACAGTGATCACTAGCCACGCGTGGGTATTTTCTTAATTGGGTTTTGAGGGGTGGGGAGGAAGGGAGAGACAGAAAAAGCAGCATCGCTTTTTTGTTCCACTTATCTATGTGTTCATTGGTGGCTTCTTGCACATGCCCTGACCGGGGAGTGAACCCTCGACCTTGGTGTGTGGGGACGGCGCTCTAACTGACGGAGCTAGCCGGCCAGGGCCCGCACATGGTCATTCAGCAGCTGAAATGTGATTTGTGCAACTGAGGAACTAAAATTTTTACTTCAATTAATGTAAATAGCCCCATGTTGCTAATGGCTACTGTATTGAACAGTGGGAATATTTATTAAAATTGATAAGAAAAGCAGTAATCCTAGTAAATTACTAGACAAAGAAACATGAATTAACAATTCACAAAGGAGAGATATATTTAGTTGACTGGGTGCAGTTCAGCCCTAATAGTGATTAAATACACATTGAAAACAGTGACAAATGTGGTCTGTTTAATTAGTAAAAGAAACATATGCTCATACATTGCTGATGGCTTGTCAAATGCATTACAGATCTTTCAGGGAGCACCAGTGAATAAAAACTCAAAATATTCATGTCCTTTGACCAAACTTAGTACGATAATTTATTTTAAGGAAATAATCTAAACTTTCACAAAGGTTATGAGCTCAAAAGAATTAATTGCTATATTATTTATAAAGGAGAAAATAAGGGGATGGTTAAAAAAGTTAAGAACTATCTACTCAGAACACTGTTTTATGGCCATTAAAATCACAGTTATGTCAGAACAGATACTTTCTGCAACTGATAAATAATATTTAATTTCTTTTAAAAATTAGTGAAATATTTTAATTGAGTCTTTGTGGTAGATACAGGGGTATTGTCATGATATCAGATAGTTACTTTTGTGGATAGCAATATCAAAATGTTTTGTTATAATATCAAAGGTAGCCAAAACCATAATTTTATAAACTGATTATAACTAGGTAAAAAAAATGTACAGATGAAAAAACATTAAATATAGATATGTCAGCACTCTAGTAGTAATGTGATTTTCCATGTCTTTTAAAATGTATGCTTTTAAAGAAAAATTATCTTTTATAGAGTGACTTTTTGCGAGGGAAATATTCTCATCTGTGTTAATGAACAGTTAATTTTTCCAAGTATAAACCCTCAGTTATGATCACATAATCAACCTTTTTTCCTATTAAAGGTCATATATGGGCAACATAAGGAAGTTAATGCATTAAGCCTTAGGAAAATATACAACCTGGTAGCTTCTAAGAATCCCAAACCGAATTAGGATTTTGGGGAATTACAGTGGACTTTGGAAATTATTTAGTCCATACAACACGTGCACTTCAGGCTGAGTCTGTAAAGGTTACAGCCAGCATCACGATCTTTGGTCTGTAAGAGAACTTGAACTCCAACTCCAGTTGAGTTCAGTTTCATTGTTCTTGCCTTTGTATAGCATTATCTCTAGACGGTATTTCCAAATTTCAGTTATTTGCAAGGGTCCCAAGAGCCAGACTGTGAGAACATAAAATGGGAAGAGTACCTCCCAGCTGAGAGCCGGGAGAGTTCTCCCCTGTGAGGACTGGCAGCAGAGGGAGCACGCTCTGTAGACGCAGAGAAGTGCGGGGTCGCCCAGGTAGCAGCAGGTAATCCAGTCTGGCCAAAGCGTGGGGGGTGTGGCAGGATAGAAATTAAATTGAATAAATTCCAAAAATGATTGTGAGTGTTGTAAATATCTTTATTTTAAAGGGATCGTCTGGCCTTTGGGGAAGTTAATATTTTTCTTTTTTAAGTTGCAGACTCCAGCCTCTTTTGCACAAAGTGTTCAGGAACTAACAATCGCTCTCCAGCGGACCGGAGACCCGGCAAACTTGAACCGGCTGAGACCCCACTTGGAGCTGTTAGCGAACATTGACCCCAGTCCAGGTAAACCCAAGGAAAATTCATGGCCTGTGTCCTCCGTGTGCCCCAGTGCCGCTCAGTGGTTTTTAATTATTTCTTGTTACATTCTTCTAGCATTTCCCAGAGTGGTTCTTTCAGGGTTTTTCTACAGTATTTAAGTTTCTGGCTCCATTCTTCTTTGTCTCTATTATTACTTCAACTAATAGTTACTTAGTAGTTTTTACTCTGCCGTTCATAGATTCTCTTGGAATCCTTTACGTCCCCTTTCTCTCACTGTAAAGTTGTGCTGTGTTTTACCATTCTCATCTCTTGACAACACTCAAGTGTTCTTCTTTTTTCTAAATCATATGTCATTAGTTGCATTTTTGGTCCCATTTTTTTTCCTGTTTTCAATCCTTTTCCTACCCCTTCTTCCTGACCTGAAAATCACCCAACCTTCATTTTTCACCTCATACTTCATCTGAGACATGTTGGCTTGTATATTGCAGTTCCTGTGTATACTCCCCCTACTGAACTAAAACTCTCTTTCTCTTTACAGAGTATTTATTTATTTTTAGAGAAAGGGGAAGGGAGGAAGAAAAGGAAAGAAGCATCAGTGTGTGGTTGCCTCCCACGTACCCCACCACCACCACCACCAGGGGCCTGACCCACAGCCCAGGCAGGTGCCCTGACTGGGAATCAAACCAGTGACCCTTTGGTTCTCTGGCCAGCTCTCAATCCACTGAGCCCCACCAGCCAGGGCTGAACTAGAACTCTCTTAACATTTACTGTTAATTTCCAATTTTCTAATTCCAAAAGCTTCTCTCAGTCGTTACATTACTTGATTTGTCCTCAGCATTTGAAAATGTTGACTACTTCCTTGGTACAGGAACTCTTGTGATAGCATAGAGCTGGTATCCGTGGTCTCACGGTCATCTTCTGATCTGTCTGAATGCTGTTTCTGTCTTATTTTGACCATTCTCTCCTCTCCTGCCCACCAAGGAGCAGGTGGCTGTGTTCTGGAATTGTGTTTGCTCCGCACTCCGTGGATGACGGTCATTCATTCCCAGTGTTGGGTGTTATCTCTTCATAAACAGTAGGCTCCCAGATACCGCCATCATAGCTCTGTCTTCATCGCTCCAGACCCCCTGTCCCAAATGCTGTCTGAGATGCACCGCCATCTCCTCGTTGCATCCTCACTGGAGGCCTGCTCTTCTTCCTGTGCCCTCTCTCTCTGTAAATGACCCATTCACCAGGTATGCGAGCACAAAACCTGAGTCTCTCTTGTTACTTTCTGTCTTTTCCTTTCCCTTGCTCCACATACCATTCCAGATAACAGGGTCTCTCTGTTCTTCTTTCACTTGGTCCCTTTGTCCCTGCCTGTCAGTACTGCCTCAGTGAGGGCCTCAGGCCTTTTCCTGAGACTAGTGCCCTCCATTCCACTCACTGATCTCATTTCCACACTCATAAAGTTTCAGTGACCCCTCAGGGCTCCTAGAATAAAGGTTAGAACTCCTGAGTGTGGCACTCAGCGCTCTAATTTTTTACCAGCCTACCTTTGCAGATTTACCACCAAAACTGCTTAGCCAAACCAATCAGAGCTATTCCTAGAACACGCGGTTTTCCCCACTTTTGTGCTCTGATCACCGAGCAACAAGAAGAGCACTTCACAGCCTCGCCACCTGTCACCCACGAGCTCGCGTCTGAGCGACCGGTTCTGTGCTCCTGCTGTGAGAGCCACCCCTCCCCTCCTGTGCCAGTGTGGTCTTGCCAGGCCTGTCCTTCCCGCATTTCTGTGTCTTGTCGCCAGTTTTCCGTCTCTGCTGGAGTCTGCCAGCGTGCAAGCATACCGTTACTCCTCTCGCTGTAACACTCCTGACACCGCTTGCCGTCCGCCTACCCCTCCCCTTCTCTCCTTTTTCATAGCCCTTGAACTTACGGCAACCAGGAATTCATCATCTCTGCCACTTCAGCCCATCTGCTTTTGTCAGGGTGACAGGTGACTTCCACGGAGTGAACTCCAGACGTCAACTGTTGGTACAGCTGTGTTTGGCTCGTTAGCAGCGTTTAGCATTGTTGTTTATTCTGCTGCTCGTGACACTTTTTTCACTTGGCTTCCAGGCCGCCGCTGTCTCCTAGTTTCCTTCTTCCTTTATTCCATCCCCTCCTTAGCCTCCTTGGCTGCTTTCTCTTCTTCTCCACAGCTTGTAATCGTTTTGCCCCCTAGCATCTAACTTTTGGAGTGCCTCCAGAGTTAATCCTTGTATCTCTTCTGTTTTCTGTTTATTCTTATTCCCTAGAAAATGCTTTAAATGTTATTTAATCATTATTTAAAGTCTCATGACCTTAAATATTATTTTAATGTATTTAAAGTCTCATGGCTTTAAATATTATTTATATAACTCGTGAATTTATTGTATCTCATTAGTTTTGAAGCCCACAGTTTTATTCAGATCTTAGCATTTCTGAAATTAAGATGCAGTTGTACAAGCAGTGGAATGTGATAATTTAATGAGTAATCTTTAACAGAATTTTCGGCACATAAAATAATGGGGGGGTGTGTGTGTTACAATTGACGGCAGTTTACAATCTGTGAAACAGTATATCCAGGCCAGACCTTCTTCCAGAACTGTTTTGAATATCCACCTGCCGGCTCAGTAGCGAACATTCCAGCCTCTACCTTGAATGTCAGATAAGAATCCCCAACTGAATCAGTTGAAAAGTGAGTTCCAAGCCTCCACCCCTCCCCCATTCCGGTTAGCCACAACCCTGGCTCTGCGTGTCCTCAGTGCAAACACCTTGGCGATGCCACCCCGACTCCTCTTTCTCTCAGGGGCACATCTGCTCCATCAGCATATCCTGTGGGCCCGCGCACTCGGAACGCACCCGCTTCTCGCCCTCTCTGCTGCCACCCTTCGCGCTCTCTTCACGGACTGGGGAGTAGCCCCCTCTTGTCTGTCGGTCTGAGCGTAGGTGCCAAGGCGATCCTGTTACCCTCTGCTCAGAGCTCCTCAGGGCTTTCATTACTCGGGCAAAGCTGGAGTCCTTTCCACGGCGACGACCCGCAGGGCCTCCCAGGATGTGGTCTTCTTCACCCCTCGCCCGCCTGGTCCCCTACTCTTGTTCATCCCGCCGGCTCCTCTGGTTTCGCCCGCACAAACGGGCCAGGCCGCTCCCAGAGCAGGGCTTCGCACTCTCTCCTGGAGTGTTCTTCTCCCAGTCTGTTCCCGGGGCGCATTCAGACCCTTCTTTCGGGTCCTTGTCAGGAGGCCTTCCCAGTCCGCCCGGTCCAAAGCATCACATACACCTCTCACTCCCCATCATTGCTCGGTTTATTCAGCTCAGGATCATCTAAACATTTTGTATTTGGACCGTTTATCTTGCCTGCTACCTGGCTCCTCTCCTTGAATATAACAAGGATGTTTGTTTTGATTGCTACTGCTCCCCCAGCAACTAGAGCAATCCCTGGGAATTAGGTGTGCCAAAAAATACTTCCGTGTGTGACTGTTCTTTTTACCTTCTCCACCTCTTCATGTTTGTTGTTGTTAAAATTCCGTGTGTCCTTCAAAGCCGAGTTCAAATGCCATCACCTAAATCTTGCAGAATGCCTCCATCGGACGCCGTCTCTGCATCTGTGTTCTCGCATCATTTTATATTTCTTTTAAAGAACGTTTCAGCCCTGGCTGGGTGGCTCAGTTGGTTAGAGCATTTTCCCAACACGCCACGGTTGCGGGTTTGCCCCCTCGTCAGGGCACACACAAAAATCGGCCAATGAGTGCACGAGTGAGTGGAACAGCAAACTGATGTATCCGTCCGCCTGTCTGTCTGTCTCGCTCTCGCTCATAATTAATTAATTGATCAATTAAACATGTTATATTTAGCCCTGTGGTTAATTTTTCCTTTATAAAATCCCAATGCTGGCCCTGGAGAAATAACATACTAAATGAAGAAGATGGATAGCAGAGTTGCTTCATATATAAGCTCGTCTATTAAACTTTTTAAATTTCTGTTTATCGATACTTGATTTATACGGAATTTCAAAACACACATTACAGATTGGGTTCCTGTGGGCAGTCCACAGGTGAGTTTTGTTTGGTGCACACGGCATTGGCCTGCACAGCATTCTAAATCGTTTTAGGTTACCAACACTTAAAGACTGGATAATTTTACATAAAAATCTCAAATTTCGCCTTTCCCTGGGAAACTCGGGTGTATCTGGCAGTGTCTGCCCTGTGTCTGCCCACAGCGACTGTCAGCCAAAGTCCAGCAGTGACCGTGACCTGAGACTTGAGACGTCGTCTCTGGTCCAGCGCAGCCCCGCTCTCCTCCTGGTGTCGTTTCCGACACTGAGGGTCTAAGGACAGTGGCCATTTGTGGGGTGATCAGCCTAATCACTTCCTGTTACCTTCCCTGTCCCTACAGCCAGTTCAGTTTGCAACCCCAGATTCAAAAGAACATATCTGTTTCTTTACAGTGATGTTTAGGTGAATAAGCTATTACCAGAGCTTAACTTGCTTTCACTGAAGTGCAGACCCAGCTCCTTTGTTAACGTAATGTTGAGCAAAACAGTGAATAATGTGTTTTAAAAATGTATGTTTATTTGTTGCGTAGATGCTCCTCCTCCTACTTGGGAGCAGCTGGAAAACGGGCTGGTCGCCGTGCGCACAGTGGTACATGGTCTGGTGGATTATATCCAGAACCACAGCAAGAAAGGAGCCGATCAACAGCAGGTGAGGGAGAGGCTGGAAACGCAGACGGATCACTGCGGGGGTCTTCACAGGCACACACAAGCCAGCAGGGTGCACGCACATTCTGAGACTCGGACTGCACAGGCAACAGGTTAGCGTAGCGTGGTTAGCAGCCAGTTACCGGGTTAGCCCGGTAATTTTGTGTGACACCATTGAAACGAAGTAATTCTTGTTGGCCTAATGCTGGGCTGGAATCACTTTTCTCAGTGGATGTAGCAGCATTTGATTCTGTGCTAAAGCTTTTCCATTTCAATCAAATTAGTCTCTTTGGTTACTGTAACATCTCTGTTTGACAGTACGTATCACTTTTTCATGCTAATGCTACATTTCTCCAATACCGTTCACATGTTTGTAAATGCTTTTTCTATGTTAGTATTTTAACATTTTTCATTCACAATGTTTGTTACGCCAGTGGGCCAAATTTTCTCAAATTTTTAAAAATGAAATATGTGGCAGTATAATATAATACATCATGTAACTAGACTTTTTAACTTTACTCCCCAAAACTTTATTTCGCTCTCAGGATTTATATTAGGTTTACTAGCTCTTTTATTTTGCAGTAGTAAACTTGAGAAGTTAAAACTTTGTTATTATTTTATCTGGCTCAGGTGAATATTAACAATAGATTATTTGCTATTCTTAATCTTCTTTAGGAGGCAAGAAATATTAAAACTGTCTTAAGTAGAATGATATGGATGTAATTATCCTAATCAATCTAAGCACAAATCAGAGCTTTATTTTTTGATTCAGAAATAAATGAAATTAAAACCTATTTTTTAACTCCCTGTTCCATTAGACACTATGAAGAATGTGACAAAATCAGTAAGATTAACCTTTAAATTCTGCCAATAAGTGATAAAAATGCATTAATTCTTCTTTCACTTAGTATTGTGTTTGATAACTTAACTCCCAAATCCACTGTCCTGCCTTACCACTGAGTGGTAAATAATGAGTTTCGTTTGTACCTTGGGAGATACATTACATCCTTGATACAGCCTATATGTCAAGACTTGGTTACAGAGTTTTTTTCAGTTATAGGGCATGTTGTAGATTTGTGGTGTGTTATAAAGAAACACAATTATAGCCCTGGCTGGTGTGGATCAGTGGATTGAGCACCAGCATGTGAACCAAAAGGTTCATTCCCAATCGGGGCACGTGCCTGGGTTGCAGGCCAGGTCCCCCAGTTGGGGGCACGGGAAAGGCAACCATTTGATGTTTCTCTCCTTCTCTTCCCCCTCCCTTGCCCTCTCTCTAAAACTAAATAAATAAAATCTTTTTTAAGAAAAGAAACAGGATTATAAGTAAACTATACTAAACATTGTTCAAAACAAATATTAGAAGACAGTTTAAACATTTAAAAAGTCCTAAACTTCAGTGGTTTGTTCATTATAAAACCCGGAAAGAATATCGTCGAGCCCTCATGAGAACTAATCAAAAATTTATGTGAACCCTGGCCAGGTCGCTCAGTTGGTATCATCCCAACACACTAAGGTTGCGGGTTCGATCCCCAGTCAGGGCACACACTAGAGTCAGCCAGTGAATGCAAGAATGGGTGAACAGCAGAGATCTATCTCTCTCTCTACCTGCCCACCTGCCTACCTCTGCCTCTGTCTCCACCTCGCTCCTTCCCTGACCTTCCTCCCGCTCTTGGTATGTGTTTGGGAACACACCAGGGATCTACATACCAGGGACTGCATTCTCTTTAATTGACTTGTTTTGGGACTCTCTGAAATAAGACGGAAGGCCTCTCCAGCGCTTTTGCTCTGGGCAGTCCAGATAAGTGTACGAAGCAGTCATCTGAATTGTTCATCTAGATCCTAAGTGGCAGTGAAATTTTTAACGTCTAATGTTTTAATTTTGGACTTAGCCTCCACAGCACAGCAAATACAAAACATACATGTGCCGAGACATGAAGCAGAGAGGAGGATGCCCTCGCGGGGCCAGCTGCACATTCGCACACTCCCAGGAGGAGCTGGAAAAGTAAGTGCAAACAGTCACTGCCGCGGCCTTCCGATAGAAGAAGGCGGGGTTGTTCAGTAGAGTAACTTGCTGCCATGGAGAAATACAAGAAGAGGAGGTGTGTTCTCGTCAACGAACAGGAAATGTTTAGAAAGAAATACATGAGACGGAGTTTTTAAAGGAAAATTGAAGCAGTCTTTTCAGCTTTCATTTCATCGTGCCTAAAAATAGGAAGCTATTTCTGGTTCATTAAGTCTAGAATTGAGTCATTCTCACTACCAAAATAGAGATGAAAATTCTGAGAATTTTCATCAGTTTTCACTGACTGATTTTAACTAATTGAGTAACATATGACCAATGGAAAAATGGCCTCTTTGCTCTATTAAAGAAATTGTTTAATTTCCAGGTTGAGTTTCACAAATATCATTCAAATTTCAAGGACCAGATAATTTCAGTGATGTTAAATTTTCCAGCACATAGTAGAAAGAAAGAAAAACTTTTAAATTTTTTTATAAAATCAGTAATACTAAGTTTGACAAATAGTATAATTAAACTACAAATTTATCTCACATATTAACATTTTTAAAATCCCGAATATTAAACTTGGAATTCAATAATACATTAAAGTAGATGCCATGGCTTACTGCAAAGGTAGCACAATATTAGTTACTATAAGTTACAGAAGAAATACCTTGTGATCATATCCAAAGATGCCAAAAGGCATTTTAATAAAATCCAATGTCCATGATAGATCAAAATCCCTTATTAGAACAAAAAATATCATAGTCACTTCCTCAACATTATATCTTATAAGCCAGCACGATAGCATCATGCTTAATTAGTAAATGTTAGGTTGAGTCTCATTTAAGGGTAAAGCAAACTTCTGTGCTAGAAAAACAATTATTTAATATTCTAGAAGTAGTAGCAAATACATGTGAACAAGAGAGTAAAACAGTCTTAAAATTATTACACAGAGCAATTCAAGAAAAGCACTGGAAGCTAAAGAAAGAATTTGCACTGACCAGCATGGCTCAGTTGACTGGGCACCCATTCCCGTTCAGGGCACATGCCGGGGTTGCGAGTTCGGTCCCCGTTCGGGGTGTGTGTGAGAGGTGACCAGTCGACGTTTCTCTCTCACATTGATGTTTCTCTCCCTTTCTTTCTCCCTCCCTTCCCCTTTCTCTAAAAGAATAAATAAGTGAAACCTTTAACAAAAAAGAGGAGGCTTTAGTAAGATTGCAAATCAAAAAATTTTTATGATGAATTGCTATTATGTAAACCAGTAAAGTGGAATAAAAGGTTCCTTTTGCGTTAACAACAACAAAAAGATAAATATGAAATTATAAACTATAAGAAGTATTCAGGACCTATATGAATTGAATTAGTAGACTAGCTGGGAACATAAGGAAAGAATTGGATAAAAGAAGAAGAATACTATATTTTTAGATAAGACTGGGCATTATTAAAGTTTTATTTTCTCTGAAACAGTAAATTCACTGAAATCCCAATTAGAATCTTCACATCATGAGTTTTAGGACCTAACAATTATTTATTTGGAAGATATGCAAATAGCCAAGAACATTCTGAAAAAAGAAGGGACTAGACTAATAACGAGAATAATAACTATTAGTCTATATTATGAGCTAAAATGTATACAGGCTATAGTATTAGGATAGATGAATGAAATACAATAGAAAATGTGGAGAGAGGGCCAGGTACATGCAGAGACTTGGCGTACGTGTCAGAGGTGGCGTTTCATACCAATAAGAGAAAAGTGGGTGGAGTGACTGCTATCCATTTGAAGTATAATAGCTGGATTCTTACCTTTACACCAGAATGAATTATAAATATATCAGAAATTTAACTATTTAAGAAGGAAACCATAGAATACTTAGAAACTTTTGATGTCGTTACATAATTTTACAACAGGAAAGGGTTTTTGAAGAACGACAACCCAGCATCCATAAAGGAGAAGATTGATAAGTTTGATTACATAAAAATTAAAAACTAAGACATGGCCCAAACACCACAATTAAAAGAAAAAAGATTAGTGGGGAAATAACATACAAAAGCTGATATCCCTAACACAGAACGAGCTCTTCAAAATCTGTAAGAAAGAAAGGCCAGTAGAGAGATGGAACATGAACATGAATGAGCAAAAAGCAGTAGAATACTAATCACCAGTCAACATGTGAAGCTGTGTTCACCTTCACTCACTGCTAATGAATGCAAATAAAAACAAAAGTTGGTATTCTTGAACTAACAGTTAACAAAGACTGATACTACCCAGGTGTGATGAGATGCTAAAATAAAAGACACTGTCAGTAGGGGTGATAATTAATTGTTTTGGAGCATCAAAATAGTTTCTAATGTGCATACACAAGACTTAGCAATTCTGCTTCTGGGTACTCACACAAGGGTACAAATACATGTACATAATTATCTGTTATTACATTGTTTTAATAGCAAAAGATTAGGAATAACTTCGAATGTACTGACATAAAGGAATAGCCAAGATTACAAAGTGGAGGGGAAACAATTACTGAGCAATCATATATGACCCTATTTCTGAAAACAATAATCTTATGTACATATGAATATTAAGGAAGTGTGCAGAGGAAAAATCTGTATGATTACATACCAAACTGTTAACGGTGGTTTCCCCCAGAAATTTGTCACATATGGAAAAAATTTGAAAAAACAGCATTACTCTTTTGGGGGTTTGTGTTTGAAATTTTTTAAAATGCACTAGGTAGTTGTAAATAGATTTGCTTTCGTTGTCGAGGAGCAAGGATGCCGAGTCTGAGGGCTTCATTTTTCCCTGTGGTTGGATTCAGCATCTACACGCCTTTCACACCGAAGCAAGTGTTCAAATTTGGGTGATATCCTCCATTGTTTCCGTTAGCCCAGCTTTGAAATAATTTCAGCTTTATGTGGGTACACACAACATCAGCATCTCTCAATCAGATCTGATACAACTTACAATTCTTGATTAAAGATTTTAATGGAACAAGTAGCAAATTTTTCTCAGTGCACATTGGCTTTTTGTTTTACTCTCAGTTTATAATGTAGGCTCACAGTATCCCAAGGCATTACAGGGGAACCTAAAATCTTGCAGAAAACTGTCTTCTAAAGATTTTTCTACTGCTTCCTCCCATAAGTTTTAGAGAAATCTCAATAAAAATAACGTAATTATATTCATACAAATATTAGCATGATCTGTAATGTTACAAACATTATGAGGAACTTTATACTTAGTGTGTCTTGATTAAGATTTTTTAGAATATATACACACAGACATGCATGCACATGCACACACATGCCCAGATCAATAGCTAAAGTCAGTGTTGGCAGAGCATTTCTAGAAAAATGCTAGAGCATATTATTTCTAGAAAATAATGTACTTGGAATCTTTAACTTCCGTATCTGTTTCTTAAGGACATTTGTGTTGTCGGTTTTGCCTTTGTGATTTTGGCTGTGGTGTGTGCCTTTGCTTTTTGTATAGATTCCGTAAGATGAACAAACGCCTAGTTCCCAGGAGACCCCTGAGCGCCTCCTTGGGTCAGCTGAATGAGGTGGGCCTGCCTGCGGCCGCCGTCCTCCCGGACGACGGCGCCGTGGACCTGCCTGGCAGAAAGCCCCCTGCTCTGCCCAATGGGATTGTGTCAGCGGGGAGCACGGTCACGCAGCTGATCCCACGAGGGACAGACCCCAGCTACGACTCCAGCCTGAAACCAGGGAAGATGGATCATCTGAGCAGCAGCGCCCCCGGGTCCCCTCCCGACCTGTATGTCATTTGCCTAACATTTATTTTCAGGTTTCTTTTTTTTAAAAAAATATTTATTTTTATTTTTAGAACGAGGGGACGGGAGTGAGAGAGGGAGGGAAAGAAACATCAGTGTGTGGTTGCTTCTCGCATGCCCCCAACTAGGGACCTGGTCCGTAACCCAGGCATGTGCCCTGACTGGGAATTGAACCAGCGACCCTTTGGTTTGCAGGACAGCACTCAGTCCACTGAGCCACACCAGCCAGGGCTCAAGTTTCTTCTTTATAAATGTAAAATAGAGGGAAGGAAGAATAATCAGTGTTTTTTAATTCATTTTTTGGCCATTTTGGTTTTTTTATTTCTATTTTTTTGTGTTATTGATTTTGTAAGAAAGTTTGCATAAGTGAAATAAGATGAAAGTTTGTAAATTTTGTAGAAGGAATGACTATTGGAAGAAAATCGTTTCCCAAATTGTGGCAATTTATTTGTTTACATTTAACAATCCGTACAATTCAAGACCTTAAGTTTGACTTGCGGAATTTTATTTCTGTAGGCTAGAGTCTGTCCCCAAGAACATTCCTGCCCTTGCTGTGACCCCGCATCCTGCACCGCCACGGGGACCGACGGACCTGCCTCCTATGCCCGTCAGCAAACTGCTGCAGATGGTGCCGCGGGGCTCCCAGCTGTACCCCGCGCAGCAGGCAGACGTCTACTATCAGGACCCCCGGGGAGCGGCTCCGCCCTTTGAGCCCGCGCCGTATCAGCAGGGTAAGGACCTTCCCTTTACTGCACTCACGTTCTCAGGGCTTACCGAATGAGTCCGGGTGGGAGTGGCCGTGTTCGCCGTGGCCTCCCACAGGTGAGTGTAGTTTTTAACAGTTCAGGAAAAGTGGATCTTGTGATCAACGGAATGGTAAAAAACAAATGCAGTAGCAAAGCTATAAAGCTGTTGTATATTAAATATATTCATATATTTGTGGAAATAGGCCGTCCACATAGACGATGGAAATTCGCTAAGCAGTATGTATTTTCCTGACCAAAATTTTCTTCAAGTGTGAAAAATATTTTTAATACTACAGTGGGTATAAATTAAGTAGGCACAGTATATTTTTCTTCCTTTCAGTTATCACCTAATATTTTTCTATCATATATACGAAAAATGCAGCATACATAGAGTTTATAGCGTGGAATTGTATTAGTAAAGAAGAGAAGACTCGGTGGGTGAGTGTGTGTATATGTGCAGGCATACCTCGGAGATAGTTTGGGTTTGGTTTCCGACCACCACAAAGGGAGTCACACGCATTTTTGGTGTCCCAATGTATATAAAAGTGATGTTTATACTGTACTATTGTCCGTTAATGTGTGCAGCAGCATTATGTCCAAAAAATACTACGCATACCTTATTTAAAAATACTTTATCGGTAAAAAATGCTAACCGTCAGCTGGGCCTGTTGGGAAACTATCACCCGTAGATTCGCTCCCAAGGGTTGCCACAGACCTTCAATTTTTAAAAAATGCACTTACTGTGAAATGCAGTAAACAAAATGCAAGCAAGCGAAGTATGCCTATATACACTGTACATGCGTTAAAAATTAGGTGTTCGGTTGTGTTGCTAGTATTCGTGTGGCAGCAGTAACTGCAAGCCTTGGGAGCTCACTGAGAGCTTGAGAAATTAAAGAGACTTTATGGAAGAATGCCCTAAGTAGAGGTTTTGGGAATAGAAAGAAAGATTTTCTGGTGGGTTGGAAGAATGAGACTAGAGTTAGGAAGGAGTGAGGAGACGATCGTTGACGCAGGTGTGAGCGCTGAGGTCTGAATTAGTATGGAGGGAAAGAAGAGGAGGGATTTTAGGCAAGTTTGAAAAATGAGCCAGTTTTAATGATAATACTAGCTGTGGAGAATGAAGGACAGTAGTTGACTGACATTTCATATATACAGTTCCCGTGAAAAAAAATAAACACCCAATCTTTTTATCCTCACCCAAGGACATGCTTACTGATTTTAGAGAGAGGGGAAGGGAGGAGGAGAGAGAGAGAGAGAGGGACATTGCTCGATTGCCTCCTGCATGCTCCCTAACCAGGGTCTGAACCTGCAACCTTGGCATGTGCCCTGACCGAAAATCAAAACCCATGACCCTTTGGTTTATGGGACATGCTCCAACCAACTGAGCCACACCAGCCAGGGCAAACACCCAACTTTGAAACTGAAGTGTTGGGTCTCTGTGTCAGAAACAGCATAAGGCTATTATTTTGTTGAAGTGACTTTAAATACAGTGCATCAGTTAGGGTTCAGTATTTAGCAGAAAGAGGTTTAATGTAGGAAGATCAGGTGTTTATAAAATCAGTGGAAGGTGCAGGAAAAGCAGGCTTAAGCGAGACCTTCAGCAACACTTTCCAGCACTAGCTGCCGAAAGAGCCTGTTACAGTGAAGAAGCAGCAGGAATGGGAAACGTCCGTCCTGCCTGCTAGCTCCAGGATCACGGCACAGGCGGCAGAAATCAGGAAACTGGGACGCTCCTGCCATGCTGTTGTCTCAGCGCTGGAGCTAGGTCTGCGCCGGGTCTCTGTCCGGCTGACGCAGTTGCACATTCAGAACTTAGGCAAGTGGGTCATTTGTGCGACCTAAACTTCGGGGAAATGTAGTTTTTTGCTTTCCAGTGTTTGCATTGTGTTGAGGCCTACCTGAAAGACAGTCAAACAGTTGAGAGAGCCAGTCTGCTATTGCAGATTATAAACCAGATGGGTTTTGTCAATAACTTTTAAGAACAGTTTTTACATGTTATTTTTCATAAAGCTAACCTGAGTAAATAAGCGGGGAGGAAAACATCTGAAGAAATCAGCGGGTTGGTAATTCTCTCGTGTTCAGATACTTCCACACACAGGGTCTCGTACAGAAAGCGAGATGGGCCCATGGTTGTTTTCTGTGACACGCAGGTATGTACTACTCCGCGCCGCAGTGCGTGCCCCGCTTCGTGCGGCCTCCGCCGTCTGCTCCTGAGCCCGCACCTCCCTACCTGGATCATTACCCACCCTACCTCCAAGATCGCGTCATAAACCCGCCATACGGCACACAGCCACACCAGTACCCACCCATGTACCCGCCACACTGTGACGGCCGTCGAGTGTACCCTGCTCAGTCTTATCCCAGAGAGGAGATCTTCCGAGAAAGTTCTATCGAGATTCCACCTCCGGCAGTACCGTCCTACGTGCCAGAGTCCAGAGAAAGATACCAGCAGGTGGAGGGCTACTATCCGGTGGCTCCTCATCCAGCGCAGATCCGACCTTCGTACATCAGGGTATGCTGTATTTGTTTCCTACTGCCACGTAGATTTAATTTGATTATGACTTAGAGGGACTTTTTTTTTTTAGTGAGAAAGCATGCCTTTATTTTTCATCTTGTCATCATTTGGGTAGGATTTTTTTTTAAACCTCACCTAAGGATAGATATAGATATAGATATAGACAGAGATAGATAGATATATCTATAGATAGGTACATATATAGTGATTTTCAGAGAGAGAAGAAGGGAGGGGCTGCGGAGAGAGAAATGTCGATGTGAGAGAAAAACAGATCAGTTGCTTCCAGCACACGCCCCAACCAGGGATCACACCCGCAACCAAGTGTGCTCCCTGACCAGGAACTGAACCCACAAACTTTTGGTACATGAGATGATGCTCTAGCCAACTGAGCCAGTCGGCCAGGCCTCATTTCTTTGTTTTTGCTTTTGTTTGTAAGGTTTTATTTACTTTTAGAGAGAGGGGAAGGGAGTGAGAAAGAGAGGGAGAGATACAGGTAAGAGATACATCAGTAGGTTGTCTCTCAGGCCCCCAACTGGGGACCTGGCCCACAACCCAGGCATGTGCCCTGACGGGGAATTGCACCAGCGACCTTTCAATTCGCAGGCCAGTGCTCAATCCACTGAGCCACACCAGCTAAGCCTGTTTTGTTTTGTTTTTTAAATTAAACTATTAAAGGGAAAAAAATTGCTATACCACTCTCACTAATAATCCTTCTTAGTTTCTGAACTTCAGGTGGTTTTATTAACAATTATAGATTGATTTGGAAATTACAGTCTCTGACCCAAAAAACCCTTACATTTAGCTCTTTGGTAAATCCCGGGAATTTGGGGCAGGGGCTTGTTTTGCTTTGATTCTCGGTATTTCCAAGTGTTCAGATGACTATACAAGCTGCCGCTTATTTAGCATATGTGCTAAACGAATGCATGTATTCTGGAATTCTTTTTCAGTTCTCACTAATGTTTGCATCTGCAGGAGACGCCCTATAGCCGGCTTCCTCCTCCTCCCCAGCCCCATCCCAGTCTGGATGAGCTGCACCGGAGACGGAAGGAGATAATGGCCCAGCTGGAGGAAAGGAAGGTTATCTCCCCACCGCCTTTTGCGCCCTCACCAACACTGCCTCCGCCCTTCCACCCAGAGGAAGTAAGCACAGCGTTTCTCGTCTCATTTGTCCCCTTCTCCTCTATCAGTGGTTTGCTACGTCCTACTGAAGTGGTCTTCGCCTGGTCTAAGGTTATGAAAATATTTTCCTGTTTTTTTCTAGAAGGTTTACTATTTTATTTCTCATTTAGACCTGCAGTCTCTCTAGAATCGGTTTTTTTATTCTAGTGTGTTAGGCGCCAAGGTCCATTTTCCCCCCAAAGGGTATCTCATTGACTCAGCACCATTTAGTGAAAAGACCTCTTTCCTCAATCCCCTGCAGTCACCTTCATCATAATCAGGTCACCTTTGTCATGGCCAGGCGACTGCGTGTGTCTCAGGACTCACCTTCCGCTTTGCTGCGATGTCCCGTGTCCCTGCACCAACACCACGTCATCTGGGTGCAGTGTTATAATGGGTCTTACTATAGTGATGTGCTCTTCAGCTCTGTTCTTCTCCACGGTTACCTCTGCTGACACATTTCAGAGTCATCATTCTGTTGTCCACAAAAAAAATTTGCTTCAATTAGTTTTTAATCCTCATCCGAGGATGTTTATTGATTTTAGAGAGAGAGACAGAGAAACGTCATCAGTGGGTTGCCTCCTGTATGCGCCCCGACTAGGGATTGAACCCACAGCTTAGGTATGTACCCTGACCAGGAATCAAACCCGCAACGTTTTGGTGTGTGGGTCATTGCTCTAATGAATTGAGCCACCCGGCCAGGGCTGTCTGCGTGCTGCAGCTTCTGTTAGGGTTACATTGACTCTGGATCTGTGCTGTTCAGTACAGAGCCACCAGCCACATGCAGCTAGTGAGTGCTTGAAGTGTGGCCGGTCCATCCAGATTACGTGTGCTGTGAGCGTAAAACATACACTGGGTCTGAAGATATAGCACCCCCAAAAGTAAAACGCTCCATTAATATATATCTGTTAATTGCATGTTAAAATGCTAATGCTTTGGCTTTATTAACTTTAAAAATTTCTTTGTATTTGTGTAATGTGGCTACTATAGATTTTTGAATTATGTATGTGGGTCTCGTTTCCATTGAACAGTGTTGCTTTAGATCCATTTGGGGAGAAGTGACATCTCTTTCATACTGAGTCTCCAAGGACACGGTCTTCCATCCATGTACCTGAATCTTCCTTAATTTCTGTCAGTGACACCGTATGGCATGTAGTTTTCAGTCGTGCACATCTTTCATTAAACGTACTCCTAGGTAACTGAATTTTTAAGCTATTTTAAATAGAACCCTTCTCTTTCTTATTAATAGAGAGAAGATCATATTGGCCCTTACATTCAACAGCCTTGCTAAATTTCCTTATCAATCTTCGCATTTGTCAGTGGATCACTCCGGGTTTTCTGTGCACAGTCCTGTCCTCTGTGAACGACGGCCATTTGGCTTTCTGCTCTTTTCCCTTCAGTCCTCGTGTCACTTCTCTTCCTTGCCCTGTGATAGCTAGCCCTCCAGAACAGTGCTGACCAAAAGGGGTGACGGCCCCCAGAACAGTGCTGACCAAAAGGGGTGACGGCCCCCAGAACAGTGCTGACCAAAGGGGGTGACGGTGCCCCAGAACAGTGCTGACCAAAAGGGGTGACGGCGCCCCAGAACAGTGCTGACCAAAAGGGGTGACAGCATGTATTCCTGACTTATTTGCAGTCTGAGCAAATGTGAATGGAGTCTTAATAATTCATTATATTTGCTGTAGGGTTTTTTGTAGATGAATTTTATCAGGTTAATGGAATTCCCCTCTCCTTGGTTTTATTTTATTTTTATAAATGAGATATGTCAAAGATTTATTTAAATAATGAGGAAAGGAGCAGGATGGTAAAGTCGATGGAGAGGACAGGAGAGAGAGGCTGATACAGTAGCGAAAGTCCGAAGAGAAAGAACACTGATAAGAAAGTTGCTAGAACAAACTGACTAAAGCACCGCAGGGCCGGAAACCGGAATTCGGGGAGTTCCCTTCTTCGTCTTTCTACAGGACACCCCAATAGTCACCACCAGGGAGCGCTGTTATCTTTAGTGTCTGCAGCATCTACAGTGCTCCTCACTGTTCCACTTCCGACAGCAGTAGTAATTGTTCTCAGACTTGCTAGGGATTCATCCGTTTTGTCTTTTCAAAAACAACAAACAGCTCTGTGTTGATCTTATTCATGTATTTATTTTGGTTTGTTGATTGTACACTGTCTCATTTATTGTGTGTGTGTATATATTTTTAAGTCAGTCAGGTGTTCTCGTCATTGTTGCAGTTGATGATACGTAAGGAAGATGTCTCCCATCCTTCATGTGTAGAGTTACAGTTCTAAACAACATCGGTGTCTGGCAAATTATAAGTAGCAGGCAATGAAAAGTAAAGTGCATCGTATCACATGCAGCAAACAGTAACCTTTTGGGTCTGTGAAAGTGATCTGCTAAATGAAAGTTTGTTCACATACCTAGCTTTCCTATCTAAACGCTTTGGGTGATTATCCATAGCAGTGTAGATTAATTAGTAAGCTCATTGCCTCTTCTATTAATGTAATTTTACTCGTAAAGTGTACACATCACGTGTTTTTGAAAACTGCATGTTAGGGGCATGCCGGGACCTTGTTGCCACGCTGTTTATTAAGAAACGGGAAGCGACGTGGCGCTGTGAAAAGTGAGCTAATTATGGAGTCAGGCACCTTTGAGTTTGGCTGTGTCACTCAGCATGTGACCTCCTGCAAGCTCCTTAGCCTCCCTGACCCCGGAGGCTCGGGTTTCCCGTCTGTGAACCGAGCACAGGGGAGCCTGCTCACAGCGAGGCGGTGAAGGTCCGGTGAAGATCGAGTGGGACAGGAGGCACGTGGCCCGGGCAGGCGCTCGGTAAACAATAACCAGTCACTGCCGCACAAACGCTATTTTATACGGTTGACCTGTGAGCAACATGCGGGATGGGGCGCCAACCCCCGTGAAGTCAAATTTCAAGTACGACTTGTGACTCCCTAAAAACTATACCACTGTGCAGTCGTCCCTCGGTATCTGTGGGGGGTCGGTTCCAGCGTGTGCCCACGTGTCAACTCCGTGGGTGTTCGAGTTCCTTGCATAAAGTGGCGTAGAACAACGCGTGCCGTCGGCCCTCCGCACCCGCAGTGCAGAGCCTGGGAGGACAAGGGCCGACTGTACGTTTATTGAACAGCAGCTGCGTATTGTGGGCCTGAGCAGTTCAAACCCCTGCCCTTCTCGGGTCGGCTGCATTTACACTTCAGTTCTGATTATAAGCAACATACAAAGAGTTGTATCAACTTTGTACCTTCTAAACGGACATAACAAATTCCTCCAAAATCCCATTTTGCAAATCACTGCCAATTTATTAGATATTTCAACTTTTCTGTGCACGAACTAATGCATTATTTTTAACAGTGTCATTGAGTAATTTATCTTGAGGTTTTATACATGTTTTGTGTGTTGGTATATAAATTTATCTCATTCTTTTTAACAGCTGCATGATACATTAGGGTCAGGGGGGATCACCCTTTAGTAGGTCACTAAACAGTTAGCTTTTTAGTACGTCTCTAAAAAGTTCTACACAAAGTTTGGACATGGAGGAGAAATGAAAAAGGATATGAACTTTTAAAAGTAGAGGTAGAACCAAAAAAAGGAAAGAGATACTAACATTGGAAACAGGCCTTGTGGTTGGAAACGAGTGATATTTGGAAATAGCAGGCCCCGTGTCACACAGAAGACCAATACTGAGGACTCGGAAAAAAAAGATTGTCTTAGATGGGGGAGGCCGAGAGCCACTTACGTGTTCCAGCAGCCCCGGATGTCAGCGCAGGTGTCTGTGGTCAAGCGGAAGCCATGTTGAAGTCCGGGCACTGCCCTGGACTGGAAGAGCCTTGGGGAGACCGCGTACACCTCCGCGGGTGGGCCTGGGACACACGGGAGGTGGTGCGCACACGAGCGCTGTGCCGGCTGCAGAGCGCGGCCCAAGTGTGAGTGCCGCGGTTTCCGTGAGAGCACGTAGGCCTGGAACAGCTGTTTTGTCGATCCGTGATTTCCGAACTCATCTCGAGAAAACAAGAGTAGGCATCTTTTCATTTTCACTTCATCGCGTCAACCTCAGGACCAGAATCCTTTCAGGATGTGAATTACTTCTATTACCGAGATTTCAGTAAAAAAGTTGTTACGTCATCGTACAGAACATTAAAAATAGTTGTCATGTTCTTGTTTCCCTGGAATGGTATTGAAAGAAACATTGAGGGGAGGGTTTAGCAAAACTGGGGCCTGGTAGGTATTTTTGTAGTCTACAGAAATCTGTGACAAATCAAATAACCGTCAGATGCTGTTTCAGCTGATGTTCTACAGAATTTCTGCTTTCTCTGTGTTGTGTACTCGTAGACCCATTTCCTGCCTGTTTCCTTTTCTCTCCCCTCATCTGTAGTTCTTGGATGAAGACTTGAAGGCTGGGAAATACAAAGGAAATGATTATAGCCAGTACTCTCCCTGGTCATGTGACACCATCGGCTCCTACATTGGAACCAAAGATGCGAAACCCAAAGATGTTGTGGCAGCAGGGAGTGCGGAAATGATGGTATGTGTGATACCTAAGCTGTAATTAATACAAGTCAAGATCAACCAGAGAAATTACTCCCCATTACAGTGTGGACACGAATGAGATTTGCTTTAGAGTTTCAGGCTAACCCTGGCGAGGGTGGCTCAGTGGATTGAGCGCTGACCTGGGAACCGAAGGGTTGCTGGCTCCATTCTGGGTCCGGGCACAAGCCTGGGTGGTGGTCCAGGTCCCCAGTAGGGGGCGTGTGAGAGGTGACCCATTGATGTTTCTCTCACATGTTGATGTTTTGCTCCCTCTCTTTCTCCCTCCCTTCCCCTCTCTCTAAAAATTTTTTTTTAAGTTTCATGTTATATTCTCTGCTGTGCAGTTGAATTACATTTGCACTATACTATTTTGGATTTTTTCAGATATAAATAAAAATATTTTAATACTTATCTAGACAGCATTTATTATATTTCTGTGCAGGTAGCAGTTAACCCAGGAGCCTCTCAGACCCCAAATTAAGTTATCTTGCATAACTAATCAAGATCTTGAATTTCTCAT
Organism: Trachops cirrhosus; assembly: GCA_028533065.1. NCBI lineage: Eukaryota > Metazoa > Chordata > Mammalia > Chiroptera > Phyllostomidae > Trachops > Trachops cirrhosus. The sequence goes on from CM052551.1 coordinate 40,153,443, forward strand.
CCAAGTAAATTATAACTGTTTCACAACTCTGAAGTTTAAACAGCAAAGTTGCATCTAGTTAAAGAGAAGTGTGTAGTGAGTTGTGGTATACCGGAATGTTATGCTTATGCTCTTGTTTTTTAACGAATAATGAAACACCAGTTTATCTAATGCCTGAGTTTAAAGTATACCACTATTTTATCTTAATTGTTTCTTTATTTTTTAAAGAAGTAAAACTTTACAGAGGTAATCAGATCCTCCTGTCTCTACCTCCCCAATCTCATTTTCCCCTCCCTCCGTCCCTGGAGGTAACTCTGCCCTCCATTGAGACCTAAGTGTGGGCTGGATTTCCCGTTTCACTTGCAGAACGTGGAGAGCAAAGGAGTGCGAGACCAGCGGCTAGATCACCAGAGAAGAGCTGCCGAAACCAGCGATGATGACCTCATCCCGTTCGGAGACCGGCCAACGGTCTCGCGGTTTGGTGCCATCTCTCGAACCTCCAAAACAATGTATCAGGGTGCTGGCCCATTGCAGGCGATGGCACCTCAGGGAGCTCCCACGAAGTCTATGAACATGTCGGGTAAGACCCTCAGGGGTAAGCTTCTCTGGCGGGCTCATCTACGTGACCCCTAGCACCATCCCCACCGCCCGCTTTGTCGTTGCTGTCCGTAATCATCCACGACGGCCACCCTCAAATTCCCCCACGGAGTTATCCCTGGAGAAAGGTAATTGCCCGCCAGGGGTTTCCAGGGTACAGACTAAAACTAAATGCCTGTATGTGAACATTGCCTCTTTTTTTAATAGCTTCACTGCTTTTTATTAAAATAATACATTATCATTTTTAAAATATGCAGTCAAAAGAAAAATTACAAAGACTGGTGCTTCATTGGGGGGAAAACCAGGCATCACTGCCCTGTTACTGTACTGGTGGAGCTCTTTGCAGAGAGCTGCGCACCGTGTGGGCGTGCCTCTCGGGGCGTGGCTGCACGCTGTGGACGGGGTGCGCCGTGGACGGGGTGCACTGTGGCTGGGGTGCACTGCCTGCAGCAAGTCCCTCCCTTACAGACTACAGCCCGTACGGAGCCCACGGCGGCTGGGGCGGCTCCCCGTACTCCCCTCACCCGGGCGCAGCGTCTCAGGCACACTTCAGTGAGAGGTACAAGTCGCTCCTTCTGTCCTGCAGACCTTTGCAGTTTGGCCCCTTGCCTCCTTTTGTTTTTCTGGCCCGTATGTTTTTAATAAAGTTTTTCATGTATCCCACACTTTCTTTCCCACCGAAGGGAGAGAATATCCGTGTCAGAAGTGGCCAGTCATGGAAAACCCCTTCCGTCTGCCGACAGGGAGCAGCTACGACTAGAGTTGCAGCAACTGAACCATCAGATCAGCCAGCAGACCCAGCTGCGTGGACTGGAGGTACCAGCCTGTAGACAGGTTTCCGTTCCAGTTTTTGAAGGGCGCTCAGAGAGATTTTACAAGGTGCTCAGAGAGATTTTGAGGTACTATGAACGCAAAACTTTAAGGTCTGCTTTTCGAGAGTTAGGATAGGTGTCCATTCTTCAAAGAATGTAAGTACTTAGAGTTTAGTTCTGGGACAGTGGGAAACTCAGAATTTTATTAGCCGAGAGTAAAAGACAAGTGATCTGAAGTTTCCCAACCGGTAGTTATCAACATGCGCCTTAGCTTAAGATTGGTTTTTGATTTTTAATACTTCTTTACCTTTTAAAAATTTCTCATTTCCTTTAATTCCCAGCATTTATTTATGTATCTTAAAAAAAAATAGAAACTTAGGTCTTTGCTTTTAAAAAACAGTCTCTGTATAATAATAATGCCTTCATTAATGTAGTTCTTTTAGTTTATAAGTTACTATCACGTCAGCGGGTCCTCACCATGTCCCCGACAGACAGGGTAGGTGGGTGGCGTTGTTCCCCTCTTTGGTTGAAGTTTATTAGTTTCACAGAGGGTAGAGCGTGAGCCCAGATCTTCAAACTCCAGATTCAGGGTTCCCGCTAACTCATGGCTTTTCGTCTTAGTTGAAATTTCTAAACCCATTTTCTGCCCCAAAGGAATAACAGCATCATTTGCAATCTTGCCACATATTTAACTTAATTCTGGTTAAAGGTCATTGCCATTAACGAGGTTTCATTGAAACAAATTACAGGATGTATCAGAGAAATTCAGTAAACGAGGGGAACTGTGTACATTTCTAGTTGACTTCTCTAAGAGCAACTTACACCTAGGGTTAAATCTCTGCTCACTAAGTTAAAGTCCCCTATTTTTTTTCGAATGGTACTCAGAGAAACAGACAGTACCTTGTAAGTTGCATTGTGTTCTTCGCAAATACCCGAGCGATAGATAAGCTGCTCGTGGCTGTAGTCTGGAGTGGGGCCTGGCCGTTCTGCGCGTGGCGTGGAGCGTGCTGAGCTGTGTGTGTGCTGGGCTTCGTGCTCTCGGCTGTTAGTAACGGGCTGCTGTTGCAGAGGGAGGCGAACACCCTGGCAAGCCAGTCCCAGCCCCCACCAGCACCCCCAAAGTGGCCTGGAATGATCTCAAGTGAGCAGTTGAGCTTGGAACTACACCAGGTGGAACGGGAAATCGGGAAGAGGACCCGCGAGCTGAGCCTGGTGAGTGTCTTGGGGGGAAAAGGGGGAGGGGATGGGAAAGCTGCTCTGTAGCTCTGTCACAGAGCGCATGGCTCTGGAGTTCCAGAATCATCCAGAGCCATCGAATAGTCACCCCAAAGCACTCCCATGAGTGCTGAATACTTAGACTAAGTCTCACGAAGATGGGCTTCCATCCTGTTTTATCATTCCTCTCCTCATTCCCTTTTGGTTTGAGTGTGTTCTTTGTCTTAGGGTTCTGCATTACAAAAACTGTTTGGGGAAAACAAGGTAGTTCAATATATTTGGCTTTTTCTAAGTCATCCTTTAGTGGGATATTTCCACATTAACTTGAAGCATCCCCTCCTTGTTGTCCAGCTTGGGTAGCGAGCAAGTGGGTTGTACTCCGTTGTTGTGTCCGTCTCTCTGTGAGTGGCTGTGTCTTCAGTCATTTTACAAAACTAAGTGCTTTCTGGACCACCAGTTTGTATTACCTGTGTTTAGCCTCTCCTCACTAGCACCGTTAAATAGAAGCTAACCGAGTTTATTTCCTTCTCTTTCAAAGGAGAACCAGTGTTCTCTGGACATGAAAAGCAAATTGAATACAAGTAAGCAAGCAGAAAATGGACAACCGGAACCTCAAAATAAGGTTCCAGCTGAGGACCTTACATTGACATTCAGGTAAAGAAAGGGACGTTTTCGTCGTCCTATATTACCCAGTCGTGACAGAAATACCCTTAGAAATATGATTTGGTGTTTAAGATATTATTATTCTGTATATATTGAGGAAAAGATATTTTTACATAAATTTAGGAGTTATGAAACTTATTTTAGAACAGATCCAACATTAAAATATCTGTTAAGACCTAAGAGAAATTTTCTGGTTACATTTCTTTCTCCCCCTGTTTTGTGATTTATTTGAAACCAATATTTACATTTTGATGTACACCTTTCCAGTCTTTTTAAAGTGTGTAGGCATGGAGCTTCTTTCAGAACCCACCCACCCCCATCACTCCGTACCCCTGGTTTTAATTTGGTCTTTCCCATACCATCTAATGATCCTACAGGTGTGGAAGGACACGTATCAGGTATTTGAGACTTTTCCATACATAGTGCTGACTTACACTCCTGATAATAGGTGACAATAACTGCTAATGCCCCGTTGCTTTTAGGCCTAGAGTTTGACTATTTAAATCTATGCATTGTTTTGGGTTCAAAAATGTCTTATTAGTAAGGGATCAGCACTTTTTCTTAAAGGCAAGATTTAACTATTTAAAATGATGGGTTTTGCAGTCTCGGTCAAAACTCACTTCTGCCATTGCAGGGTGAGAGCAGCCGTGGACAGTGTGTAAACAACAGGCAGGCTGTGTTCCAATAAAACTTTATTTGTAAAAACTGGCAGCTGGCCAGCCTGAAACAGCCTGAAAGTCTGAAAGCCATTGCTAGCGTGTCCGTGCTGCTAAAACAATGGCCCTGTTGGTTTTATTCCACCAAGTGATCACGTTTATCTCCTTTTCTGAAAACTCCTTCTTTTTAAACGTGAACAGTGATGTACCGAATGGATCGGCCTTGACACCAGAGAACATCGGCCTCCTGTCCAACCAGGCCAGCCCTCTGAACCTGCCAGAGGACCCTGAGGGAGGAGGGGACAACAGCGACCCCCAGAGGTCAGGGGTCGCGCCCAGCCCTGCTCCCTGAAGCGGAAGGGCCGCACTCAGCACTCTCACTTCTCCGGAAGCACGGAAGCACGGAACTGCGACTCCGGCGAGCGCGGCGGCGGCGGCGCGGTGCGCAGACCCACTGCTCCCGCCGCCCTGCACATCACTCACACCAGTGCATTTTTTAATTTAAAAAAAGAAAACAGAAAAAGAAAATTAGCAGTATCTGCAAGCAATTCAGATTAAATTTGTTTTTGTTCTGTGAATGAACTTTATTTTAATAACTTTGGACGCCTTGGATCCAGGGCTTTAAAAAAAAGAAGATATTATATATACACTCTGTTTGATTAATTGTATGATCTTAATGAAGTAGGCTTTTCTTGTATTTTGGTATTATTACATACCCAGTGTATAATTCCTTCCCGCAGTCCTTTCCCAGTCTCACAACCCCGTAAGTTAAAACAGGAAAGAGCCCCGGCCTTTCTGAGAAGTCTGTGGTGCTGGACGGACAGACAGACAGCAGCAGACTGGTCGTTAGAAAATGTGCAGCAGGCCGAGTTCTCTGAGAGAGCTGCTCTTTGGAAGCCGTCCCCGTCTGCCCCTCTCTGGGGCACCCCCACATGTTGTAGGCGTGTTTTCCCATGTCAGTAAAACCGTATCGTCGTTGTTCAGGGGTATTACAGCAGTTCTTGTTTTTGTACCTTGTCAGATAATTGCTTACTTTGGTGAGTCCTCATTTTCCGCAGTACGGATCCTCTTCATTCTCTCAATGTGGTCAGACAGCTGCGCCAATGCCAGCTTCTCAGGTCATGGGTCAGACTCCAGTGGAGACTCTTCCGAAATGAACTGTAACTGACCAGCACGGAAAGTGCATGCTTAGTGCATCGCCTCTGTCGAGCCGATGGCCGGGAATGTTGATCTGTGCTTTTCCAAACTGAACTTTGGCTGAAATCATAGAACGTTAAAGATCCAGGATAATCAGCACTTGATTTGAGCTTAACAGGGACAGAGCCACATTATTTCACTGGACGCTTTTGCTTTGTCCTCCAAACCCAAAAGTTTGAAGTAGCATCTCTCCATAGTAGCACCCCGGCTTTCAGAGAGATTTGCCTGGGTCTCGAGGACAGTCTGTGAACTGATCAGTCGTTGCTGTTCAGAATCATTAGCACAAGAAGGTAGTAAGTACCAAGAAGTCGGTGTCTAGAGACTTGGCTTTGCGGTATTGAAAAGGTTCTTCGTGACAGTGTTGAGAAGAATACAGAAGGACTTTCGTTACTTGGCCCCACTGCACATATTCTGACGGCACGTCTGTGCTGAGCTGAGACCCTACACGACGTGCTCGGTGGGGACTGCGCCCTGTGGTTGCCCTCCCGCCCCTCCATGTGCCTGAGGTTTCCAATCCCCCTTTCTGGGTTGTACTACTAAAACAGAAAGCACTGGTTATGTAATAAGTTACTGCATTGCTTTGGTTGGGTAAAAGCAAGAGTTTGTATTTTTCTCGTTTCTTATTTTCTTAACCCTTAACTCTTGCTGAGGTCCTCACCACCTCAGTCTAAGCTCTGTGTCCATCATACTGTTCACGTAAACAGCCCGGGGGTGGGGGGGAGGGAGGGGCAACAGTCCTGCCATTGCCTACCAGTAGGAGAGTCCAAACCGAACACTCTTTTGAGTAGCGATTATTTAATTTGCCCAGTCAAGGCACCGCGTTTATATACTATTTCACATTGAATTTGATTATGCCCTGCAGACCTGGCTGGTCAAGGATTTGATATACACATATTGGCTTGGGATTCGAGCTTTCTTTTTTATTTAAATAAAAATTTATATATATTATATATATACACATATACATAGCTATATCTGTATATATATTGGGTATGTTTTAAGGATTTTTTCGCATGAGCGCAGCTGTTGCGATAAAACGACTGATTGGGAGGTAGAAGCACTGAATAAAGGTGAGGCGTTTTTCTTTGGAAATCCATATTTTCCTGCTTTGTCAATACACTTGCTTTTTTGTTTTTGTTTGTTTTGCTTAAACCCCTTTTATATTTACTCTTTAAGTGCTTATTGTGTGTTTTTTGGGGGGAGAAGGAGAGAAGCAGAGGTGTGTCCGACAGAGTCCCAAGAGTCTCTGCCCCTCTGTGCCACAGAGGGGGCCTCGCCCTCGGCCCCCAGCCTTGTGCGGGCAGAGTCGGTGCGTCTCCCTTCTCCTCTGGACGGGTCGGGCGGTTCCGGACTTTAAAAGCAGTCGGTTCCATTTGGAACTCAAAATGATTCTAGTATTGGAAGGAAGCTTATGGGTATTGATTTTGTTCAAGTTCAGAATAAAAGTAAAATTCCATTTGCGTACCTATAGCAGCCCCTGATAACTTCTGTTATTCTTGTTTCCTTCCAACGCTGTCATTCCCACGCTCATTCCCACTCACTGTTTCGATTTTCCAACTAGTCAGGAGCGGGGATGAACTTACACAGTATTCCCATTCCAAGTAAAACCAGGAGAGCCACTGTTTGCAATTGACTTAAACTAGTTTCTTTCCCTGTGTGAGGTATTTCCATTTGAGGGGAGGGAGACCCCTTAAATTGAAGCCTTAACTCTCGCTGTACCTTTCTAAGGCCCCACACTCGCAAGGAAAGCTGGCTGTGTGGAAAGGCAGGGAATGGCATCCCGACCCGTTGTGCCAGCTTTGGGGCAGTTTGGGCTACGCCAAACTGGTCATTCCGCCTTCCCTCTTGGGTATTCTTACAGCTTGCCCAGGGCTCGTGAGCAGTTTTAGGAACTCAGTATAGCCTCCGAAGTTTGCGGTTCTTTTTCCCTTTTCCTTTTCTCTCTGATACGTTTTCGGAGATGATGAGCCTGTGGCGGAAAGTGGCCGATTGTGGCAAAACTGCTTGACTCTTTAACTGCTCTTTTGTCAAAGTCTATGAAAGGCATCGATTTGTTTGGCTTTTAAAATTGATGCCTTTAGAAAGAGTTAAGAGATTAAACCAGTCAGATAGAAAATACAGTTTTTACACTTTCTACTTACTAAAATATTCATTTCTTCTGAAGATGACTATTTCACTGAATTCAAAAGCAAGAACTTGGATGTCTCAGATGGACATGAATGATTCTGGGGGGATTAAGGTAGGAATGATAAGCACTGTGTTCACTGTTTAACTAAAAACCAGGCTTTTATCCTAGCTAGGAGTATAAAAGTACTTTGACTTACTCTTTTTTCAAGCGGTTTCTGGCAAAGTGTAGAAGAACTGAGACTGAGATATCTAGATTCAATTTCTGACTTACGTGGAATTCTTTTTGCCTTACTGGTGGTGTTGTTACAAGGTAAGTCCCATAGCTTCCCTGTCTTGGCTAATTTAGAGGCTAACCTGACCAAAGATCTGTTCCTTATTACTTTTGTAATCAGAAGTTAGTTAGAGCATAGGTTTCTACTAACATCATTCAAATAATAAGACACTATTTCTAATGCCAGCTACAGATACGCAGCTGCTCAGAATGCATACAGACTGCTGTGGTACAGCATTAACGTAGCTGAGTCTCTTTTCCCATCCATCTCCCTTCCCTTCTCCTCATCGCTCCCACGTATTTGTTCTTTTGCCTGAAAGACAAAATTGATGTGATTCTCATTCGCTACTTGAATATGTATAACTTCATCAGGCTTCCCATCGGCCTTCAGGGTTGGACCTCAACGTGGTTTTCCTCTCTTTTTTTTCTGGCCCTTTTCTATCTTGCAGATTCCCCTTCGTTTACCCTCCCGCTGCCCTCCCCAATCCGCAACAGTGACAGTTTGCTGCCTCACAACAGAGCATTCAAATGAATTCGCTTAGCCAATAACTTCTGTGAAGTTGCCTTTTCTAATGGTGTTATTACTCAGTGATGCACAAATGTGGTATTTGCCCTACTGGTAGGCAAACAAAGGTCTGGTTCAGAATGGCAGCCTGCTGTTCGTTTGTCTGTCTGTCTGACTGTCTGTCTGTTTTTACCGGAGAGCCAAAGACTTGTGCTGTACTCGGTTTTGGTTTGGGGGAAATCGTAGCCATTTTGATTGTGAAACCGTGAAGTATTTGTGAGTGGATTGTACTGCGCAAGTAGATTTATCTCAAGTTAACTGGTAAAGTTAGCTGGCCTTATCAGATGTCAAAGTACTAAAAATTCATCAGTTCCTCTTTCAGCAGGGACTGTCATCTTTTACAATATTATGTGTAAGCTGTCCCTTCCTCCTTTTTTTGAGACTGTCTTGTCACGATAGCATCTTGCATGTTTTGGTTTTTTACTTGTGCCTAAAGAACAATTTCCTGTCGCCCAGGTCAAGTCGTGGGCCTGGGTCAAAGAATTCGTGAGCATGTGACTGATAAGAAATAACTAACTACAGGCAATGTATGTGAGATTATATTCAGATTAGGAGAAAAATGCTCTCTTTCACTGCGGAGTATTTGGTTGCTAGTACTCGTATGCAAATGGTGATGGACGGAGGTCTTACCATCTTTCTTCCACATTCTTTTTGTCCGTCTTGAAGAATTGAGTAAGAACTCATATATAAAATCTGTGTGTTAAAAGCACCTGGAATGATTTCTGTTTCATGAAAAGGAAAGGCCCAGCTCAGCTACTTACTAGGAGAAATTAATAATCTGCCTGGAAATTAATTGCAGTGTTTCCTTAGATTTTTACCTTTAAAGAGTCCAATTTTGTTTCCCTTTAATTTGGTGTTACTGGTCGCAGTGCCCTCTTCCCCGAGAAATCTGCCTGCCCCTGTAGCTACTAAGAACGAGAGCTCTGAACTAACGCGTCACTTTCGGCGTCAGCGGCTGGGCGAGCGGAGCCGTCTGTGGCTGCCGTTGGCCAGGCCACGCTCTTTCTACCTTGGACAGCTGTGTTCTTTTCATATTTATTTGTTGCTTTAGCTCAGCTTTATGAAATTTCCCTGCTGAAATGACTTATTGGGAGTTGTAGGTGGATTGCAGTTAATATATTTTTAAATTCCTTCAAAATTTTTTTCTATTTATTGATTCTAGAGACAGAAACATCGGTCTGTTGTTCCACCCATTCGTGCACTCATTGGTTGACTCCTGTATGTGCCCCAACCAGGGATCGAACCCTCAACCTTGGCACATTGGGACGATGCTCTGACCAACGGAGCTACCCAGCCAGGGCACTGTATTTTTTTTCAATTCTTAATTCAACTTTTCTTTGCCACTTGAAAAAGAAAGATGTTTTTATCAAAAGGTACTGTTAATTATAACAATAAGATTTGGTTTTTAAGATTTTTTTCTTTGTTAAAGACACTTCACTTGTAATAGAGTCTAATGAGTAAGTAGCAATAGCTATAATTGAAGTTCAAGCGGAGGAAACTGCCACCGCTAGGCAGAGGTAACACCTCCTGGTAATGTGTTCCCGGTAGGTGGGTTTTCAGCACCGCACTGATCCGAGTGAGCGAAGAGCCTTCTGAAATCCTCTGTGATACAGGGACTTACCTACCACTGGCGTCCTCGTTTGCAGAGCCTCTGAGCTTTCAGCCATACACTGAATTTCCCCTAAACTTTATTCCTGAGCAAAACATCCCAAGAGTCATACCCTTTATTGTCGAAAGAAAGTAAGGCACAATAACCCAAGAGAGAGAACTTAAACCTCAAGATAAGATTGTGTCAAAAAAATTGCATATTTAGGAAAACAAAATCCTGTGGCATTGGTATGTTATGTACTACACAAGGCGGGTTATTTTCTTGTGCTGAGGTGTGGTTGCGGTTGGTCTCACTGAGCGGGCGGAGCTCACAAGTCTTTGGCATCCATTGTAGGTTGTCCCTCACTCAGAAGGTCGCGACTGGAAACTGTCGGTAGCCCCTCCCCGACCCCAGCCGGTGTTTGAAAGGTCAAGGAAAGGATGGAAGCGGACTGTTGGGTGTCTGGTTGTTGGTTTGGTTTTGTTTTGTTTTGTTTTGTTTTTTTGCTTGTTTTGCCTGATTTTAAAGAATGATTTTAGTGTAATGTCTGAACCACCCTGTAAAATATTCCTCTAATTTGAAGGCATTTAGGCTTTTGTTTATTATTTTTACATCCTCTGTTCAACTAATACACTGTCCTGAGAACTCCTTTGAACAGGTGCGTTGTTGCCTAAGTTTCATTATCCTGTTTCTCCTGGCTTCTCTTCCTACCTTCTGGAAATGAAAAGAACTTGGGGGGAGATTCTGTTTATTTTATTTTATTCATTGATCCCTGGGCCTCATTATCTTCATGATAAATCTGTGACTTTCTGGAATGAGAGCAGTGGTAAACGTGAATCAAGACAATGAACAGAACCTTTCACCCACTTGAACGTTTTCCAATTGTGAGATTCCTCTTCCTGTGTGTGGTCTCTTCCTGTCACCCCGCTGCCCTGCCCCCCTGACTAAGGTCAATTTGGTCTTTAGGCTCATACCAGTCTCCCCGAGACATTCTGCAGTCATTATCACCTTTTTGGGTGGATTTTATTTTGTTTTGTTTTTTTTAAATAACTTTTTAACATTGATGCATATTTGCTTGGGATAGAGCTTGTGTAATTTACCAATCGTATTGATTGTATGTGATTGTGCCTGGCAGAGGTATACTTAACAAGACAAAAATAGCATAGGGTAATAAAGGGGCCCATGAGATTCGAGTCAGAATATAAATGATCTCATGAAATCACAGTTCTGCACAGTGAAATGTAAACCTCTTATTGTTAAAAGTCAGTGCTAGACTCAACACTTTTTTAAGTTTCCTTGCACTCCTGTTTTTATCCTTGCCTCAGCTCCCTGCTCGCTCTGTCTGCCTCCGTCACCTGTTCGGAAAAAAAAAAAATTGAGCCTTACAGTGACGGCTGATTTTTAAATCGCTGGGCTTGTGAAATTTTACCTTTTCCAATGTTTTCAACTTTAAAAAAAAAAAAGTGAATGTGGACAATAGGTTGGAATTTCACAAGCTGTGAATAATTCCTCAGCATTTGGCAAGCCGAATTCTTACCTGAAGACTTTCTTTCCTGGAAGTTCTTTGGCAATAGGGAAGAGAACCCCATTCGAAATGAGCCATTCTCCTCTCTTTTTTAAAAATCTGTTTATAGTTCTAGTTTCTCAAATAGCCTTGTGATGCAGCGAGGTGGAAACACAGAAACAGCGGTAGGAGGATGTTCAGGGCAGCAGAACTCTGCGTCTGAGTCGGCTCGTGCCCCCCTTTCTGCAGGTTTTCGAGAGGATTCGAGCCATCCTGCATTTTGTATTCTTCACGTGCATGTTGTTTCTATCAAAGACGCCGCATTTTGTTACAAACGCTTTTCCCTTCGTTACCTTCGAAAACTGACTCGGCCTCATGTCGCTCCTGGTTAGTGTTTAGGGCTCCCACGAGGTGCAGATAAAAGGATTATTTTACCTGTAGAAGGAGGTGGTTCACCTTTGGTTTGTAAATATGTGGACGTGTCTACACGGTCTTTATCTGCTTTCTGTCAGCATTTATATTAAATGATAAATTAACGAGGAGACACTGTGTCGTGTGTTTTTGTACGCGCGTCTGTGCCATCTCATTCTAACCGTGGGATTAATTTCTTACACCTCGTTTTCTTTCTAGGCGGAAAATAGGGAAGTAGACCACGTGTGTGAGCAAACACGCGCTTGGCTTTCAGCCAGATTTTCAGAGACATCCTGGGAGTTAGTCCAACCTTAAGATACGCTGCCGCCCAAGGGCCTTCATTTCTTGCCCGCTGACTGCGCAGTAGGAGTGCGGTACTGGTTCCGAGGCCATCGAGCTCGGGGACTAACACCCAAAGCCCTGGCTTCTGTGGCTTCTCAAATCCGGACCCTCTTACAGTGAAGCACCACGGATCTGCTCGGGGTGCCTTCCTGACAGAGTTTTTACGGGTCCGTTCTTACGGATTCCTAGTTGTCCTCAAATCCCCACCCCGTAGTTGTTCCTTGAGGTCGGAGGATAAATGTAGGCTCATTTTCTCCTACGTAAGAAAAAGGACATTAAGAAAAGGGGGGGGGGAGCACTACTGTGGATTCAAAGAAACTTAAGAGGTGCCAAAATCAAATGCAACATGTAGACTGTTTGCATTCTGATGCCAACACACCGAATGTGCAGAGCCATTTTTGATCTACTTGGGGGAGTTGGATTAAGTATTGGGTGTTAGATATAACAGGGAATGATAGTTTTGTTCAGTGTGATGATAGCAACAGAAGAAAACGTTCATCTTCTTTTAAAAGATGCCTAACCACGGCTGCAATTTACTTTAAAATTACTAAGTATCTTGTTTTAAAGGTTTAATTATTTTAGAGAGAGGGGAGGAGAGGGAGGGAAACATCAATCGGTTGCCTCTTGCGCACGCCCCAACTGGGGACCAAACCTGCAACCCAGGCCTGTGCCCCGACCAGGGGTCAAACGGGCGACCCTGACACTGGGCTGCATGACACTGGTCAGGGCTACAACTGCTAAATATCTTTAAAAAATACATTAAACATTACCAGTGAGGGTTACTTAGTCCTATCAGCATTTAGCAATGAGGTGCCCGTAGGCACCATATCTGACCTCAAGAGAAGGGGCCGGAGTGAAAAAGGCTCAGAAGAACAAAAGGCGGTAAGTAGGGCAACCGGCCTTCGGTGTTACACCGTCCAGAGCGGGAATTCCATGAGCAGACCCGTGTCTTCACCGAGACCTCACCGCCCACAGCAGCAGGGGCTACAGGGCCCCTTAGACTGAGGCTCGTGTCGATTAATGTGAGTTTGGTGTGCAGGGGTTAGCACTTCAATCCCAGTAACCAGCTAGTCTGCAACGATCCCCCAGTAAACCCTCTGCTGTCCAACACGGTGGCTCATTGGAACAGGTAAAGACACTTTTAACGGCTCACTGAACACCCACCATGGAATTTACAAAGTAGTTTATTGAATATTCCTCTGTGGGCAGGCAACCCTGTTGAGGGTAAAGAGAACTCTCTCTCCCAGGAGCTAGGGCTCCTGTTACTGAACTGGACGTGTATACAGTGTAAAAATAGGTAATGATCATCTGAACACACTGGACTGAAGCAGCAATGAATGCTTCAACCACAGTTCTCAGAAGAGCGAGGAGCTGTGAGGCTATGCAAAGGAGACTTCGCTTTGCCTGGCGGGGCAGCAAAGGCTTTCCTGGGGCAGGCGCTTGAAGGTAAGACTTGGCGAATGGGGGAGATGGGAGGAACGCTGGAGACAGACAGACCCCTAGTCAGAGAAAACAGGCTGAGTGAGCTCCGAGAATGAAGCAAGCTGTGTTACCGAGACTGCGAAGTCACCGAGGCTGGGGGAGAGGCCCGGGGACAGTGGCTTGAGCTGTGGCAAGCAGGTCACCGAGGCCCGTGGACCATGCTGAGGGGTCGGGATTTTACTCTGCAAGTAAAGGGAATCCTGGGAAGGGCTATAAGCAGGGGATGAAGGGATCAGATTGGTGCCTCTCTGTTTGCATTTTTTGATCACTTCCCTGTTTGCTTCTTGAGATCAATGAGCACACGGTTCCTCTGGGGCTTTTGTGAGGGTGCAGCTGCTGTCTGGCAGGTCGGGGGCGGGGCCTGAGAAGACCTAGCCCGCTCCCAGAGCACGGAGGCGCAGTCTGTCTGAAGACCCCACGTTGGAGCGGCCGGGTTCCGTGTGATGGGCGGTTTCCGGAGAAAGACCCGGTTTCTGCGGGTCAGTCTTAAATTAGTGTGAAATGAATGAGACATATGACATAATTACCTGGAGACTGCTTAAGGGAAGATGTGGAGGACTGGAGAGCAAGGTGATTCTGGAAGGTTTTCTTGTTTGTGTGTTTTAGCAACTTTATACATACACATATTTCATTGGAATAGGCATAAACCAACAAAGAAAATAATTGGGATAAAGTGTTGATGCCATTTTGATTACAGGGAGGAGTCAGGAAATAGAAAATTGTCAGGACAACCTTGTTAGACCATCCCAAAGTAGCTAGATTACATAATGTTAAGAGGAAAATATTATCCCATTTAATCTACAAATGAAAGAAGGAAGTCAAAAGTGTATCCTACTTAGTACAAGAATTTTTACATAAAATACGTAGTGATTCACTTCTCGACGTGCTACCGATAACTTTAGAAAGAAAGAGCTGCCGTCACACAGCGACTAGAAAATCTGAAAAGCCACTAAGCCGCTGTGCTATAGCCCAGCGTGTGCTGTTACGGAGCTCCGGGCTGGTGTGCATCTCAGTTTAATGCACAACTGCATTTCGTGTGTTTACACAAAGGTTTTAGAGAGGTTTTCGAAAGGCAGCAGCAATTTTATTTTGGCTTTTATTCTAGATGCTTAGCATAGTTAAGGCAACAGTTCAAGCATATTAAGTGAAGGTAGTTAAAACAATGATAATTAATACAATCTCTTGCAACCTATGTACGTTGTATAATGCTTACACGGAGGGAAACCAGTGTTATTCAGTTGGTGCTTTACAGAGGCACATGCTACACACAGAGAGAACCAAAAGAACTATCAAAAGCAATTATTCTAAATGTACTCCGGTAACAGTAACAATGCAACTATACCATCTACCGTAGAACTAAAGTCATATGAACAGCACTAGTTGATTTTGAGAATAAAGATGACTGGTTCTAACACGAAGCTCAGCCTGTATCTGTCATTCTAAATCATAATGGCTTGTAAAAGCATCAGGTTTCTAGGAGAGACACTATTCTGTGAAAGTCAGTCAATCTTTTCAACGCTTCCCGTCTGTAAAGCGGGGATAAGGCTACAACTACCCGCACAAGGTATCCGATCAAACAGGATTTGCAGCCACGGTGTCCGATAGAAGGGTCTTCGCGCAGCATCCACTCCCTGGCTCCGAGAAAGTTTCGTGTGCATGACATAAAGTTCGGTTGCCAAAGAAGTAAACTGGAGAAGTGCGGCCCAGTTTCCAGGGTTTCGTGGCTTTCAAACCTCAGGAATGGTGTGGTCCACCAGGCTTTTCATAATGCTTGGGGCCATCCATTTCACAATATGTTCAAAGGTCAAAGCAGATATGATTGTAGTAGTAGCCACAGTCCCAGATGTGGACAATATGTCTGCAATTTTTCAAAAGATTTTATTTATGTATTTTTAGAGAGAGGGGGAGGGTGGGAGAAAGAGGGAGAGAAATATCAATGTGTGGTTGCCTCTCACGCACCCCCTACTGGGGACCTGGCCTGCAACCCAGGCATGTGTCCTGACTGGGAATCGAACCAGTGACCCTTTGGTTTGCAAGCTGGCATTCAATCCACTGAGCCACACCAGCCAGGGCCATGTGTCTGCAGCTTGAGTCTTTCAATGCAATGGCATTCTGTCTGTCAATCTCACAGATGCTATGTTCTCTGAGAACACTGCTTCTGGCTACAGAACTGTCTTTTTACTATGGATGTTATTTTTCCATTTTTATAAAACCAACAGGTCCAGTACCAGTCCTAACACAATAGCAATTGTGCCTTTCAAGGGCCTATCACGAATAGCCATAGTAGTCTCTTCCCTCCAAAAGCCTGCCCAGAGCACCTTGCGTGCTTTATCAGACTCCAGCCTGCGCCGTTTTCCCCGTCGAACTTGGGTACTTGGCCCCCAAACCTCAGACCAACCAATGAGGCTGGAGAATTTGCCTGGACTAGCTGAACAAACATGCCATTCCCTACTGGTTCAAGCCTGAGCCCAGTTTCCCCATCTTGACCCTTGCACAAAACACCTCCACGAATCCCTTGCTTACTGTCTGCTCTGCGAATTCCAGCATCACTGCCAGTTACAGGAGCCGCCGTGTACAGCTGGAACTGGAGGGAGGGCCTTGCTGCCCGCTGCCTGATTGGAGCCCTGGGGGCCGTGGCTGTATTTGCAGGTATTTCTCCTTCATCTGAACCCAGGCGCACGTATTGAGAGAGTTCCAGATACAACTTAGGACAGAGATATTTGTCCTGAAAGATGGGAGCAGGCACTTCAAACAATCTGCTGGGTTTTCGGGGTTTGCAGAAAAAGTGCTTTGAGCCTGATTTTCTTTGTCTACCTTCAGGTTGTCCACGGCTGGATACAGACATTTTTGCAGGATTTTTCTAGGTTTTGGGACCCGCTCGCTGCTGCTGTCGCCTCAGGTCACTGTCAGGAAGGTTTTCACACCTGAAGAGGGTGGGTCTTGGAAGGTCCCCGGGGTTGGCGTGGTAACCCCGGTGGGGAGCGGAGCCTCCAGCCTGGGAGTGCACACCGCGTCCCGGGAGAGCGTGGCCTTGTGCTGGAACTAGGAGCTGGAGGAGTCAAGTCGAGGCCAGGTCTGGAAAGGCTTAGCATGCATCGAGTCGCTTGGATTTTAGCCTTTGACAACCAGGCAAGATTTCAAGCCCAAGTCTGACGCGATCCTTGGGTTCTGGGGTGGGACTGAGGTCTGTTGCAGATGCAGGGAGGGATCCCTGAGACAGTGTTTAACCCAGGCGTCCCAAGAGCAGATGGCGCAGGCTGCTTCCCAGAGTTCCCTTGACCAAGCACTGGGTCTGCTCTGGAGTCATCAGGTTCAAGGGGACAAGTTACCGCCGCAGTTTCAGGTTTCCCTGTCATCTCCCAGTCATCTCAGGTTGTCGTTGCCCTCTTGTCCTCCCACATCCAAAAAACCTGCAGGTCACTGAGATGGGAGCAGTGTCCTCTGGGCTTCCTCAGCCCGACAGGGCCTTTGTCTTCCTGACAATGCACTAGGGAAACTGAGGAACTCCCAGACCCAGGGTGGACTGGTGGGTCAGCCCAAGTTTCTAACTGGGAGCAGCCCCGAGGCCTTTGCCTCTGGCATCACTCCCTGGGGAGCTGAACTTACGTAGCCACCCAAGAGGTGGTTCCTGAAGCCGGGTTCTGTTTGAAGTTCAAGTGCCCTATGCCCAGGCAGCACCTGCTGGTGCTCATGCTGGCCGTTTGGGGAGGGCCCGAGACCCGCAATGAGGCCCGATGGCGAGGAAGCTGCCAACCCGCTTCCGTTCCTAGCCCCTCGTTTCTGCCTGACCTATGGACGTGGTCAGGGTGGCCCGAGCAGCCCTTGGCAAAGGTGGGGAGCAGGGACCAGTGGCCTAGCTGACCTGTGCTTATCAAAACCCACACCCTCGGCCTCAACTAGCTTTACTGTGGGTTTCTTCCTGTTGCTTCTGGGCCCACCCTCGGTCCCACCCACCCCTGCCCCTCCAGGGAGCTTTCTCCCGCCACCCGCCCTCGCTCTGCCCCTGCCCCTCTCCCTCTGTCTCCTTCACCACCTACAACCCCCTGCCCCAGTGGAGAAGCCATGAGCTTTGATGCCATGCAACTGTCTCGTGCTCGGCCTCTCGAGAACACCCTCGCCCGCTGTTTCTGCTCACGAGACACGCCAGTGCCTCAGAATCAGGGGGCATTTTTATTTTACTTGGTAACTTTCCACTTGGGAGGAATTTGAAGTATGTTCCTGTTAATAAATCAGCAAAACTACTCTGATCCTGGGTTTCTTCAAATACAAATATTTATTGAGTACCCAGGACATTTGAGACCCAGTGGCATTAGCACTGGGCATGCTCAATAAATATTTGTTTTCATTTGGTTTCCCTGAAACCCACACCGAACTTTCTAACGGTTGTGAGGGTTTGGATAAGTGCCAGGGAGCTGCTCGGAGAGTTTCACCGGCAAGGTGCCAAGCGATGTAATGCAGGATTTAGTTTGATGGACTTGATTTCGCCTTAATTAAAATGCCATCTCCACCTGGTCTACTAGAAGCGTGGGTGAGTGGGAGACTCTGGCACCAGGTGTTTTGCCAAACGTCCGTGGAAGAGCTCAGGTTCGAGTTACTCAGTAACCACAGCAGGAGCCGCGCTCTGCTGTTTGCTCCCGCCAAGGTCTTGCTCCTGAATCCAAAGAAAAGAACAGCCGGGATGTGAGGCGAAGGCAGGGACCGGCTGAGCTACCTGCTGGTAGCAGCTACTGCTGAGGCCAGAGGCAGGTCGAGGGGCCAAAGGACTTTTAATTTTATTACTCACCTTGGAGGAAGTATTTTTAAAAAGGGAGGGTGATTGAATGCTACAGTCTTTCCTCTCCCTGGCTCCCCAAATGGACCCCCCACCCCCAAGCACAGCAAAGCACGGAGAGTTCCTATGAGCTGCTTCCAACCTTTTCTCCACTCAGGAGAAAAGCTGGGCCACCCCAGAGTGGAGGATCCGCTGCCGTAACTAGTGTCTACCTGAGAGGAGCCCCCCAGGCTGCCCCCCTTCCAGAAACGGCTAGAAGTTGTCATGAAGAATTTGATTTAAATGTGCTTTTACATATAGAAGCATGCACAATTATTAGAACACGTCACAGATTACTGACAACCCTGTGTGTGTGTGTGTGTGTGTGTGTGTAGACAGGCAGACAAACCCTGGTTGGTTTTCCCCTCTGCATACAAGCTCCTTTTTCTTTTCCTCATCAAACCAAACTAAGAAGAACCAAGAGGACAGGGAGGTATTCTGGTCATCAAAATCTAGAGAGCGAGAGGCAAGGGGAGCCATGTGCAGAGAGTGAGACCAGGCTGGCATGAGGGACCCCGAAGGATGAACTGAAAACCGCCTCCAGAATGTGCATCAGAGACAGACACTTCTCCGCAGAACGTGGGCGACCAAAGAGGAAGGTGGCGGCCCCAGGCTCATTGCTGGGCCTGGGTTTGGAGGGAATCGTGGACAAATGTGGTGCCGGCCATGCAGGGAGGAGCCCGAGGGTGACGTGTCCTAAGTCTGGCCCCAGGAAAACAAGCGGATGGTGAGTGTTCGCCTGGATGCTGTCCCCACAGGGAGACAGGCAGACAAGGGTTCGAATCTCCACTTTCTGAGTGGGGCAAGTTCTTAACCCTCAAGAACCAGCAGCCAGGGTTAAGCAAAGCATGGGGCCCAGTGTTGTTTAATTAGTGGAAAAGTTTTAAAAGTTCAGGTGGGTCCAGGGAAAGCAAAGCCAACCTCTCTCCTCCCTCACTCTCTTCCCTGTCTCAGCCAGACAGGCACAGCGGTGTCTCCCTGACCAGAGAACTATTAAGCTAATGCCTGCAAAGCACTGAGCAGGGATCCCGATGTACAAGGGAGTGGGGTTTTAAAGGAACATACGTGTGTGTCTGTGTATATGTGTATGTGAATTAGCTCATTTCCTGTCGGTCTCACTCACTAGAACATTTGCTGTGCAAGGGCGTTGGATTTACCATCCTGCTCCCAGTGTCTACGCCAGTCCTTGCCACAAAAGTGTCCCTTAAATGTTGATTAACCCATCAGATCGAACAGCACTCGGGCTGCCAGTAGGTTTCCCTTGAACGCCGAGGGCCACGCAGACGCTGCCAGTGAACGGCGGGGAAAGGAGACCACCGCAACAGCTTTTCGGTGGTGTCTGACAGCGGCGGCTCACCTCTGTACAGCCAGCGCCACGGTCAGATTCCCGTGCACGTCAGCGTCGATTGGGGGTCTTCCCGGAGGACCGTGGTCCAGCAGCCAGGCTGGATGATGCAGAGATGCTTCACGTTCAAGGTGCTGAGGTCGTCTGGCCTGAGCATGGGAGACAGAGCTCGGAGCACTGGTGGGGGGACATTCAGGGACCACACACATCCTTTGCAGGAATGTCCTGTCGCCCAGAACTCAACCCTGTGGCCCCACCTAACTGCAGGGCTAGGGGAGGCTGGAAACAGATTCAGCTGTGTTCCCAGGAGGACGTGCAACTGTGTTAACTCTGACAACAGACCCATGGACGATCTTTAATTCTTAACAATCCCTGAGAGCTCAGTACTCTGTGTGCATCTAAGACTTAAAAACCCTGCCCCCGAGGGAGGTTGAGCGGCACATCCGAGCTCAGACAGCGAGTGGTTACGTGGCAATGAAGCCAGGGCGTCGCTCCAGGCGTCCTGCGATTTCCCCATCCCTTGGGGTGTTAGAAATTCCAGGCAGTACAATCCTTCCGATGAGGCTGACTTTCTCCTGATTTATCTACACATCAGGTTGGCATGCCTGCAGCCTATTATTGAAAAGTACTTTCTCCAGTGATAATGCAACAGAATTTTTGTATGTTATAGAATTCTGTGATAACTGGGTTCTTTTCTATATAAACATATATGTAGAGCAGGTGTTTAATATGGTGCCTGTTATTATGATCATATTCAAAGATTTAAAGAATTTGACCTCAGCGAATGTAACGTCACAGTTAGAGTACAGATGATGGGACATTTACAGCTGTTGGAAACTCCCGGCCAGGCCGGGCGCGCCTCTGCACCAGCTCCACCTGCAGATGCTGAGCTGGGCTTCTCGGGGTCTCCTTCCCTCCTTGGTCACCAGGCGGGGGCTCAGGGGCTTCTAGTTCCTCTTTGGTGCTGCCCGCAACCCCTCCCCCTCCCTGCAAAGCCGCTGTGGAATACACAACACCCTTCTCACTCCCAGGCAAGACCTTGTGGGACCGGTGAGCATCGCTAGGTTCCAAAACAGAAAAGGAAATCACGGCACACGGGAAGGAGTCCTCAAGGTGTCCAGGGTCCGAAGCAGCCCAGCGCTTAGGTACAGCTTCAGTCCCGACAGAGATTTCCTGCGTAAAGATTAGAGAACTCTCTAGAATTCCTGTGGCTGGGCCAACGAAAGGGAGTCTCTAACCACACGGAGGGCACCTGCTCACCCCGGCTGAGCGTGGAGGCTGTCGCAGCAGCCTTGGCGACGCTGTTCTGGGCCATTTGGGAAGAGAAAAATATAAACGGGCCCTTTGTCTCCACTGGTTGGAATTTAGGTAGTCTCCCCAATAACTAAACTGGGTAAAAAGAACAATACAGGCCCACCGTGATTTGGGGTGTTTGCCTTTAAAGTCCTTCAAAGTTGTGTTTTTCACCTGCCCCCACTCTGCTCTGTCTCCTGAGCCCCAGAGGAACTGTGCGAGGCACCCCCACCGGCTCTGCCACCTCGGAAGCATTCTTGGCGTGCCCCTGAGGCCCCTGAGGCCCCTGCCCTGGTCCCTTCAGGGCCCAGTGGGGAAGGCTCCATCTGTGGACCGCGCACATGACCATGGATGTGTCGGGTTAGAGGCCTGAAGGTGGTACCTTGTTCCAGAACATTCCTCTTCTCCCCACTCTGACTGGACGCAGTGGACTCTCCCTGTCTCTCCCTTCCCCTACAGAAAGCTGTGAAAGAGAGGGCACGGCACTGAGCGGGGAGAAGCTCTGCAGGTGGAAGGCTAGAATTTCTGGACTTTCTGCTCGGCTAGTTACAGTCGCCCGTTTCCTACCTCCCGGTTTGGGGCACCGGGAAGGCAATCCTGCGAAGCTGGCCGTAGCCAGGCGTTTTCTGACCAGGCTTGAATGTGCAAATGTTCTTGTGCCCGTCTGGCTGAGACGGGGAAGAGAGTGAGGGAGGATGGAGGAGAAAGGCTGGCTTTGCTTTCCCTGGACCCGCCTGAACTTTAAAACTTTTCCACTAATTAAACAACACTGGGCCCCATGCTTTGCTTAACCCTGGCTGCTGGTCATCAGCTTTTGACCTCTGTCCTCCCGTCCTCGCCAGCCCCTCCCCCACCCCAGCCTCTGGGACCTCAGATTTAGAGGAAAGAGCCAGTTTTCAGAGGGTTTGCCTCGGATCGCACGATCTCCACCTGCCCAGCCCCGGGGAGGACTAGCGACCATGTTTTCCAGGGGGACAGGATCTGGAGCTGCGGGAAAAAGGTAAGAGGGGTGAGCTCGGCCTTCGCTTGCCCTCCCTGGGCTTTCTGACCTCTGCGGGAGCCACGAGGATGACCTCCACACCTGCGTGGAGCCCAGACCCTCTCCCTGGGGGTGGCCATCGAAGACCTTTCCCTGAGCCACGCCTCGGGTCCTCACAGAGGTCCAGGAGACCCTCCGAGGGGCAGCCGGGACTGGCCATGCCTCTGACGTGATGCACATTTAATCTGTGAGGACCTCCTAACTCCCTTTTTGCTCCTCCCGCGTGGCTGCCTCCCTCCGAGGTCTCGGTGACCTTTGACCAAAGGATGGCAGCCTGTTCTCCGTCCTCGACACCACACACTCCCTCCTCCATCTGTAGGGAGCTAGACGGGAGGCTGTGGCTAGGACGCCTCGGTTTCCTTCGTGTCTGACCCAGCTCCCAGGGCCGCCCAGCCCCCAGCTGGGTTTTCCCAGGTTTGGCCCAGGGACAGAGCGGGAGATGGGGGCAGCCAGATGGGGAGAGGAGCGGCAAGATTCTGCGTCCTCCCCCTGCCCTCACCTCTCTGTCTCAGCGCCTCTGCAGCCCTCCCACCTCCCACCCTGCGCCTCTGTTTCTCACACGGCTGTGGAGCTGGCCTCAGGTCCCACCAGGGGGAAGGGTGCCCCAGCTGCCGGCCAGCCCCACACTGGCCCAGCGGACTCCGCAGTGAATCCTTTCCACCCTGGGCGCCTGTCTTCTCCTGCCCGGGGAAGGTTGGCAGACTCGGTGCCCACGCACACGCTGCCTTTTCCAGACCCGGGGCCCCAAGCCAGAGGAAGCCCTGGCCCACTCTGACCTGGCCACACACCCCAGGAGAGAGCTCCTCTCTCGGTTTGTTCAATCGGTGTCCCGATTCTAATTTGCCAATCTCGTGATCTCATTTTCTTTTAAACTGAGATTAATTTAAAAAGTTTCATCCACCTTCAGTGAGCCCGGGTTGGAAGCTATTGAGATTTCCCGCAACAGGGAAGGACAAGGCCCGAAGGAAGATAGAGAGCAGCAAGGGGAAGAATTGATCGAATCTCCGTCTGACCGAATGGGGAGGGGCAGAGGGAGGAATCAGGCTGCCTCCCAGGTCTCTGGACTGGACCTCAGGGGGCCGAGGGTCCCGTCTGCTGAGCGGGAGGACACGGAAGGAGAAACGGGAGTGGGGTGGGGGCTCACTATGGAAAGTGCAGGACGTGAGTCGGGGGCGGCGTCCGGC
This sequence comes from Trachops cirrhosus, assembly GCA_028533065.1. NCBI lineage: Eukaryota > Metazoa > Chordata > Mammalia > Chiroptera > Phyllostomidae > Trachops > Trachops cirrhosus. The sequence goes on from CM052551.1 coordinate 40,176,523, forward strand.
AAACACTCGTCTGGGGCGCCGTGCGCGGTGGGAGGCCGGCACACTGCCAGCGGGCACCCGTTCCCTCCCCGACTCCTGTGTCACTGACGTGTCTCTGCTGTGTCGGTGGAAATCCTTCCAGGCCTTTACCGCCCAGGTGCAACTCCGTGCGTTTCCGAGGCCTCCCCCAGACAGCTCTGCACACGGCCCCCGCTGCCGCCCTCGCTCTTCATTGAACTCCAAAGTTCCCAGCCCATGATTCAGGCGTACCCGCCCCGTCCTGCCAACCAGAAGCTCCGAGCTCTTTATTTCTCCCTGCGTGGGGCCCTGGGCACCATCGGTTGCTTCCATAGTTGATTCCAGTTTGATTCCAGTTGATTCCATAAGGCAACATGAACTGTCCACTTGCAAGGAGTCCAGGACTGAACTTGTCCTGGGCCCTTGTGCCTTACAAAGTCCAAGGTCTCACGGGTGGGCTGGCATCCTGCCTGTGCTTCATGGGGCCGCTCCGTGATGGGCAGCAGGGGGTGGGGTCTCCCCACCTAGCTTAACTCAGCTTTCCGTCACCTGTAGGAGGGTATGTCTCCTGTCCTTGCTGCTCATCGGCCTCTGGGGCTATGTGACCTGTCGCGTGGGCCCCGTAGAGGACATCTGCACAGCCAAGCCTCGGGACATCCCTATGAACCCCATGTGCATTCACCGGTCCCCAGAGAAGAAGGCCCCGGAGGAGGCGGGCTCAGACCAGAAGATCCCCGAGGCCACCAACCGGCGGGTCTGGGAACTGTCCAAGGCCAATTCCCGCTTTGCCACGGTCTTCTACCAGCACCTGGCAGACTCCAAGAAAGACAATGACAACATTTTCCTGTCGCCCCTGAGTATCTCCACAGCTTTCGCTATGACCAAGCTGGGGGCCTGCAACAACACCCTCAAGCAGCTGATGGAGGTACAGTCCGCAGCCTCCCGCCCGGCTCTCTGTGGGGCCTTGGTCTGGAGTCCGTCACAGGGGTTGGGCGCTCTCCGCTATCCTGGTCTCGCCGTTTCCTTTCCCTCTCATCCTCCCTACCCTTCATTCTTCTTTCATCCAAATGCTCCAAGGAGCTCGCAGCCGAGGTGGCCCTTGGTCGAGGCCGGCGTCACTGTCCTCCTGACCCGTGCTGCCAGGCTGCGCCACCAGACTCACCACCCCTTTTCTTGTGGCTTCTGCAGGTTTTTAAGTTTGATACCATCTCCGAGAAGACGTCTGATCAGATCCACTTCTTCTTTGCCAAACTCAACTGCCGGCTCTATCGAAAAGCCAACAAATCCTCCCAGCTGGTGTCCGCCAACCGCCTTTTTGGAGACAAGTCCCTTATTTTCAATGAGACCTACCAGGACATCAGCGAGTTGGTATACGGAGCCAAGCTCCAGCCCCTGGACTTCAAGGTGAGTCTCACACGTCACCCCTGACCCCCCAGTTCCTCCCTTTCCACTCAGAGACCGCGGGGACAGAGAAGCAGAAGCCAGATGCGCACTGCTATGCCAGCTACAGGCAGAGGGCGGGGGCTGCACCTCAGAACCCCTGAAATACTTACTCTTGCTTGAAACCTGAGAAGTCAGTGGTGTCTATGGATGGTAGTGATGCCCCGAGAAAGTGGTACAAATAATAAATTCTTCATGTCACCCACCAAGTTCACATATATACCAAATGCTATTTGGGACATGCCAGTCCTGCAAGGCGCCTTATTGAAGTCAGTGTTTTAAAGTTACCACAGTTCAGTGAAATTGGCATACGGCGCGTGTCGTACGCTCCTCATGGAGATTCACGAAGCTATGGTCTGAGAAGTCTCACCCAGCTTAACTCAAGCTTGTTTCTTAGGCTTTTTTGACCACATGAACGTCCCTCCTGTCCCCTCCCCCCTCCATCATCACTCATTAGTTTCCCACCGAACATGGGGGAGCCCTGAACTCTTGCGAGTCCCTGGCACTATATTAGACACGTGAGGTTTCCCCAGCCTGGGTGAGGGCGATGGCGTAGCCACGTGGTGGGAAAGGGCAGAGGGATGCTGGGCAAAATGGAGCGCTGCACAGGGAACCCGAGAAGACGGCCAGCTAGCACAGGTGGGCAGGTTTGTTTCCGGTTCTCCGCAGGAAAACGCAGAGATGTCCAGAGCGACCATCAACCAATGGATATCCAATAAGACCGAAGGGCGTATCACAGACGTCATTCCCCCCGAGGCTATCGACGAGTCCACTGTTCTGGTGCTGGTCAACACCATTTACTTCAAGGTACTAACCTCAACCTCTGCGGAGGCCCTGCCATTTCATCAGGCAGCGGGCCTTACCTGTCTCAGGGAGGCAGAGTTTGAAAGACTCTTCAGGGCTGGTTACATGGAGGGAGGAGGATGAGGACCAGGGTAGTGGGAGTAAACAGATGACTGACCCACTCTGGAGGGCCACTCGCTGAAGGCCGGTGGCACTGTGGCACATTTGCCCATCCTGGGTCACGCTCCATAGGCAGACTGTCCCCAACCCCCCCGGCACGGGGCCCAGGGGATTAGCCCGTCACTGCTGTGGCCAACCACTCCGTTGCCTGGGGTTGCCGTCTCTCCAAGAGCGAAGTAGGTTGCATTTCCACGGTGTGTATTGGCCTTGACTGTTTGCTAACACTGGGCCATTTATCAGCCCTCCCGATCCTCCTAATGGCGCAAAGGAGACCTTGGGTCACTCAGACAGATTCCTTAGCAGAAATCCAGACTCTTCCATTTCTGACGGCACAAACTTGGGCTAGCTACTGAGACCTTTCTCCGCCCCGATTTCTGCATCTATAAAATGGTAATGGTACACCTACCTCGAAGGGTTACTGAGGGGACTTAGTTAATACATGTAACAGGCTTGGAGCAGAGCCTGGCACACGGTATTAGTGATGACGATTAGCTCTTCACATTACAAATGAAGGCCCGTCACTCAAGGAGTCAAATGACTGGTCCCCAGATCGAAGAGCTGGAAGATGATGAGGGATGGCACAACTCAGAAATTTTGAAGGAGTGTCTGGTACCCCCTCCCTTTGAATAGGACTCACCTTCTGCCTGGCAGGGCGCCCGGACCACCCCCGGGGTTGTTCCCTGGGTGTGGCCAGCCCTCACCCAGGCAGAGCCCAGCAATTCGGAGGACGGCCTTGGAGAACGAGGCTGGTGGGGGTCAGAAGGCAAAAGGCAACTAGATTTAAACTCAAGAAGAGACTTGTGAAGAGGCCAGAAGGTTGTTCTTGGTTCTAGTTTTTTTTTAAGATTTTATTTATTTTTAGACAGAGGGGAAGAAAGGAAGAAAGAAAGGGAGAGAAACATCAATGTGTGGTTGTCTTTCATTGGCCCCCTACTGGGGACATGGCCCATAACCCAGGCATGTGCCCTGAGTGGGAATCGAACCGGCAACCCTTTGGTTCGCAGCCCACTCTCAATCCACTGAGCTATACCAGCCAGAGCTTGGTTTAGTGCTTATTTTTCTTGTTATAAATGCAAATAGGCAGTCACTGATAAGAATCTGGGGAATACAGGCAAGCTCAGAAAGAAAACACTCGTGAGTCCATCACCATGCAGACCCCTCTGGCCAGCTTTCCTGATAAGATACATACATGTTAATGTAATAAAATAATGGGAATACGCCCAGGTCAGTACGGTCTTCTTGCTTTGTGATTCTCTCACCTGACGTCATCTTCCAGGGCCTGTGGAAGTCCAAGTTCAGCCCTGAGAACACCAGGAAGGAACCTTTCTTCAAGGCTGATAGGGAGTCGTGCTCGGCGTCCATGATGTACCAGGAAGGCAGGTTCCGCTTCCGGCGGGTGTCAGAGGGCACCCAGGTGCTGGAGTTGCCCTTCAAGGGGGACGACATCACCATGGTGCTCATCCTGCCCACGCTCGAGAAGGGCCTGGCGAAGGTGGAGCAGGAACTGTCCCCGGAGGTGCTGCAGGAGTGGCTGGACGCGCTGGTGGAGACGATGCTGGTGGTGCACGTGCCCCGCTTCCGCATCGAGGACAGCTTCAGTGTGAAGGAGCAGCTGCAAGACATGGGCCTCGTGGACCTGTTCAGCCCGGAGAAGTCCAAGCTCCCGGGTGAGTCGAGCAGGGCCTGTCCTCCCTTCTCTGCCCCCCAGGCAGTCTGACCGACAGTGGAAAAGGGCCGGGAGCTGGGACAACTGGGTTCCACCCCTGCTCTCCTGCTCACTCAGCGTCTGCTTCTGGAAAAGGGAGGGTGGGCTCTGGGATGTCCACGGGCCCAGCTGGCACGAGAGCCCTGAGTCTGTCACTGAGAGAGGAGACGAGACCAGGTAGAGAAGAACCTGCAAAGGCATCAGAATGCAGAGCAAAGAGACAGATGCGATGAAGAGCTGGGGACATCTGGGTTCCACGCACAGCAGAGTGGACATTTAGTAGCTGCACAGGACTCGGGTGTTTCCCTCAAGGTCGCGTAGACAGACACAGCCAGGCGTTCCCCAGTTGTGATGTTCCGGTCACGGCGTTCACTCGATTCAGCTCCTCTAACGCACCATCCTTCAACAATGTGCATTCAGATATCTTTTTCAAGCATTAGTTCACGGCATTAGGTAGCTGAGTTTACCTTTAATGGGATGACTTTAGGTCTGAAAACCAATCCCTCTCTTTAAAAAAATGTTGCCAGACTGGAAGGACAGACATTCCTACCCGTTGGAGGGAATTTTTCATTAAGAACAGAGTCCCCTGTCCCCCCACCCGACCCAAGGGCCGAAGCATGAGGCCACACCCACCGGAACCGGGCTGAAGAAGCCCCAGCTCTTTATTACTGTCAACGTGCATTTATTCTGAGGGTATCGTCAGGTGAGAGGCCAGGATTGCCTCCTACTTTTCAAAAAGACCCCGAAGGACCTCTTCACTCCAGCTGAACTCCTTGCTGCTGGTTGAAGTCAACTTTGTCCCACGTCTGGTCTTCCTTCTAGGTATTGTGGCCGAAGGCCGGGATGACCTCTATGTCACGGATGCGTTCCATAAGGCATTTCTTGAGGTGAGTGCACCGTCTTGTGCTCTCTCTTCTGATTCTTCTTTTTTAATCCTGTGCCGTTTTATTATTTGTTCATCAGTATCTCGTGTGACTTGTAACTTCGGGGTTTCTGCTCCACTGGCCATCACAGGATAGTGACATCACAGGCTGCTCACAGATGCGTGAGCAGCAGCAGACGACCGTGGGAGGGCCGTGTTTCTGGTGTCCCTCGAACCCCCAGCCCACAGCCCCTTCCTGCGGGGGGTGGCTGCTACCCCACAGCCCGGCCCTGAAGCCCTGGGGTCTGATCGTCCCACCCGCCCTTTCACTGCCTCTCCTGAGGCAGGTCAAGCAGGGACACAAACGCTAAGGCGAAGGCGAGACAGGAGAAGGAGCCAGCCAAGGCCCCCGAGAAGGAATTCTGAGAAGTATCAGGACAGTGTGCGCTCGTGGAAATGCAGCGAGCAGTTGTAAGGAAATGGAAAGCACCTTGTGGGAAGACTGGAGGGTGACCATGGGCTCCTTTTTCCCAAGGCGCCTGGACAGGACAGCAGGGGTACAGCCTAGCGATACGGGCCCAGGGCCCAGGGAAGGGAGGGCAGGGAGCTGGCGAGTGTGGACCTCGTTCTGAAGTGTGCGCCAGAGAACCAGCACTCTAGACTCCGAGCAGGTAGCAGAAAGCTGGGTGGGAAAGCCAGGTGGTTAAGTCAGCGCCCTCCCTCTTCCTGGGACACTAACGAGCGTGGAGGCTCAGCAGCATGGGGAAGCCCGAGAGGGTCTCCAGGGAGAACACAGCTCAGTATTTATTGCTTTCCTGGTGTCGCCCCAGCTAACACGCCACGGCTAGAGTCATAGCTGTGGAAAGCTTGTACCACTCTGGTTCACAAACAAATAATGAACCGGGGACCGCCAGTGGCGTTAGTTATTGGGGGGCTGGCCTCTCGGCGAGTCCAGGATGGAGCCCAAGAATCTATTTTCAAAGCTCCTTAAGGGGATTTCAGTGCACAGCCAGGGTTGGAAACCGCTTCTGTAGATTATTCTTTGGGGAACCAGGCTGTGAGGGCAAGGAGATGTGGGCCAAGGTTAGAAGGGGTCACAGGATCGAGGGAATCACGAAGCAAGAAGGCTGTGGTCAGAGAGACGGTAGCAGAGCCCGGTGCTCGTAGCTGTAGTGGGAGAGCCCCCACTCGGCGGAGGATGTGTGGTTCGAGAGCGGAGGTATGGAGGGACAAGAGGAAGTCAGCGTGATTGTAACGGGACTGAGAGAATGAGACGGCTTGGAAACACAGAGGGCTACCGTCGGAGAGAAGGATGACGTATGTGCAATTTCAGAGGGACAGCAGTTCGGGGAGATGGCTCCTTGGAGGTGTGGCCGGGGGACTGGTTCGCTGAAGTGGAGGTGAAGGCAAAGCTCGCTGGGTGGGATGAGGTGGAAGAAATGGGAAGTTAGGGTGTTGAATGGGTCTCCTTCCGAGGTGATTTAATTGCCTAGGCCCAAGACAAGCAGGCGCTGGGGGGGACAGGAAGGTGATGAGCTCAGTGCCATAATCCTCAAACCGGACATATATCCCCCACAAGACAATGGAGACCTGTAGGGGGACAAGAGCAAAAGCTGAGCGATGTAACTTAACAGAGATCAGAACAAGGGACCTCACACAAGCCACCGAATTGGAAGTGGAAGCGACGCTACTGTCGCCCCCTTCCATGTGCATTCTGGGAGGAAGCACACTTAGAAAGGCTGCGAGGGAACATGAGCCTTCGGGTTTGAACTACGAAAATCCTCTTTGAAGGACCCAAATAGAAGTGGCCAACGCATACCTCTTTGAGGGCTTTGAGCTACTCTCAGGGAGAGGCAAGGCCTGGACCCACTTTGTCCACCCGAGCCCACCAACCAGTGACACCCGGTTCCTCCTCCATGGCTCCGGGAACGAAGCTGTTTTTCTTACGTCCTCGGGAATTCAGTAGGCAGGACCCCAACTGACTGTAAATCTCCTGGGAAGCCATTAAAAACCAGAATCGGATTTGAATAAAAGAATACTGGTCTTATAAAAGCTCCAGTCTGCTTATAAAGTTAGTCCTAGAATGATTATGAAATAGATAGCAGGGGAGACGGGGGGTGGGTAAGAAGGAGGCAGAGAGAGAGGGAGGGAGGACCACCACCAACCAGCTCCACAAAGCTCAGGGGCCCGAAGGGCTTGCATGAAGAGGCCGGGACAGACTTTTAGTGATATTCTGGGTCCCCACACGGCCAGTTTTCTAAAGCTGTCTCCTTCTAGACTGGTGATGGTTCTGCTTATCGGCAAACTCCAAAGCCACCATTCCGGTCTATCACTCCAAGGAATACTCAGCTCATCAGCCAGAGCACCCTCCTCGTCTCCTAAGCCCTAGGTCCCGAGTGGCTGTTTGGGGTAGTTACATCCAGGATCCTGATGCTCCAACAGTAAAACTCTCTCGACCGTAGACCTCTGATCTTGAGTCAGAATCTCTCTCAGCATCAAGTGTAAAATAATCCTCTTGTGATACCATGTACCATGGTGCCAGCCAAAAATGGGACAACCCCATCTACCTCCAGATTTCTGGTCCCGCGGTTAATCTGAGTGGATCCAGCCAAGGGCGCAGACGTGCACAAATGCTTACATCCACCTTCACTGGATGGAAGAATCAGGAACATTCCAGTAGGGTTTCGGAGGGAAGGCGACCTGACCCGAGGGTACTCTCCCCTGGGTAACAGACAGCACTCGGAGGAATGGCTGTGTCTGCGCATGGCGTCCCTGCGTCCGAGGGACTGCAGAGTGGCTAACGTGCTGCTTGTTTGCTCTCTGACCCACAGGTAAACGAGGAAGGCAGCGAGGCAGCAGCTAGTACCTCCATCGTGATCGCTGGCCGCTCGCTGAACCCCCACAGGGTGACCTTCAAGGCCAACAGGCCCTTCCTGGTTCTTATAAGGGAAGTTGCTCTGAACACTATCATCTTCATGGGCAGAGTGGCCAACCCTTGTGTTAACTAATGTGTTCTCACTCTTTGCACCTCTTCCTGTTTCGGTTTGTGAATAGAGGTAAAAATAAATACAGTTACTCCCCCTCTCAAATATGAATGGACGTGGCCAACTGACGTGAAGACGAGGAAGGGAGAAACTGACAGACGCGCTGCTGGGCATTTGGTAGAACGGCGCCCTTCCCTGCCCTCTGCCAGGGCACACCTGTGGGTCGAGACAGTGACGGCTGACTCGGCGCATCGTCCTGAGAGATGGCGGGCATCCGGGGGCGGGTGGGGGCAGAGGGCTTGAAATCTCGGGTTCCCACCTTACTAAAAAATCCAGAAGCTTAAAACATGTTAATATCTATGTACAGAAAAGTCAGAGACTCGACTCTGAGTATTAAACCGTTTAATTCTCAAACCACTCACATGCATAATGTTCTTTTACACAGTGTTAAAATAAAGAGGAAAATGTGTTTTTTTATACAAACAGAATTTCAAGTATACATTAATAGACTTTTCAGATTACTCACCAAGTCGCTAAGATTTCATTCACATTGTTCTTAAAGCTGTTCAACGAGAAAGCCTCTGCTAAGCTGCTTTAAATATGTTTATATGAACCCCTATCTTCACCCCTGCTCTGAATCGCCCGCCCCCAGCCCCCGTCTCTGCCCCTCCCGCTGCCCCCGCCCCCCGACACAACGGGCTCCCGGGGCTCTGGGAGACATGCGCTGCCACCAGGAGCACTGGCCTGTCATCAGGGGAAGGGCAGAGTCTGCAGGAGGAGAGCTGGGCGCGCCTGTCAAACTGCGGCCAGGACAGATCGGACCGAGACTCGACGGTCAGACTCAGCCTGGCGCCTGCGTGACTCCAAGCGACTTCCCAGTAACCGAGATCTCAGCCTCCCACAGGACCACCCGGGGTTCCCGCCAGGCTGGTAGCTGAGGAGACAACTTAACATCGGGTGTTTCCCCCAGTGTGACTTCTAAAATCAGAGTGGGCATTTTGAACCTTTTCGTTTTGGTTGTTTCTGTTTCCCTTTGGCAGGGGGTGGGGGCAGCTTCAAAATGGATGTTACTAGTTGTGTGTCTACATTAAGGAATTTGGTTAATTTCAGAGTCTGGCAAGGGTTCTCCCCCTCAGCTCTCCTCCTGCAGTAATCTGGCTTCAGGGCAGGGACGGCCACTCTCCTTAGGAATTAAAGTGCATTTTTCAGTAAAAGGGGTGTGGGGAGGTGTGGTTTACACATAAGTGATGATTGAAAGGGGGCGGGGTGGGAGCAAACCCTACTCCTACACACAGGTATTTATAATTAAGGTCGGAACAAAGACAGATGCTCTCTAAGGAAACGAGATGCACAGACCCAGCCCAGACCCCGCCGGGCCGCTGCCTTTGCTGAGGCATCTTCAAGCGACTTGAAGGAATCGCTGCGGATGAAGGGCGCGAACCCCAAGGGTAAGTTTTTTCAAAGAGAAAATACAGACTGGTAGGTTCTCATAGTTAAAAACTATCTCGCTCCCTTTCAGGGATAACAACATTTTAGAAATTGATTGTCTGTTTTAACGTGAATCCTTGATTAGCGGGTGGTGGAAAGGGTCAGGCTCGTCTGCGGCCCCCAGACGCCGCGGCCCCCGCTACAAACCCAGGCCGAGGGGCGCGGCCGCGGAAGGGCGATCTCGCGGTGATCTGCCACCTGACAGCCACCGCCGACTGTCTTCCTTTCCACGCTTCACTGTTTCGCGGGGAACAACCCGAGAGTTTTCCAAAGAGAAGGAAACGCTACATTATTAGCTGTGCGAGGAAGTGACGGGCTCAAGGGGAGGGGAAATTGTCCTGGATTCTGGCCTCTGAGTCCAGTGTGATCTGCTTTTCACAGTGACCAGTGGGAAGGCACAGTGCCAAGGACAGCGGATGGGGACAGCTGTCGCCCACCCTGTAAGCACCATAGAGAACAGTGGACAGATTGCTTTCAGACCGCGTCCACCTGAAGGAAACCGAGCCTCTGCTGTCCGAGCCCGCCCTCCCCTTCCCTCCGCGGAGGCCGAGCAGAGGGGCCCCACCCGGAAACCAGGAGGAGCCCGGAAGTCCGGAAACCCGGGGCTCCTCCAGTGTGCTGTCCCCTACCCCACGTCCGTTGACAGGCCCCAAACTGAGTTCTGATCCTCAGATTCCTTAAGGAAGCCATTGGTTCCTTCCGAACTGGCAGATCTTTCAGGTCTGCCATGAGATCACAAAAAACCACAACGCGCTAAACCTGTGAACAGTCCGTGGGCGGGGACAGGACGCACGCCTACAGTTTGGGAACGCCTTCCTTTCCTCGAAAGGAGGGGGTGGGGCAGGGTGGCGCACCGGGGGTCAGACTAGAGGTCAGACTAGCGTTTGGGTAGCTGCTTCGGGAAGGGGTTCTTAGAGGTTTCCGAGGCATCAGCCAGGCGACACGGGAGGGTGGAGGACCTTGACCGAACTTCACAGTCCTATAGGGAATGTTTCATTCCTTGCTTAAAATATAGTACAAGGTTATATATTTATTTTTCTACCACTGCTTCCCCAACCTCCTCCACTACTCTCCCCTGCCCTCTCCAATCTTAAAATCCAGTGCGGTATGATTTGCATAAAGTTCAACAATGTTTCACAGTACTCCGCAATGTTCTACAGTATGAGAACTCCGGTGCGTGCAAGTTCCAAAGGTGACCGCTTTCCAATGCCACCCAATGTCAGGAAGCCTTTGTAGTTTTCTAAGGCATACGAGGCATTTTCTCTGACACGGCAGCATTTCCACGCTAAGCAAATAGCCAGGCCTTAATGTTTCTGTAACGAAGTTCCATAGCCTGCTGCCAATTCAGTCCTCTGCACTAACCAATCTTTCCTTTTCCTTCTCAAACACACCACCTATTTGAAATTTAAGTGATCGGTTATTTGGAGGCAATACCATATGAATGGATTTCTGCGGTGCCCAGAAGACAGACAGCTATCCTGAACTTGCTCTTAAACACAAAGTTCTTCCATGAATTAGAAATCACCTGGCAGCTCGTTAGTTTGAACAGTGGTTCTCACTTTTCAGGGGAAGTTGAACTGTTCTCCCCTTCCCATTACCATGTGGGAGGGTGCCCTGGGCAGGTACCTTTAGCACCTGCGGTGGGAAGAAGGCAAAGATATGGAACCTCATTTGGGAGTTACTGGGTTAGTCTTTGACATCCTGGACCAAGGATGGTAAAAGGAATCATTTCACATTTCATATAAAGTTCAGAAATATTTAAGCTGTAGCTAGTGCATTTCATTCACAAAGAAGTAAGGGGGAAGGAAAGTCGCTTTGCACTGAACCCCCACGTAGAAGACGGCTAAGAGACAAACCATCGAATGGGCCACCGTCGTCCCGGGAAGGAGCCTTTTCTTCCTCCACTAACGTGAGCAGGGCTTCTTGTCTGTTTTGCAAATAGAAGTCACCCTGGCTGGCTTGGGCCTGGCTCTTTCATAAGTTTAAGGGCTCTACTTTAGCTCGCAGATTGAGAAATCTCCACTCACATCACATATGCAAAGCAAAGAGGATTCTAGAGACCAGATTTTGAAAACGTTTCGCTCGCTGAAACGTCCTTTGCACTTGGTATAGAGGAAACTGGGTGGATGGCAGCCCCTCCCTCAAGAATTCCTCCGAGGACAAACCGACAACCATTTCCCCACCCGAGCCTTGGTCCCCCGGAGGCTTTGAGGTCGGAGCTGTGCCTGGGACGTCAATAAAGGTATCTGACAGGAGAAGGAACCAGACTGAGGGTCTCCTGCCAAAGCCCACTCAGGCTCCCCTGGACAGTGATTCTTCATCCTGGCTGCCCATTAGAATTACCCGGGGAGCTTCTGAAGCCCAGGGTACACAGTAGGCCAGTTAAACGTGCATGTCTGGAGGAAGCCCTGGGCATCAGTGATTTCTTAAGTGCCCCGAATGGAAATAATGTGCAGCCGAGATGGGGATCTACCGGCCAAGGTCAACGGCCCTGCCAGAGAAAGCGTTCAGCCAGGTGAGAGAGAAGAAACATGCCTCAAAGAAGTTACCTGGGCATTTCTCTCACTTTCGTGTCTGCTCTGTGTCTAAATAAATCACTTTAGCTGTGATAGGCCGAGTTGCCAACAGTAAATTATTGACTTTTAGGTTAAGACTGCACCTCCAATAGGCTGTACGGCCACACAGCTGGGGACAGGCCTCGGACAAGACTCTGGGCACAAACCAAAGATGGGCCAGAGGGAAGAATTTCCGCAAGCAGGAGTTAAGTCCTGAGTCTGGGATATCAGCACGGCTTATAGGCTGGCCGTTACCCTACAGTCAGCCGGAAAGCAGCTGTGGGGGGCACATTCGCACTCATTCTCCTGCCTCGTCTCCCTATAGGGTTCCGGCTGTCCTCAGGCAGAGTTGCTGTCCGTGTCAGTTGTCACCCACGGGTAAGGCCTGTCTCGATATCCGGCATTTCACACTGCTGGTATCGTCACCAGCCCTACCCAGTCCCCGGGCAAGTAAATACGTACTAGCTGGTACCTAAAACACAGAAGCAGCCTCTAGAAAGTGGACCGCCCTCTCCCGTTTTCACTGCTACCCCGAGAATCTCTGCCTGGACGTCACAGCCAGCCAGGGTATTGGAGAGAAGGGGGGCAGCTGCAGAAGGGCCAGTGGTCCCCTCCCAGCGGTAACAGATGCTCACAGGGCAGGGGACTGGACCTGGCTCCTTGCCCTGGTGCCCCAAACAGCCAGCCTGCTGAGTGCTACACCTGGATTCGGAGATGAGGGGGCCTGCCTAGGGGCACTTACTGCTGAAACTACATTTCCCGATGCCCGCCACGTTCCAGCAAGGCCACCTTGACCGTGACAACAGCATCGGCATTAAAAACAGGAGTCTCTCTCTTTGGAGTGACGAAAAGCAAAATAGTGCACCCAGAAATCCATGTCATGCACACCTCTGTGTCAAGATGCTGGCAAAAGGCTCATTACCAGGCAAATATGGTTTGTATTCCATCCCCACTACCCCCAAATGGACTGCAAATGGCAAGTGATAAAACAACAACTCAGGATTCAAGCAGATTTTTCACATCACTAAAAGGAATTGGGTGCATCTTTAAAAACAACAGGAAGACTCCATTTCCAGACTACTCTCGCCAAACAGAAGCCAGTGGATAGAAGCACTGAAGCCACGTGTTCTGACACTTTGGTCTGGGCAACAAAACCAAGCATTAACGTCTGAACGCGACGAGCAGAACTAGGTCCTGCAGCCTCTGTATTCGGGGCCTGGCTTTCCTTTGCCTGTGACGGAAAGCTACACTCTTTCTTCAGCCAAGTGCTCAGAGGTAGAGGAGCTGAAGTGAGTACCAAGGAGACTGGGGGGCAGGGGGCAGAGGCTGAGGGATCCGGCCTCCGGCCCACAGAGCTGCAGGGCGACCTTGGCATATGCTCAGTCTTTAACGGGAGGTAGAGTGTTCGACACTGACTTACCGGCCTGCATCGGACACGGTGTGCTCACATCCGTACACGCGACCGTACACACGTAGCTGGCGACTCACAACAACGCTGCAGCCTGCGGCGGCAGCGTGCCTACCCCACCCTGCTTTCGGTCCGCCGTTCACACGGCACCCCGGCTCTTCCCGGGCGGGTGCAGGCCAAAGGGGTCATTCGGAGGTCCCTCCTTTCATCAGGCTTCTAGACACACATTTCACGCTGGCACCTACGTCTCCGTCTCCGAAGGAGAGCTGCACTAAGTGGGTGCAATGTGTTATAACATCTTTATAAATAGAAAGTGCATGAGAGAATTTCCTTGGCCAAAATACAAAGCAAGCAGCAAGAAGCTCTCGTGGCCTACTGTGCCAAGGATCAGATTTTTAGAATCAATGCTACAACTAACAAAATGCTTCTAACACTACTCCCAAAGTCATAGTGGATGAGTAAATACATTTATAAACATACATTTTTAAAAAAGATATTAAGAAAATAGCCAAACTTCCCACAAGTTATTTGCATGAGCTCTCTTTAACATACTACTCTGCGTTCAATGCACATGCATATACAATTGAATTATATTAGTGTTATTTCTATTGGGCCACTTTTCCAAAAAGAAAACTGGCTCATATTTTAAAAACTTCAAGTTACGTGATCTAAAATCATTTTTGTAAAAATAATACAAATACCATATAAATTCTAAATCTCTCTGCTGACTGACAGCCATTCTAGAGGTGGGTTTCGGTCACACTTGGTTTGCGGGGGAAACACACCACAAGCTGTGTCCCGTGCTGGAATTCTGTTTGGCAGTGGTTCTTAAAGAACCCCCGGCGTGGGGAGTCAGCGACCTTCTGGGAAGCCAGTAGATCATCCTCTCCCGACGTAAATGTTTGCTCCAAAATGTAGCTACGGGCAGAAAGCTAACCCTTAAGGAGTTTCTACTCACTCAGGTTGCTGTGATTGGCTTGAAATGGTTTAGACTTGTGACACTGGAAAGAAAGAACAAATGTTTTAGTCCACAAGTTCCGTTTCTTCTCACTGTTCTCTCTTGCAACTCAAGACCACGGTACTGAATTTTTGTGCGACCACCAGATGACTTCCAACTTCAGTGTCACCGAGCATCTGGGGGAGGGCCCAAAGAGCTATGACATCCAGAACGAGAGACTATGACGTCCAGAACGAGAGACAGCGCCATAGACTGCCGTAAGATTCTTCGTTGCCTGGGAATATTTTCAAAGGCTTTCTCTGCCACAAAGAGCGGACTCTGAGGCACACCAGATGGGAAAGGTGGATCAAAAAGAATATATTAAGGCTCTTTTATTTTTATTCATCAAAAATTTCCCCAGTCTTTATGGGATCAACATTCCATCCCTGATTATCCAACCACGAAGCCAAAGTCTTCTCTTCCCCTTCCCAGCATTTTGGGGAGCCCTAAATGAAGTCCTCAGCCCTGGGTACCCCTTTTATTCCTGTATTTGCAATTTCTGAGGCCTGCCTATGGACAGAAGTCTTACTATACAATCGGGGTGACCAGCAAGAAGCCCTCACAGCTAACCCTCCAGGAACCTCCTGCCCAAGGAATGGACGGATAGTCCTTAACCTTTCCTCTCTTAGAAAGAGTGTTGATTTGAGAATGATCATTTTTAGGGCAGAATTTACTCTCTTCCCCTATGTCTTGTGACGGCACTAATAGTCTAATTGTTACAGGCCAGCAGGGGCTAGAATAAAGCATCCTAAATCCGACAAATCTAACCACGGGCATAAAACTTCAATGATCTGTTATTTTAGGTAAGTGAGGTGGTGAGCAGCTGGCAATTTTAAAGGATTGACAACATGTCACACAGGGCAATGGGCTGTCCCATCTGAAAGGCGGTGAAAGCGGGATGGGCCCGCCCATCTGCTAGCGCGGACTGTGCGAGCGGAGGCGGCGGCCACGCAGACGGGGCCGGGACACGCAGGCAAAACTTGCAATGATCTCAAGAATACGACCCACCTGGCTGCTCAACAGAAACTCCTGTGGGAAGAGATTTAGGAGCCACGTAAGTTCTCATACCACAGGAGTCCCCACCTATCTGTAAACTTAAAACACAGCTGATGTCAGGTTCTGAACAGTAAGCTTTTCACTCCCTCTGGAGAATTTCTGGCTCGGCAAATATAGTTTCTGTGGCTTCACAACAACCAGCAAACAACAAAAAATGGGTAAATGCTCACAAGTTGGAACAAAGGAAGAAATGGGAAGTCTGCTGTAAGATACAGAAAAATCGGGGCAGGCAGCCGATGCATTCTGCTGTAGGCATCCATCTCACTCTCCCGCTCGCTCCTGTGCCCACCAAAGCCAGGCCTGATAAATGGCTTCGACGGCCAAACACCAGACCTAAGTGAATGAACACGGAAGAGTGAACACCAATCCAAAAGCCCAGTGCCATCCCAGACTAAAGATGGGCCCCATCCCTCACACAACTCCCGGTGAGTGGGAAGGTATCACGTCTGGGCTGACCACTGACTATTGGGCTGACAATACTGTATGGCAGTGGCTACCTGTAAGCCTGACTTTATGAGGCCTGGCACCTTCTATGCAGCCTCTTGGACACCTGAGCTGGCATTTCAGTAAGTCTGACTACCCTGATGGACAGACCACAAAGAGAGTGGCTGAGACACCAGCAAGGAAGAGGAGGCTGAATATGACCAAGTGACCTGACTTGGCCCCACCGGGAGCCAGGGAATTGCTGAGAGGAGTCCCTCCGGAATTTCTGACCCACAGCATCATCAGAGTTAAAACAGCTGTTGTTTTAAGTCACTGAGGTTTAGGGTAGTTTGTTGCACAGCAATAGATAACGGGAATGCTGTCTTTCAAAGTCTGCCTTGGTAGTAACTCATTCACTCATTCACCCTCAGACCTACCGAACCAGCGACGCCTCTGAATCAGTGGGCAACATCCCCAGAAAAGAGCCACCTTCAACATCTGCTCGGAGAAACTGCATTACCGTCCGAAGAAATCTCCCAATCACCTGCTCTTGCATTAACAGTTCACTGTAAGCAGCACTGCTGGGGGCTGCTGCACACCCCAGTTCACCCCAACTCTGTTGGTACACGGTCAACACGACACGGTGAAGAGTCTGGGCTTTGGAACCGGGCCGGTGAACACAGCTGCGCCACGTGCCCGCTGTGCGGCCTTGGGCCCATCGGCGTCCTCATCCGCACAATGCCGTGTGAGAACACTCTCAACATTGAGTGTCGGCTCCAACCTCTGTGTGCCTGTCTCTCCCTCCCTGAAGTGAGGCTGACAACAGTACCTCCCCTAAGGGGACTGTCAGGGGTCACAGGAGGTCAGCAATGTGAAGCACAGAGAACCGAGCCTGGCACGGAGCAAGCGTTCACAAAAGTCGCCTCCTTTTTTGCTCCTTGTTACTGCCTCGCAGGGTTGCTTTCTTAGTGCGGTTGATTCTGTCTCCTCTTCGATCTTTTATACATGTAGTAAAAAGTGCAGGCTTTTGAAAAGCACACATCCAGACTCCAACCAAGTGGGTTTAGGACTCTCAAGTATAGGAAACCACATCTAAACTACATCTAAAATAATTTTTGTTATATAAATTCCAAGCGCATTGTCTGGTACCATAACGTACTTAATATTTACTTAATGGTGCAGACTCTCCTATGTGCTACCTACCCCTCAAGGTAAGCAATTTCACAGAGTAGGAATATTTTCCTATGAGACAGTTTCACTTTTGGCATTATGGATTAATTCAGATTCTAAGATTCACAGTACTTATTCGTTATTAATCACTCATATTACATTGTGCTGCTGGCCATAGGGAATGCTGCATATGTATTTCTCTTAACTGGATAGTGAGTTCTAGCCACTTCAACGGGACTTACTGAATAGATACGAGAGAGGCAAGCATTAGAAAAGTATTATCTTTTCTTAACAAAGCTGCTCTGGCTTTGTAACTTCGCTTTGTTGTTTAAAGCTTCGGCTCTTTGAGCTAGTGGGCCATTCTTAACTGTGTTAAGATGGGAGGTATTTGTTATATAAATAATGGGAAGATGTGTGATGAGGAGTTTACTTGTACAGGTGCCCTCTGTAAGGTAATGTGCATTTCCAGTAGTATCTGCCGTCAAAGTCATCGCTGCCCCGCACGGCTGAGGGGAAAGATACGTCGGCCACAAAACACAGCCGGAGAGTCCGTGCAGGTGTTTCCCAGGCTTTGCCATCATTGCTCCCGTCGATAATTACATCCTTTGGAATGTAACTAGGTCACGTACTTCAAAGCACTCACGATACCCAGCTTTGGCTTGTCCTGAGCGAGAAAACCTACTTGCTGCAAAAGAAAAAGACCGGCCCTGGAGAAAGCACCACTGAGGAATAAGAAGACTGAAAACTGAGAAAGAGACTCAGAAACAAAGACGACGAAACGTAGTTTGGTAATTATCAAAGAAGCCCTCGAGCTTGGCAAACTCCGCTGTTCCCTATTTAAACTGATTCACATCTAAACGGCTTCTGCTCCCCAGACCTCAAACAGAGATGGACACAGATGATTCACTGAGCTCAGTATCGAAATCCAACCTCTTTCTCCAGTCCAACACCCCAGATCCGTCACAATCCCAAACGAATCAGACAAGCAGCAGGCCAAAGTCTCCAGAACCCATTATTACTGTGGGCGCTCTAAGACACAGTGGAGCTCCTCTAGGCAAGCAGTCTGGGACCCAACAGAGGAAGATCACCCTTCACTAATATGCAGTTTAGAAAAAGGCAACTTTCAGACCCACCTGTCTAGCGAGGAAGTGCTCTCTAGGAGGGAGCTCACTCACCCAAGCTCCGTTGTGTGCCGCAGAGCCGCCGCCACGAGGTCAGAAGCAAACTCGCGGTGCCGCGTCCGCTCGGCTTGGACGCGTCCTTCGGGAAGTGCGTTTGGCTCGGACCTCCACGCACTGTCTGCAGACGGGGAACAACTACATTCTCCTTCTGCAAGGAATCCTGTTCATTGTCATCCTGACATCTTCCATGTTTTCCACGTCCAGCATAAATGAGCTGTTTGAGCAGTAAGGAGCATTCACAAAGCAAATCTATAATGGCCCAATACATATTCAGAAGAATGTATTACAGACAGTGACAGAAATTGGAAGACAGGCCTAACAAGAATTTGAAATCCTCAGGTGTTTTGTTATGTTTTAAAACATTCATTAAAAAGAGACAAGGAAGATTTGGCTTTTAAATACTCCACATGGAACAGAGTGAGTTTACTTGAGGAAATTAAAATGAAGATTTATAGTACAGGGAACAGTTAGAGGCTTCTAATCTAGAAAAACAGTACTTTGGATAGGAATCAAACCGCTTATTCATAACAGAAATAAAATTTTAATACTAGTGGGAATAAATTCGTCCTTGCCATCACTATGCAAGCAAGTTCAAGTTAACTCAGAGGAATGGCAAAACTGGCTTATAAAAACATTATTTTTTTTTACAGTATTTTATGTAAACACGGTACTCGTTTAACCTCACATTATGATGCATGGGAATTATTTTAAAAAATGGTTACATCTGTAAAAAATCGCCCTAAACTTTAATCTACCTGCACCTTTAAGGCAAGGATGCACCTGAAGGCCTATGCTAAATGCTCTGAAAGCAACGGGAATCCTCATGAAGCACGAAGTGGGGCGTGAGAACAGGAACCAGAGAAAGATGGCAAACCCTTGAAGGGACCTGCTCATACGGCGGTATGAACTTAAAACCTCTATGACTTTGAATTTACAAAAGCAGAATGGCAGGACTGACAGATTTGGGAGGCAAGTCCTCCCGATTTAATTCTGGAGTTGCAAGCTCTTCTGTCAGGTAAACACTGCGTGACCAGGCTGCGCGGGCCAACGCATCTCAGCTCTGCACTTCCCTCGGGGAGCAGCCGAGAACGCCACTGATTGGACAGGGCGGCCCGGCTCCACCGTCGCCCCCTCTGCACACACAACGCACAGGCGGCCGCCTGCGCGTGGCCGGGGGCTGAGGTGTGCTGATCCCCGATCTAGGTCACAGTCCTAGAGATGCACTCTGCTCACGGACATCCTCTCAAATTTAGGGATGGACCTGACTTAATTGCTTGTGGTCCCTCTTCTCAATCTCAGGAACCAAAAGACTTCAGTATTTCTCACTCTTTCCCGTGTGGCGTCAGTCAAGAGCGCCGTTTCCAAAGACTGACTTCAGCAAAGACGTGGCTGCTCCTTGAACAAGTGCGCACACAGATGAGGAGGCCTTCGAGGAAGGGGAACCCCATCTGCTGCATCCAAGAGAAGAAAAGCTTCCAGGATTCCACTTCCTTCTTAGGATTAAATGCCCTTCCAGGATGATTAAGAATTCTGTCTTTGTTCAATGTAAGTTCCTTTCCATTACCCATTACTTTCATTTCTTTAAGTTAGATCTTCTAGTCAAACAAAATGTAATTTTTATCAGTTAAAAGAAACAAAATCAGTGTCCAGTAACAGCTAACACTTTCGAAAAGTTATTTCTTGACTAAAGACTATTCCGCTATTAAGGATGAAGTTTCCTATTCTTCTCTTCAGCCAGACCACTTCCAACCAAGGCCAAATTTCAACTATGAAGTTCAGAGGGAAATCATTTATTTCTATGATCAAACCATCTTTGGCAAGCCCTGTCACTGATGAGGAGGGAACTGGAAACATTCAAAAAATACCCAAAGACAAATTAGCAAGAAAACTTTCCTTAATTGCCAGCTCCTTTCTTTTCCCATCTTTATCCTTCAGTAATTTATTTTTACATACTCAAAAGTAGATTTAGCCCTCAGAGTGGTCTGATGAAAGGGCCTGGGGGTGGTAACTTACATACAATAAAACTCAACCTAGTTCGGAGGTAAATATGGTTCTGAGTAGAAAGAAGAGGTCATTAGAAAGAGCCTTTCTGCCTAAGTACAGTGCCACTGCTCACGCCAATGCTGTATGTTAGCTGGTGTCAGAGTTCACAGAAGAAAAAGTACCTCTTAGAAGGAATAAGGAGTATATTACCAGCTCTCTTCTTTTGCTGAGAATGCTGGGTAGCTCCTTTGCTATGAAGTGCCACTCAATGAATGAACAGTGCCAGTGTTTGCTATTTCTTGGCATTAAAGTACTTGACCATGATTTAGCTCTCATTGCTAATGCAGTTCCCTTCCCAAGGTGACATGTGCAAATCAAGATTTGGTAATGAATTTTCAACATTAATTAGCTCAAGTCCATTTAGTACACCCTTAAGAGAGGTATCCTCTGTGCACATAACAATATAGCTATTCATTAATGTAGATAGAACACTACTAACTCCTACAGGGATGTTAGCTAGAAACTAGGACGACGTCACAGTGAACCTGGAGAAGAATCCTGGGCAGTCGTTCAGAATAGCAGTATCTCTTCTAGCTAAAACGGGAGAATTGCTTTCGGGAACTTGAGTCTGTTCAACAGCTAGCCTGGCGGGAAGCTCCACGGATGTCACGGCTCTGGGCTGGACCGCCGAGGAGGGGAACCAGCAAACACGGTGGTGCGGAAGGGTCCCACACGACCTGGAAGCACTCTATTCACAGTACCGACACAGGAAAGGCTCTCAGAAGTGAACGAGAAGGGCGGGGACCCACCAACCGCGCACTGCATTCCGCGTCCATGAGGCAGTCCCAGCTCCCTCTAAAGCGTCTGCTGCCAACCCCGGACGGAGTGCTGACCAACGCTGCAAAGCTTCTCCTTACAGAAGTTACTGCACTTCACTGTTACAATTTGGTAATAGTTTTAAAAGCTCCACTTCCTCACACACAATCTAAGAAACTGACAAAGCATTAAAGAACTTTCCAGCATACTACTTCTCAGAAGTAGGATGGATGGACTTAATATTTTTTTTGGCAGGCTTAAAAACCCCATCTAAAGCAGGACATCCCATACTCCTCACCTATTTAGTAATGGCAAGATCTGCCCATCGGAAGCCTTGACGACCAGCTGAAACGTTTCCCTAAAGATCTGCATCTAATTTCAACTCCCCTTTTTCCAGGCCACACAGCCTAGCTGGTCCCTAAGACAGTCCTAGAAGAGACGTTTTCCCTATCAGGCTGATGCCCAGCTAAAGAGGACAATGTCCCAGTCTGTCTTCTAAAGAAAAAATCAGCTTCAACACTATGTTTAAGGGTAGGCTCTTAACAAATGGTAGCATTATTACATTTCTATTAAAAGACACATTTCTGTTTTTCCAGAAGAGACAAAATCACCATTCTCCAGTGATACAGTGCAGCTGTATGTACATGTACAATCCTCGGAGTGCTAAAATTACCCTTTGCATTCTCACATCCCAGCGTCAAAGAAATGGCATCATTACCACCACCCCCCTTTCCCTGTACACAAAGTGTTCTCAGGAGGGGGGCTCACCACTATGCCTGGCGCACAGATGGCTCCCCAGCGCAGGCAGGACCAGCCCTCTCCCAAATCTCTTACAATCGCCCATGTCTCTGCACCCAGACAACTGCTTAAACCGCTACACATTTCAATAGTCTTGGCAATGTAACGATGATCAAGAGAAGCCAGAGATTTTCTTTCTTACCTGCACTGTAAGCATCTACTTACCAATCCCCCCTCACTCTCTGCACGCACAACAGGGCATCTGAAGCTCTACACATTTGGTAAATTCTTTCCGACTCAGTGCTAGACTAAGAATCTCAGAATTACCAAAAAGGTCTCTTGAAGTTTTTAAAAAAAATCTCAGGAATGATTAAGTAACCAAACCTGATCAAAAGTGATGCCTTGATCAGTTTATTGCAACACGACTGTGCCCGATGCTGTCTGATAAATGCCCTGTACTGTGTTATTACAAAGCAAAGCTCTTGGAGTCACCAGCAACTTGCTGACGGTTGGTTTTTTATGAGTTACTAGGCTTGCAGACATGAGACATGGATTTAGTGAGGTTCTTCTAGTGCACTGAGAATACGAACTATCACTTACGAAGAAGGAAATGGAACTGTGGTTGCAAAAAGAACCATAGTGTTGAATTTCTTCAATCACAATACTGCAGGAAAAAAATGTGTTTAAAACTTCATATAAAAGTTATCAAATAGGGAGACCTGTGGATTTAAAAATACAATCCAGGCTCATTTCACCGGAAAGTGACGTTTCTGACGCGTACTATTGCTGTTGGGTGAAACCGGGAGCCGAGGAGACTGGGTGAAACTTTGGTAGTCAGAATTCACCTAACACGCGAATTCATCTGGACCGAGAGCCACTTCCTAATCCCCAGAGATACACAAGCACTGTGGGTGCAGTAGGCGCTCTACTGTTCCACATTTGCAAGCCCCAAACTTCCCTCCCTGCTCCCCTCGCCTGCACTCAGCCCCCAGGCCCCCGTGCTTGGCGGTACCTATTGCAATCACTTGCTGTCACTTCCCTTCCAGCTGCCTAAAGTGCTTCAGGGGACGCTGCCCCAGAATGCTGCCCCAGGATGGCTGTTTCAGGCAAGAAGCCAGCACCTCCTGGGCGCCTGGTCAGGGCGAAGATAAGGTCTAACCTTGGAAAACAGTAAGAAGCACCAGGATTCTTTTCCCCCCTTGACATGTGAAACTGCACGTTCCGGCAGGAAGGGAGAAAAGTCCCTCATCACCACTGTGGTAACTTCCTTCTTTCCTGTGGTTGGCTGGTTCCAATGACCAAGGCTCCTGCTGCGTTTTTTAGATCTGGGCAAGTGACAGCCAGGATGACATGGACCAAAAGTACAGTGTTCAGATGTGACTGGTAGATAAATGACCATTTATCATTGCTAAAACTTTTTTTTATAAAGTTAACAAACCAAGGCTGTTGATCCCTGAATTAGAAAGTTGATTTGCTTGATTATTTTCCAAAGTGTGAGGTGGGAAGGAGGAGGGAAAAGCCTCTCGTGCTTTTGTGTATGTTGCTGATCCTCTAGTTTGGCAACATCTTGGGAGCATCTTCCGATCTAGCGATGTGGCATTTTGTGAATCGAAGTACCAGCCCACGGCTCCGATGCTGGCTGCTCACGGCCCAAAGGGGAAGAGGGTCTGCCCCCTCCCCCTCGATGTTTCAATCTGGCCCAGTGGTGGACACGGAGCCCTGGGCCGTTTCCCCAGGGGCAATGGTCTCTTCTTGGGAAGGTGACTCTTCCTCAGCTTGTCCTCGAGATGTGACAGTTGTTTCAGGGGAGATGCTGTGCGGCCCCTCCAGCGGTATGCAGCCGGGGTGGTTTTTGCGAAAGTGCTGATTCAAGATGGCCTGGAAGGGGAAGCTTTTGCCACAAACGTGACAGTGGAAGGGCTTGTTGCCTGTGTGCTTGCGGATGTGATACTCCAGCTGGTCTTTGCGGGTGTACTTCTTGCCACACATGCGACAGACGAACGGTGTGATCCCCATGTGCAGGCGCATGTGCCGGTCCAGGCTCCCCTTCTGGTTGAACGATTTGGCGCAATAGATGCAGGTGAGACGGGGGTTGTACCGGAACCACCGCTCAGATACTTCCTGCTCTCGGAGATACTCCACGTAGCCACTTACTCCCATCATTGCTGACTCTTCCACCTGTGCCAGGTGAGGAAAACGAGCACAGAAAATAAGCATGTATTTTTAAATATGTATTATGAGACACATAGTAAAAGAAATCAAATCAACTTTTACCTTTGTTACTAAGCTTTATGCTTATTTTTAGTAGAGATCCAAACAGAAGATTACTACCAAAAGTAGAGATGTTAACATGACAACAACAAAAAAATCTGAGGGCACGGTATTTCGTTACCACAACAGAACAAGACAGTAAAGCTACTTTCTGGCTGCATGCTTACAAACGGCATGCTTCTTATGAAACCCGCACTCAATGTTCTCTTTTACAGCAATGGGAGAGGCGGAGCCCGCTCGTCCCACCCTCCTGGACTCTGATTTAGCTATACCTGGGCAGTCCGGCAGGTGCCTAGACGGCGCTGGTCCAACTGAACTTTCTGTGGTGACAGAACTGTTCCTTTATCTGCACCATCTAATACAAGGGCCACTAGCCACGTGCGGCTACTAGGCATTTGTAGTATGCTAATGCGATTGAGAAACTGCATTTTTTATTTAAACAGCTTTCGATTAATTAACATTTAAATAGCCACATGGGACCTGGCTAATGGCTATTATATCTGACAGTACAGAATACATTATGGCAAGCTCGTTATAAATTACACTTACAGCAAACTTACACTTATGCCAGAAATAAATTACACTCATACCAAAATTTAATCCAACAGTACCTAGGCTTTATAAAAATGTAAATACTTTATGGGTGACAGTATTCCTTTTTATCCCAATGTAGCTTACTACTAAAAGTATTAGTACTAAAATACTAACTTTGCTCTGCAGACTACTCAAAGTTTAACTGACCCCACAGCCAAGGGGCAGCAGAGCTGGGGCAGCAAACCGGACTGAGCTGTGAATTTACTGACTGGGTTATCCTCTCCTATAAGCCTTTCAAAAAGCAGTCTTCAGTAAGCATTTACTGATGCTGTCCACTGAATACACGGACAGGTACCGCAGGGAAAGAAGGACACGGCCTGGTTTCTGACTTTGCTTTCTGAAGACTGTGAACAGAGTGGACAGAGAGAAACAGGGGAGATATAATGCATATTCCTCCTGACGTTGCCAATTCACTCTTCTAGCTGCTTATGCTAAATTAAGGTAAGTATCCCGGAAACAGTGCGCACACACAGTGTCATCTGATTTTACGTGCCTGTTATTTGTAGTGGATTTAAATGGACTTAGATTAGAAGTGAATAGAATAATCTGTGACTTATGTACTATTTCTCTAATCTTAGTTCATAAAGTATCCGCCCAGCCTAAGGTAAATTTCTAACATTATGATAATAAATTTACTTAAGACATCAATTATTATAAAAGCATTAGAACTCTGCTGTTGCTAATTAGATAACTAACCCTTTAAGTTATTACAAAACAAATGCCGTCCTTTTTCTCTGATTTACTTTATGAAGGTCACACGAATTAAGGTAATTCCTTAAATATCAAGGAAACAAGACCTTAATTTTGTTTTACCTGCTCTGACCATTAACAATTTCAACAGCCACATATTTAATATATGAGAGAGACACAGGTGCCCCTTTCTGAAAGCTGGGAGTGCAAATAAAATATTCCTTTGACTGGATAATTTTAAACTGTTGGATTTATAAATGCTTTTGATTCAAAACTCGTATTAAAATATTATCATTCAGTATTGATATAAATTATGTCCATGTTTGAGTGAAAAGCTTCTACATGTATATAACATGTAGAAGGGAATTATATATGTTTAGCAAAGGCTAAAGTATCTATGCAAAAGGGAGGAAATGTAAAAGCGGAGTCTGGATTGACCTTGTGCCCTTTCCCGCGGGTCTAAAGCTGGGCTGTGCCTCCTCACACGCTAGCGGGCAGCGCCCTCCGGCGCCTCCTGCAGGACAGAGGCGCTTCTCAGCAGGCTTGGGAGACAGCAGGCGAAGCCCCGCGTTCAACAGCGAGACTGAGGTTTTACAGGATTTCCGCCTCCATTCCCTGGATAAGAGAAATGGAACTCCCAGGGAGAGGGAGGGGCGAGCCCACCAGAAGGCCCTGGGTGACCACGCCCAAGGGGCACGACCGCTTGTCTGAGGCTGTCCCCTCCATGAACTGAAAGGGCAGCAAAGGCTTTGCTGGACCCTCGTTCAAATCTGCGTTCAAATCTGCGTCCCACTGACTGTGTGGCCTTGAGCAAGTTACTGAACTACTCTATGCGACAGTTCTTTACCTCTAAAATGAATATAATAGCGTGCACCTCAGAAGTTGCTAGGAGCACTGAATGAGTTAAAGTGCTTAATGAGGCCCAATAAATGTTAACTATTATTAAACATTGCAAACAATATTATTCATAATCTGGAGAGTATCAATTCCCTAAAACAAACAAACAAACAAACAAACCCTGCGTAATCTTAGGGAAAATAATGTCATAACATAATGCCAGGATGGTCTACAAGCAAAAAATAAATACAGGGTCCGGCACAAATAATGCCCTTTTCAAATTACAAAATCCTAAGCATGTAATTCTGTAACATAACAATATCACACTCAAGCACACCATGTGACATTTCAGGTGAAATGTTCACAGCGCTGTCCATCTAGTGTGAGACACTCACGCGCCCTACCGACCACGCTCAATGGCCTTACTTCTGCCGGGCCCTGTATGTTTTAGTTATCTGTGATGAACTATAATCACAGAACTGGAACGTTATGATCCATCTCACCTAAAAAATTAGTCAAGTTGCAATAAAATAGCAAATGAATGAGCATAGAGTGTAGATTAGGTCCTTGTCAATGGCAACAATATCTTCAATAGCTTCATTCTAACAGGAAGCAAGAACGAATGTGGCTGCTCCCTGGCTCTCTCTGACACTAGGGTGCGGGTGGGGGGGTGGGTCCTGCCACTCCTCCCACTTGGCGATTCCCTCCTAGACTGTAAATTCTGTAAGCACGGGGACATCTGCAGAATGTCCCAGACTTGAGCAGTGCTTGGTATGTCATATGTTCAAGAACTATTTCTTAAATGAATTATTCTATAATTAATAAATTCCATGTAAATGAATGACTGCTTTTATGCTCCAAAACAAATAGCAGTCTAGATTCTTGACATCGCCTCTAACGCTGTCCACCCCCCTCATCTTCAAATACTAACCAGAGTCTCAGAGACTTGAAAGGACTTCAAAAATCATCTGATTTAGTTCATTAATTTCATTTAAAGATCTCCAAAACTGGGGATTTCACAGGCAACTAAGTAATCCCCTATTTACTGGGCACCTACTCAGTAACCTTAGTGACTCAGATTACTTAGTGGTTAAACAACTCCTTTTGCGGGATGCACAGGAGATGACAACGTCAGATACAAAAATGAAAAAAGTGGACTCTGCTCTCAAGGTGATTTCAGTCTAGATGGACACACAAAATTAATGCAAATAAAAAAAGAAAGATTGCATCATACCATCTGCACACCACTGTAAACATACCATGTGTGAACGCTACAATGGTCTGGGGAGACACAAAGAGGACCGGTAGCTAGGGCAGACGGCTCTAGGAGTTGGGACTGGGGTGGACGCCTGGAAGAACAGGCATCCCCGACTGAAGGAGCAGAGGAGGCGTTAGTCTGACGAGGTCCTGACAGAGAAGTCTGCCTGCTGGGGCGGGCAGTGCGTGCTGATGAGTGGTGAGGAAGCTGTGTTAGAAAGATTATGGATTACTCGGAACCTCAGGCCACGTATTTTACCCTTCACGTGGTAGAAAGAGGGGAAAAGCTACAGAGTGTTTTGAGTAAAGAGGGGACCTTAGTAGTCAGTTCCACTATAATCACCCTTATAAGCAGGAAGCTCTTCAAGTCTATCGAAATTTGTTCTCACTGTAATGCAAGTCCATGTCCTGTTTTGGTTCTGTGATGGGCAAAAAAGTCTACTCACCTCCAGAATAAATTCTCATACACGTTAGGGTCTACATGAACTCTTAACGTCATCTCCAGGCAATTACTTCTGTTCTATTTCTTTATAGCTGCATGTTCGGCTACAGCCAGACACACAGCCTTGCAGAATTCCAGCTGCTACCCCATCACATCTACATAGGGAGTAAGTTAGCCCTTCCTAACTACTCCATTAAATACTGCATCTAAACTCTCCCGAATAACGACTTTCCTTAAGTGGTCATTGATTCCAGTTAACTGCCTCCTAAGCACTTCCTGTTCCCTCCGCCCTGTTACGGCAGCCTATTTAGTCGCATCTATACCCACTTTGTGTGTCTGGGAGTCTGCCTCGTGCCCCCATTAAGTTGTACGTCTGTCTCCTTGTGGTATTTATTGCATAATAGTCACCTTCACATAGTCATCGCATCTTATTTGAAAGACAAGGAGAAAAAGGGCCCTAATTATATCACTAAGCTTACTTTTCCTCCAAGCTCCTAACATTTTCTCTAACACCTTATTAAAACTATAAAAATTCTTATAGTAATTAAAATTCCTTTCCTGATACCAAAAAAGTGCTGTGATTAATACGCAAGTAAAAATAGTTTTGTAACAATATCTTGCTGCTGTTACTATACTAGTACATCTGATGTTTAAGTAAAAACTAAACAAGATACTATCAGCATAATGCAGAGGCTAAAAAGATTAGCTGTGCAATGCAACCAGTGGTTCCTTTTAAAGGACCAAAGTATTTGCAACATATTATGTTCTACTTGGTGAGTTCACCATCCTTCTAAAAACCAGTCTTCAGTGATACAGACCTGTGAGGAAAAGCAAACAGAACTATCAACCAACTACTTACGCTACTTGTTAAGGGGACTTGCAAAGAAAATAGAAGGCATCATTCCTGTCCTTTCTAGAACATTTTAGTTGAACAAAATATTCAGGGAGAAAAATAAATGAAAAGACACAAGCATACAAAAATGCAGAAGCAGCTGCTCACAATATAGAACATCCCATACAGTAGTGACTGTGTAGCAACAGCCCCCCCCCCCCGCCCCCACTGCCCCGCACAGGATCAGACTCTCTCCAGCCCAGGTCCTGCATTACCTGCACGTAGTTGTCAGGGATACCTTTTCATTTCTGCAAGGACTACGGACTGGTTCGGAGAGTTCCACAACCTCATCTTTTCTACCTCCCAAACTCTGCTGACACCAAAAGTATATTTCTTGCATGCTTATAAATAAGCATTTTTTTTAAAAGTAATCAAACAGAGCATTTATTTAACAGGCCACTGTCCCCTCTCCTACATCTTTCCTCTCGGATGCCCACACAGTGGCGGTTTCTTCAGCGGCCGCAGCAACGTACCTGGGAGCTGGGCTGCTTGAGCTCGTCCGTCCTCCCGGGAGACTCACTTCGGGCTCTGTGTCTCTCCATCAAGGGGACAACACTGCCGGAGGGGCTAAACCTGTCGGACAAGGAGCAAAAAGGGGGCTAATAGGAAAGTGGCGTCAAGGCGCTTAAGTCACGGTGATGTCCATCCTCTTTGTCCCGCGGCTGAGGACGGGGAGCTAACTGAACCACAGATGACTAAGACACGCTCTGGGGAAGTCAACACACAGGAGTCTGGGTTGAAATAAGAGAAGAAAGGTTTGCCGTAGTAAACTGAAGAAATACAAAATGAGCCCTGGCTGGTGTAGCTCAGTGGACTGAGTGCCGGGCTGCGAACCAAAGGGTCGCCAGTTCGATTCCCAGTCAGGGCACACGCCTGGGTTGCAGGCCAGGTCCTCAGTGGGGGACACACGAGAGGCAACCACATATTGATGTTTCTCTCTCTTTCTCCCTCCCTTCCCGTCTCTCTAAAAATGAATAAATAAAATCTTTTAAAAAATACAAAATGACATAGCAGATAGACCATGCGACCCCAGTGAAGCCAAGGCTAAACATAATTTCTATCCTTATGTAAGTATTGGGGAGACCATAAAAAAATAAAACTGGGTCTGTAATTTTGTTTCTTCTATGTAACTATCAGGTTTTTGGTTTTTCCTTCCCCCAGACCCCAGGAAAACTTGTTATATACCAGTATTTCAGACTGTGGATAATAGACAAGGAGACTCAAAGTCTTTGCATTCAAGTTATTACTTCTCTTTAAAAATTTTTATTTATTTATTTACTGACTTACTTATTTATTTTCAGAGAAAGGGGAAGGGAGGGAGAAGAGAGAGGAAGAGAAACACTGATCCGTTGCTTCTCCTAAGCGCCGGACTGGGACCGAACCCACAACCCAAGCGTGTGCCCTGACGGGGGATTGAACTGGCAGCCTTTAGCTTTGCTGGAAGATGCTCAGCCAACTCAGCCACGCGGTCAGGGTGGCCATAATTTCCGATACAGCGCTAACACCGTGGGGCAGTAAGTATCGGGCTCAAGAGTGTGTTAGCTGTCACCCTGACTGGTTTCCCTCGCATGTCGACGTTTTTCTTCCTTTCTCCCTCCCTTCCCCTCTCTCTAAAAATCAATAAATAAAGTCTTAAAAAACAAGAGTACGTTAACTGTTAAGAACACAAGAAGGAAAATGCTCAAGTCAAGACCGCCTGAAGTGGACACAGCACATACTTTCTGAGTCTGTAGCACCTGTCTCTCGAGACTAGGCGCTAACCAAAGCAATAGTTAGCTGCTTTAGTATTCACTGTTTGTGCAATTTTAATTGATTTCAGGAGAGAGAAAACAAATATTATCACTCTGAGTTGGCAATATTTCTTTCACTTGAGACTTTCAGTGTCCTTGGATTCAAACTATTGCTATTTCCCCTAAGGAGAAAGGCTCTCACTGCGAGTAGAAAGAGGAAAGGCAGGCGTGGGACCTAGTCATGTGGTGAAAAAACTAGGCCTGTGGCAGCAGCTGTCACCAATGAAAGACAAAGGGAAGACGTCACAGAAGTGAAAAAAGGAGTGAAAACCATCCCAAAAGCTTTTCCTTGGAATAACTCCTGTGATCACACTAATTTGGGAAGAACACTCACTGCGGGTGCCACGCCTCCTCTGCTTTGGCAGGTGCGGGGCACAGGGAAGTACACAGCTCTACAAAGTACAGCGCCTCCGAGACCGACGACCTGGGTCCTGACACACCGAGGACCGAGGATCAAGGATCCGCAAAGCTGCCGGGCTCCCAGCTGACGACCAGCCCCCCTCACCCCCCTGCCCCGCGCCTGGAGCTCCCAGGAAGCCCTGCCAGTTGCTGCCGCTAGTGTGGCTGCACACGCTGTGCTGGTTCGTGGGAGTGTCTCCCCTTACCATAGTTCTCACAGCACTGAATTCTCAGGCTAGGAGCTTCCTGCTTTAAAAAAACCACAGTGCAGTCCTTGGGCACACCTCCAGTTTCCCCAACATCAACTTCTTCTGGCTGAGCATCAAGGAAGGGATGCTCTCTGTACACACCGAGCAGGGAGGGTCAGGTGGGCTAGGTGGACGAAGAATGAAAAACTTACCTGTCGATCTCACTGCTTGTTGGCCGAGCCACCTTGGCTCCTGACGATCCTAAAGGGTAGCTGTCCTGTGCCACGGAGCCATGGCCCGTGGTGTCAATCACCATGGCCGTGACCTCCTCCGCACTGCTGCCGTCTTCCCCGGAAGGCTGGTTCTCGGGCCCCAGCCACTCCTCTAGGTTTTCGGTTTTGATGTGGACTGCTCTGAGCACCCTCACTTCATCATCACTCCGTGCCCCTCGGTCAGCGACTCCTGTCTCCACGTACCACTGACCCGCTCGGTTGATCCGGAGGATGGGCTCGCGGCTCTCTACGTCGGAACTTGGCTCAATTATCTGCGGGCTGGTGGACTCCTCGGGAGGGCTGAGCTCCCTGATGTCCAGCATGGCACTCACCTGACCTTGCCGGCTCCCCTTTGGGGGATTATGCTGCGGGCTAAGGGAGCGGTTTAGAGTTGGTGTAACCCTGTGAGACTCAGGGGGTCTCTCCAGATGCTTGGTCCTCGTTTGACTTAATTCCGCTTCGACCTCAGCCACATTAATTTTGAAATGGATGCCCTCCAGGATCTGGGTACACTTGTCTATGATATGCTGCATTTGCAGAAAGCTGGCGGCCGTCAGGTAGCTGATGATATCCGCCAGCTGCAGGCATATGCGCCCCGTGTAGCAGAAAGAAAGGAGCTGTTCGAAGACTGTGGGGTTCTTGATGACGGAAATGGAGACAGTACTCATCTCGTTCAAGGACATGTGATCCCGGAAATAGGGGGAGCTGGCGGCCAGTACCACTTTGTGAGCCCGGAAAGCTTGTCCTTGCACATTGACCACGATGTCACAGAGCCGGCCCTGCATGCGCAGCTGGTTGAGGTGGCTCAGGACAGAGTTGCTGAAGTCAGGGATCTCCAGTTGTATGTTACCACCCTTCTCCATGGCGGGGCCTGAGGGTGTCGGCAGGCATTCAACCCTGCTGAAAGAAGAAACCACACTCTCATTGACCATTAGAACTGCACTCCCCTAGTGCTTTCGTGTTCAAACCTACTTGAAAGCATCATTTGGCAAAATTTCAAAATCTCCCACTAAAAAGACGCCCGCCTCATGTTTAGATATGGACTAGAAGTACCCACAGGTCTTTCAGTTTAAAACCAAAAAGTGATGGTCAGACTGCTAAAAATTCAAGCTATCCCCATGCTTTCTTTACTAAACAAGGATGCAGCACCAGGATACAGCAACAAAACAGAAGGTCAACAGAATAGATAGGAGAAATGCAGTTGTGAGTTTCTTAAATTGTTAAGCATAAGGTGTTTGCAGTGAATGCAAAATCCTGTGACAACTTTTCCTTGGAGAAAATAAGTTTTTTGAATAAAGGTAATTACATTTAGGTAGGTCGATTAGATATGCCTCTTAATATTTTTCTACATGTTGTGTCAGCTTATTATTTTGTAAAGTCACTAATATCCCACAAGAATGTAAGCCATTATTTGTAAGTATAAGAGTCAGAGCCCCCCCCAAAAAAAAAGGCTTAGGGTTCAGGACTCTTGAGCACGGGGGCTCAATGGCAATGCAGAGAACTTGGAAGTTCCCTCTCAGAATTAGGAAAGGGTAGGTAAACCCAACTGTATCTAAATTATCTAAATTCACACTTGGGAATTTCAGGGTGGTGGTGATACTTTGATTTGGAAATTTAGTTCCCCAAAGCTGGCACAAAATAGGGCACTTACCAAGTACGGTTAATACTTTTACATTAGAATCTTTTTAGAAAGACGGTGAAAACACTAAGCCTATAATTGCGTCCAAGACTCTTCAGTGGTTGAGAATGGTTTGCGTGAACCCCAATAAGACACTGCCTCGACCCCATGTGTTTCCATTTATCTGTAAAGTTATGACATTGCACAGTAGTTACCTAAGAAACTGCAGGAACTTCTGACAAGCTCACAGGATCGCCCGGCATTCACAACACACTTATCAGTAAACAGGGAAGTGCACACTGCTTTCAAGAACCAACTTGAGCCAATCTGACCTTTTTCCAAAGCGTTTTTGTTTGCTTGAAAACTTTTAATCCAATAAGAGCCTCTGTCGATGCCATCCTGAATTCAGACGTGTTTATTTTGGCGCCTACACCAGCGCCTTTTTTGTGTGCTCTTTCCGGCAATGCCCCAGTGAGGAGGAGGCCCCTGGAGGAAGGTCCTTCTCTCCCGTCAGAACTGGAGGGTGAGCGCTGTAAGAGGGGGAATCGGGAACGCGTGGGGTCGGCCACTCCCGTATCTGAGTGGCTTCCGTCTGCGTTAAGAAGCGTGGGGACCGGGGGGCTGGCTGAGCCGCCAAATGTCACCGAAGAGCAGGGGTACAGAGAGAGAGGGCAGCAGCGAGTGCGACCGGGAGCAGGCCTTCAGGTGCGGGGACGAGACCGGGAAGGGGGCGGCGCCCCGGGACCCGGGCCAGGCAGGAGGTGTAGGCGGGCGGGGAGGTGCCAGGGGTGGGTGTGTGTGCCTGGGTGTGGCTGTCTGCGGTGGGGGAGGGGGTCGCCCATCCCGGGGTCCTGAAGGAGGGGCCAGGCAAGGGGGCGGGTCCGGCAGCTCAGCCCGGCCGGGGGCCAAGGGGGTGGAAGGTCTCCGGGTGCCTTGAGGTGTGGGTGAAGGGACGAGGCTGAGCACCCCTGGAGCAGGCTGCGGCGGAGATCGGGCAGGGCAGCCCCGGGTCAGGGCAGCGGGACGGTCGTGCGGGGCCCCAGCCCAGTCAAGGAGCAGCACCTACCTCCGGGGGTGGAAATGGGCCGGAATGGGCCGGAACACCGTCCCGGAAGTGAAACCCCCCGCCCCCTCCCCCAGAGCGGGCGACGTGCCGGAAGGAAATCACTCACTCTTACACCATCCCCCTTACCCCTCCCCCAGCGCTTTCCTTCCCTCGCGCCCCCTCCCCTCTCCTGTCTTCCTCCTCTGTCGGTAGTAGGGTGGGAGCCTTGCGTCACGCGGACGATCTTGGCCCCGCCCACAAGCCTAGGGGGTGGGTCCAAGGGCGGGCTTAGAGGCAGGGAAGGAGGTGTGGCTGGAGGAGGAGACTGAGGGAGGGGGAGGAGCTCACGCGGACGCTGGCAGGGATAGTGCGTCCTGACGTCACGGAAAGAAGCCCTTATATATAGGAGCTTGGACGCCATCTCGGTCTTTCTCAGATGGAGGTCGGCCTTTGGTATGTGTCTCTTTGCCGTTGCTAAGTGGGCTCTTGGCTGGAGCCCTCCAGGTCACTCCAACTAAAGTCGCCCTAAATTGCCTGGCACTTCCAGGCTAGTCGTAAGCCTTTGCAAGACCCACAGGATGAGGATTGTAGAGGATAGTGTGTTGGGTGCGGGCTCGACGTGAGTGAACTCAGCGGTCGGGTTGTTGGGCCGAACTGCGGAAAAACCTCTGCGTGCCTTGCCTCTGATGAAGCTTATGTTGGTAGGGACATCTGAGACTGTTGATGAATGCCAACAGCTCTGATGGCGGCACATGCCGAGTCACCGAGTGGGCCTTTGTTAACGACCTGGCCGGCCGGAGAGCCACTTGCTCCTGGGACCCGGGTAACTGGGATAGTCCACGTGGTTCTCTTAAGTGGCTGCATTCCGCAGTGCACCATTATCTACATCAGTCATTCTTAACTGTGCAATGCTGTCTTTATATTTATGAAACGTTAACTGCACCCGTTACAGCCGTGAAATTATGGATGGTGGTGTAAACGACTTGCATAGGTGATAATAAAAGGACATAGTTAGAAGAAAATGAACTAAACAACCTAATCTTTTTCCTAGGAATGTTGCTAGGCACGAGTGCCATGTGGCTTCGGATGGCGTCTGATGGACAGGTAGGAAACGGGTGCATGCAGTGGGAAGCATGAAATTTGCTAAGATGTGACCTTTTTGTTAAGCCTGTGATGGTTTAAGAGTAGTGGGCAGAAAGGATTTCTGAAAAACTTCATTCTGAGGCTTGAATATTTGTGACGTTAATGTCGCACGTGGCTGCACAGTATGTGTCATTGGTGTCCTTCGTGTTTTCTAGTTCTGTGCCAGAGGAAGGAGAAGAGCTACTGCGGTAAGTTACTGAAGTTCCCTGACAAAGGAAGGTTGAAAGTCCACGCGCTGTGCCACAATGATGACATTTTATTTGCTACTCTTGACTGTGAGGATGACGAGAATTATTACCACCATTATCCTAACTGAGGCACACCAAATGGTGATTTAGAGAAGAGAAAGATGAACCTAAGTTGACATGAGATGAAACTTTCTTCGCAGGTCCTAAAGCACAAGCATCCACCCTGGCCATGGGCAGACAGGTGAGAACCTTTCCATAGTTCATATTTGCACAGTCCTTTCCGATTACTTTTCTAAGGGGTTACCGATTGCCCAAACTGTGCCGATAACTTCCGGCTTTCCTCCTTCCCTTTTCAAACGTGAACTTCTGTACTCTTGATATTTCATGCTGGGCGACATCTAAAACAGATACTATGATGTTTTTGCATAGTTCAGCAGATTGAGTCCTGAAGAGGAATACCATTTGTCTGATGTGTCTGGTATAAAACTTCTGCTGGTAACAGTGGAAGGAAAGTACCACTACTCACCTGGCTTCTTTTTGTAGGCGCTGAAAGGAACCCACTGGGAGTTGGAATGGTAAGTAAAATTGCAACTTACATACCGGTAACTGGACAAATAGGACAGTGCCACCAGTGGCTTCCTAGGGTTGCCTTCCAGTGCACCGGAAGCACTCGCCCTGACGGGCGCCGAGTGCGTTGTGCTACAGATTCTGGTCCTTTTACCGCTACGATGACGTCGTGATTAGTCAAAGCAGCCTGCATGATGATAAGCAAATCCTGACTGAATGTGAAGGTCTTACCTATTAGCTCTATCTGATACCGGGCGTTTTTGTAGATTTGTGAGGGGAGAATTCACTTTTAGCTGTTGTAAAACGGCCCTTATTTCTTCAGATGGACTTGAGTCTTTGATATGTCTGGACCAGCTTTCATTTTTTCTGGTGAGTATCAGTGCTTAAAAACACTAATAGGTTCAGAACTGTTACTGAGAATGCTGCTAGAATACACTGCTTGACTAACACGCTACTAATACTTGACGTCCGGTGTTCGGTTAGTGAATGCACGTTACGCATGTTCTCTGTGGGGTTTTTGTAATGATGTTGATCAAATGTCTGACCTGAAATGAGCATGTAGACAGATTTAACACTGAAAAACCCTGTGACAAAGAACACTGAGCAAAGAACTTAATGGTATTAACATTAATGAAAGTTGTCTTGTGTCCCTTCTAGCTGCTGGATACACATTTTCCTCTGGATGGCACACTTGGGGTAAGACATGCAACAGTTTTTGGCTTCTGTTACTCAGATAAATATTGTTGCCGAAATGTACTGGTCTTAGTAATTGCTAACTGTTAGTGATTTCTGGTGGTAAAAAACCATGGGCAGTTTTAAGAAATAGCCTAAAGAAATACTTTGTTTTTCAGGAGCCGATTTTGGAGACCTTTAAAATAAAGGTAAGGTCTTTTATTAATCTTAGCTAGTTACTAAGCAAGATGCTGTTGGTGATGATTTTTGAAATTAAAAACAGATGGGAATCTCTCTGAAAAAGAATGAAGTTTCCTTTAATAACTGAAACAGTGCCTGGAAAATTTTAGGAATTTGCCTGTTACTACCTGTTCCTAAATTTGGATATATTTCTGCAGGTGTGAACAGTTAGCTTGTCGAGAAGGTGGCCTGGAGCAAAGAATTTCCAGCATGAAGGTATGGTGGTTTCGAGTTTGATTTCTGTGTTAGGTGGTTGAAGCCGATACAATGATGATAACATAGTTCAGCAGACTCACGGTGATGAACAGTACTGTCTTTCGCTCCTATCTGATGTATCCGGCTGCAACAGTCATTTGTAACCTCGAAGGGGAACCGGCCATGATCTCAGAAAACGGTTCAGGGGTTTGGATAACTGATGTCGTATAAATGTTCCCTGTGGTGTTATTTTAAGAGTTAAGAACTCATATTTGGAGAAGTGAAGGTTGATTAATTTTGTGAAGAAGTTTTTTTAGTAGATTTATTTATTTTTTTAGGGAAGGGAAGAGAGGAACATTGATTTGTTGTTCCACTTATTTATGCATTCGTCAGTTAATGTATATGCCGAGGATTGAACCTGTGACCTTGGCATACCAGGGCGTTATAAAAAAATTTATGGAGGACATGCAAGTCTAGATTATACCAGAATTATTTAGCTGTTGCATTGTACTTCATTAGATTTAATTTTTCACTTAGAGTCACAGCAAAATCGACAGAAGTGCAGAGTTCCCGTGCGCCCTGTAAATTGCACACCTCACGGTCAGCATCCAGCCATCACAGTGGGTCCTTTGTTAGCCTTACAGACCTGCAAGGACACACTGTGACCATCCAAAGTCTATAGCCTACGCTGGGGTTCGCTCACGGTGTACTCTCTGGGTTTGGACAGACGTATAATGAGACATTTACCGTCATACTACAGAATAAGTTCACTGCCCTAAGTGTTATTTTTCCAAAAGCAATAACGGGGGGAATCAGGTAGAGCACGTTTCTAAAGACTGTCCTTTTTCCCCATCTCCAGGTAGACCTGTCACCCTGAAGGTTTCCAGGTGAGTCGGGCATGGGTTTGGTGATAACGTAGACTGTAACCAGTGATGTGCTGATTCTGCCAAATGAACTAGAATGATATCACTCACGAAACCGTTCCATTTTGATTCTGAGGTTACTCGACTAACAAGCACCACAGAAGCATTTTTTTGGTCACCGTTAACACGTTGTCTCTGTTCCAGGCGTTTGTGACGGCGGTCAGGCGGCCGACTGGCCAGCTGAAAGGTAAGCCCGGAAAAGAGCAGTCCCGTTCTACTCCAGAATACGTGATGATCTTCCCCACCTTGAACTCTCTCACTGATCACTTGATGAGTATAGAGGATCTGATATTCTGTGTACTTCAAATGCCGTTAGAACTGAAATACGGAAGTGGGACTAAAAGTGGCCAATTTTCTTGCAGGCAGCTGGATGGATGCTCATGAGGTAGAAGATCAAATAACTGAATTTTAATAAAACTTTATGTGTAAACTGATCAAGTCTGCTTATTTCAACTTAACGGGATGAAGGGAGGAAAATAGGACAGTTATTATAAGTTTGACCCCCCTGGAAGCCCCAGTTTCACTCAGAAGACAGACAAGTGGTGGTGTGTCCATGTGTATTTTACATGTCTTAGGTTTGAAAGTGCGGTTTATGCTGAGGAATAAGCTACAGGCCTTCCTCAGAGGTCTTAAGTGCTCAGAATGGGCCATTGAGTTCATGCAGATAAAATTGCAAAGAAGCAGGTGCTCTTAATGCCAAGTGGATGTGAGAAGTGCTGAAACTGGAACCTTCCATTTGCGCTAAGCCCCGTGTTGCTGGGTCTCGGGCTAAAATTGATGTGTAAGGTGAAGTGACTGGCTGTCTTAGGGATGGATCCACCCCCAAAAGATGCATATTGGAAAGAAGAAAAACCTAAAAACAGTGGGGCACATTACATTTTTTGAGGCCATTTAGTGCTGTGGTTACAGAAATGTCCTTGTCTTTAGAAAGTGAGTTTAGGAGAACAGATTTTGCAAATAAAGTTCTGGAGATAATATATTTAGGTCAATGAGAACATTACTTGAACCAAGGGGGTTACCAGCCACGTTCTCTAAAACATTAACTCCAGCTTCTGACAGCATTGAAATGCCAAATTACAGCTCACTTTCTAAAGTTGCACTTGGAGCATTGGGTTGCAGATTCTCTTAGGACTTCATGCTGGATAACTTAAAAGTTGTAGACACTGCAAATCTGAATCAGGATAAAGGTGGGCACTCCTTTTCTCCAAATGGTGTTAAGGTGATACTTCCAGGGTATGAGCGAGTATTTCAAGTTGTTAACCCCAGCCACATTGACGCCCATACTTGGAAGTTATTTGGACTTGATGCTTGTTATTCTGCAGGACAGTTCAAGTATCCACATCACTTGTGGTTCCTGGTCCGTACCTAAATGTCCTCCCCGGGCCTTGAGGCCCTGTG
Organism: Trachops cirrhosus; assembly: GCA_028533065.1. Classification (NCBI taxonomy): domain Eukaryota; kingdom Metazoa; phylum Chordata; class Mammalia; order Chiroptera; family Phyllostomidae; genus Trachops; species Trachops cirrhosus. The sequence goes on from CM052551.1 coordinate 40,215,910, forward strand.
TAAAATGGGACCGTCCCCACTAGCTCTTAAAACTTTAAATTATTCACATTCTCGCCTACTGGAATGGAAACTCCATGAAAGGGGTTTGCTCTGTTGCACTGCAGTGTTTCCAAGCCTGTCAATCAGGCTGGGGTAATAGTGTGAGAAAGGTGTGATCAGGTGAAATCTTTGAGAAGGCTTTTGGTGATTAGGTGCTAAAAGGCTGAAGATGAAATACCTGATTTTGAAATTGGGGTGGAATAAGCTGAAAGCTGTTTGGGGACGGGAAGGAAGGGCCACCGCCACTAGAGACTACATGGAGGAATACTAGTCTCGCTTTGGAAAGCTGCAGTGGTGTACAGGGGGAAGCCAGGTTGCTGGAAGATGGGGAGGCCTTATTAACACAAACCCTGTATCCAGTAGAGGGACTGGACTCTAACTGGTGTGACCTTAGGAACCCTCGGGAAGTTGGACTACAGTGTTGGGTGTGCCTTCAGATTTCAGGGCCTTGTAATTTCTGTAACCTGGGCATGTGTGGGAAGGTGTGGGAGAGTGAGGTGTGTAAGGCGGTATTACAGCCCTGGTAACTGGTGTGAATCCCAGATCCTGTATCATTGAAAAATGCTGCCCATTCATTGAGGGAGCTGTCATGTAATTCATACGATGGAAATAGTTATTGGTGAAAATGAAAGAAGCGTTTTATGGAAAAATCACAGACTTTTTGGCTAACCCAATAAAAACCTTGATAACCCTTTATATGGCATCACATTGTGGCATTTCAGCCATTAAATCTCGACTTATATAGCCGTCATTTCAGTGGCTGGTGTGGCAGTGGGCGGTCCACGTGGGACACTTGTGCCGCGACCCGCAGTAGTTTTCCCCTGGGAAAGCCGTGTGCGGTGTCTGAGTCAGGGCTGAGTTGCCGGCTTCTCCCATGGAACGCCATCTTCACGAGAAAGTTAAGATCATCCATATTTGGGTACTTGGCAGATACTTTCTCAAAAATGAACAAGTAAGTGTGGGGAAAACTGATGGTATTTGTTGCCAGTGGTGAAATTCAAGCTTCAGCGGAAAATGGGAATTTTGGAAAGCTTGCGTCTGTCAGCTCACAGCTTCTCCATAGTTAAGGCTTCTGGGAGGAGCTCAGTGGTGACACTAATAAATGTGGTTTTTTAGGGACTGTATGATGAAATGTGGTGACTTTGGGGAGGCTGGCATAACTCAGTGGACTAATAAGTTCCAAATGATGAATGTTTGGTGTTAACAAAATTACTCCGAAGTAAAAGTTACATTCAAAATATGAGAAGGGCCAGAGGACTTTTGGAAAAGTTCATCTGTGATTCAGATGCCACTTTGCAAGGAACCTGTGTAGTGTCAAGGAAGAATATCCATAATTACCAGAAAAGGTGATTAAAATATGTTTCCTTTTTTCAACTTTGTATCTGTGAAGCCAGGTTTTCTTTATACATTTCAACCAAAACAATCACAGCAGATGGAATGCAGCAGAGATGAGAACCCAGTGTCTTTTCAGCCAGACCTCAAAAAGATGTACAGGAATGTAAAACAATGTCACTCTTCTCATTTTTGCTTGTGTATTTTCTAATAAGAGAATAACTTTAAATAAAATATACTAGTTGTTAATGTATTAATAAGTACTTAAGAAATCTGTATTCCTCCTATAGCAGTGGACCTCTGAAGAGCTCTTTGGGGTCCCTCGATTTTTAAAGGCCATAAGTCCTGAGACCAAAAACTTGAGAACTGTGACTATAGCGGAAGACACAGGAGCCCGGAGAGGTTAAGCGACGGGACCAAGGCTGTGTAACTAGAGGGAGGTAACGCTAGTAGTAAATCCAGGTGTCTCCAGGTCACACAAGTTTCTTTGGCTGAGTCCCTTGTCGTAAATACAGAAGACTGATGTAGATCAGCACTTACTGTGTGACTTAGGTGTGCAACTGTTCTGTAGATACCTAACATTTTTATTGTTAGGTGAAACAGTTTTACCTGGTTATTGCTTTTGAGTAACTCCCTTCTGAGAAAAAAGTATCCTTAAGATGAGTCTGAACAAAAAAGCAACGAGGAACGTGAGCAGTGTCAGATTTCCGGTTCTTCAGAGGGGAATTCTGGGAGAAGACGGCGGCTGTACAGCTGCATTGTGTTCCTCACCCAAAGCCCAAGAATGTAAAACAGCCCCATCGGACTCATCGCCTGACACACCTTCCCAAAGAGAATTTGTTCACGAGGCAAAGCTCTCTTGAAGCTAGTAACTATCAATGTTGCAGCTGGCAGTTGCTTACCTTGTTTTTAAAACTGGCAACATAAGATAAATCTAAATTGCCTAGGAGGTTGGAGATTGGATTTGAAATACAATGTTTAAAGTTTCACTCCAACTCAGTGATGAAGATCTGAAATAGTGACGCTTCCCTGGATTTCAGAATAAGCGTTTTTTTCCATCTGACAGGCAGGACTGACGAGTGTTGTACCCCACGTAACTGGGTCTCTGAGATGCTGACGCAGGATAGGTGGCCTTCTGGGGGCCCGGGGCCTTTGGTTGTTTGTAGCCTAGAAAACATCCTACAGATTTGGGGTATTTTCTGTCACTCGTCTCAGCATAGAAAGACAGTATTTTGATCAGAATGAGGCTCTAAACAGTGACTAGTGAATTTATTATATTTAGAAATTGGGTAACGTGTATGTAGGGTAAGTGGATGTAAAATTGCATTTTCCTGCCCAATGATGGGCATCTCCAGAAAGTCTTCCCACCAAGAAAGGGAAGGCAGGGTTGGGCAGTCCTTACCAGGAGAACCTGCCAGCAAGGATTTTCTGGCTCCAGGGTCCCCCCACAGCTGGGGAGTGACTGTTAAGGACCCACTTGAGGGGAACGCTCCACCTAGCGAGCAGCTGTCTGCAGTGGTGGAGGGCCTTGATGCTCTTTACAGCCCCCCGAGCAGCAGAAATCAGGCCGGGAAGTGAAGCTGCTTTTATTTTCGAAGAGAAGAGTATAGTATCGCATGGCTTAGAGCGCTGAGAAAAGCAGGCAGGGGCAGAGGCCGGTACTTGGTGTTGACGCGTTATAAACCAAGACTGTCAAAGCAAAAGTGAAGATAATGTAGAGAAGAGCAACTTCATTCATCCAGGCCTTGTTCCTATTTTATATTTATTAGCCGTAAGCTTTCATTTGGGGCAACAGAACATACAAGGAAGTCACACTGTGTTTTTGTTCGCCTTTACCCATCCAAGCCTGGCCTGAGGTCAGTATTTGCAAAAAAAGTGAGTGAAAATTATTCAGGAATTAGTTATTTTTTTAAAAAATAGAAATAGAAGCAATACTGATTAATGAATGGACTGTCTTCTTTCACTACAGATAGTCAGTAGTACCTTACAATCTTATGAAGCCCATAGACACACCTGTGTCCGGTTCCAGAAGGGGGGCAGTGTTCCGTCTGTGCCACGCCGCACCGTCTGCCAGAGCACTTCCGCTCCCATCACCTCCCGCGTGCACGGTCTCCTCTGGCCCTGGCACGGTGCGGTAGTGCCCTGGCACAGGTGCTGTCTGCGTTTCCCACAGCAGGAGGGAGGCCAAGAGGCGGAGGCACCTTGCTGGAGGTGCAGCAACGACTCGGATTTTGCAGACCTCATTTCAGCGATGCTCTGCGTTACAGCACGGGGCTTCTCCCTCTGCTCTGTCGATAGCTGTGATGTTACCGCCCCGCTGAATTCACAGGGTTCTCTCGGCGCCGCCGGTTAAACTGACTCCCCCAGCAACTCACCAGTCTCAAGGGGCACATATGTTCTCACGTTCCACACGATTTGATTACTTCTGTCCTGAGTGAACAGTCTACTGTCCAGGAATGAAAACCGTGATTAGGAAGCAGCCATTATATTAGTCCACAGAGAGCCTTCTTTCACACCTCTCCAAGTGAAAAAGAAACCTCAGAAGAATCCTAATAATGCAGGTTATCAAGTGCCCGACCAGCTACCTTCTATGTGTCTCTTCTTTGTGGTGAAGAACGTAGCCTGGAGTCCTTCCACCTGAAGACACATCAGATCTGTGAACCTGGATCTGATTTTAGCCTCGAGGGAGCAGAGAGGATGAAACTGAGAAGCTCAACTTTCTGGACGGTGTGGATGAGTCAATGAGTTCTTTTCCGCTTCTGAGTCTGTCGGCCAGGAGACCCGGATATGATAGGGCTTCAGGTCCTCCGGAGGGATGACATCTGGGGCATTGCTCATGAGGTCGTGCCCCCGGAAGGATTTGGGGAAGGCTATGACATCTCTGATGCTTGGCGCTCCAGTGACGATGCACATCAGTCTGTCCAACCCTGTGAGTAAAACAAAGTTAACAGGCGACAATGCAGTCTGAGGCTGGGAGCGCCTTAGTTTCCCTTAAAGGTTGTAGAGAACTTTTAAAAAGAATCTTTAACAGGCTGCAGCCAAGCACAGTTCCCTGTCTTTTCAGGGACCTTTTGTGTGTTTGAGGTTATTTTCTGTCTCATTTTAGAAAAATGCTCAGGATGAATATTCACGTCTGCTGGGATGCATGGGAACAGCTCACTCAAGGCCGAACAAAATTCGGTGCCGTGCAGGCGAGTCGGGACACAGAAGCAGGTCCCTGTGGTTGAGGGTCCACAACCTAGGTGAGCTTTCTAGAATTTCTCACACTCCCTGACTTGATCAAAGCAGCGAGGTGAGCACCCTCGGCCGCCAGGAGGGCCCTGGCACCGAGCCGGTGGCCAGGCAGCCAGGCTTCCCAGACTCCTACGATGTGTCCGAGGCCCCAGGGGCTGAGCAACAGTGACTTAAGACCGCACAGTTCCATTCTATTAAAAACATCTTCTAAATGCAAATGATAAGTTTTAGCTATATCATGGTAAAGTGTATTTGTAACATACTCATATATCAGTGAAATGAAAACCCAAACTTAAATTCTGTAGAACCCTTGGGCTCACCCCCGACGTTCTTTACTCCCCCACCCCCACCCCCTAAGCTGGGAGCCCACATTTGAGACAGTGCAATGGAATGAAATTTGGCTTGCGAAGGGACAGGCTGTTTACCTAAGGCGATTCCTCCATGAGGGGGCGCCCCGGAGTCCAAAGCCTGGAGCAGGTGGGAGAGCAATGTCACATCTTCCTGAAATTCCAGAGACAATTCCGTTTCAGCACACGCTGAGGGCCCACTGTGCACCACACAGTGTGCTCAGGCGCAAAAGGGAAAATGAAGGGGGGTTAAAAATGACTTGAAGAGGTTTACAGTGGAGTAAGATAATGTGGCAAATCACAGGTATTAACACCTGCAGAGAAATGCCTGTTACTCAGTAAGTGCAGCTATTACTATACTGATAATGCAAACCTAGCAAGGCTATGGAGGACTAAGCAAGGCTGAGGAGGGGTGGGCTCCGAGAGGCAGGATGAAAGCAGGGAACGGCCCGTCCCAGGGACTAGGGAGGACAGGAGGAAGCAATGCTGTTGTCAAATGCTGCCAGGAGGTGGGAGTGCTTGAGCGGGGAGAGCAGGCCACCGGATTTGGTGGCAAGGAACTCTTGTGGGGCAAGGTACGTAGAAACGTTGACAGTGTCTGGCAATGGTTCCCTAACCAGACTGCAGATAGGAATCAGGCAGGGAGCTTTCTGGAACAAATGCCAAAGCCCTGCGCTTACCGCTTTTCCTTTAACTGGTCTAGGGTGAGAGGGGGTGTTTTGTTTTTAATGCCTTTGAAGCGATCCTGTCGTACTGAGCAGCAGGGCTGGGAGCTGCTGCTGTGTGGGGAGAGGCAGACACATTCTGACGCCTCTGAGAAGCCTGACAGTGAAGACAGGTGGGCGGCAGATCAAGAGCCACCTGCTGGGATTGGAATGCTGACCCCTTACTCCTGTGCGGGCATGACTAGGGGCAGCAAATTAAGCGGCCTCAGGCTGTCAGCTGTGAAATGGGCAGAGTAAGGGTGCTCATCCTCAAGAAGTGACAGAATTAAGTGTGTCAGTGCATGACGGTACTTAAACAGTGTGCGGCATAAAATAAGCACGAACAAGGAGCTCTTACCATTGACTTTCGAAGTCTTACACCAAAGGCAGGAAGATAAGCCAATACTATGCTGTATCTAGTGAGTCCTCCATTCGTAACAAACTTTAACACGAACAGAGGCCAGGGTGGAAGATGGTTACCTTCAGTACCGTTTCCAGGATGTAGCGCTGGAGCTCAGCGTCGTGAATTCGGATAGAACCACCGCCTATCTCGTTGCCATTTAAAACCAAGTCGTAGTGTTGGCTACGGACCTAGAAGACACACAGGGTCCTTACGTCAGGAAATGTTAACTACTGACTCAGACCCACGATTTCTCCTGGGGCTTTCAGACTGAAATCGAAGTTCCCTGCTTTTGTTTCCACGTTTCCTTTAACTTCCCAGTACCGACAAGGTACCTTTTCCGGCTCAGTGTGTAGGAGGTGGACGTCACTGGGGTGGGGAGCCGTGAATGGGTGGTGGGCGGACTCCAGTTCTCCGGGATGTTCTTCCTTGGGAAGGAACAGTGGGAAATCCACCACCCAAAGGAAGGAGAACAGGGCTGGGTCACGGAGCACCACTCCTCTTGCTTCTAGAAGGTCAGCACATTCCAGGCGTAATTTTCCCAGCAAAGAGCACTGCAGACAGAAGATACGAGCGCTGAGTTAACTGCCGGGACGGAGTAGTCAGCAAAGGACACCGTCCGGATTCTAAAGCCAGGCTATTCTCTAGAATCCTATAGAAAGGACTAGCCAGTTAACAGAGGAGACACCCTAAGCTTCTCAGGAGACAGTGTGGTCTGAGGCCCATCTGACTGCAACAGGCCGAAAAGAACTGTCAGACTCAGTGACTGGGTGACTGGGAGCACCGGTGTCCACTGGAATCTGTTTGCTGCTGACTCCTCTGCACCCCGTCCCATAGAGAAACGGAGACAAAAACAGCTACTCCAAAGGGCGGTGGTGACAATTCAGTGAGATGAGGCACGAAGGGGCAGTATGACGAGTCCCTCTTCTGACGATTGTTTCCTCGCTGCTCCTGAGGCTGGGCGGAGGATCTGCTGAGTGCCTGGCACGCACTTCATGCTCAACAAACGCTGGCTGCTAGAAGGAAGGCAGTGTGGCTTAGAGGCTAACCTAGAGTGTGGCCCTGGGACCCAGACTTGGAGGGCTAGAAAAAAATACCCGGCTTTCCCACCTCACTGCTGTGTGTGAGCAAATTTTTAACCTCTGAGTCTTGGTTTTCTTATCTTCACAATCAGTACTTCTTCTTTTTTAAAAAAGATTTTATTTATTTATTTTTAGACAGAGGGAAAGGAGGGAGAAAGAGAGGGAAAGAAACATCGATGTGTGGCTGCTTCTCACGTGCCCTCTACTGGGGACCTGGCCTGCAACCCAGGCATGTGCCCTGACTGGGAATCAAACTGGCGACCCACTGGTTCGCAGGCCGGGGCTCAATCCACTGAGCTATACCAGCCAAGGCAGTATCGGTACTTCTTGACCTTTACCATCTACTTCCAGTGCTCATCTGACTTTGACACCACTGTTGTGTGTTTTATCGTGCTCTCTGCAGCTGCATCCGTTCTCTGCGAGCCTCCTGCAGAGAAGTGACTGAGCCAGTGCATGGTGGTGCGTGCCCCTCCCAGCGGCTGCTCCTGAGGAAAAGGGTCCTGCCACGCCCAGGTGGGCCAGGGTGTCTGCCAGCCCAGCAGCCCCCCAGCAGTCTGACCTGTCCCTCCGCATTTTCAGGCATGCATTGCGTGCAAAAGGTAGTGACCACCAAATTTTCTTAATTTGCAAAATCTTGCCATTGAAAATGTTTTCACAGTTGTACCCCAAGTACCAACAGCCCTCTCTACCCAAGTGGCTTTCCTCATCCATGTCTATGTGAGCAATGCCAATGGAGGCTGGCAGTGAAAAAGAACTAGCTTTTCTACAATGCATTGTAAAGTGCTGAAAGATGTTTTTTCATATAAAAACTCATGCAGGCCAGCTCCGGCTCATGAAGCTGACAATCTCCAGTGCGCACGGTCTGCACCGGAGAGGAGAGCCTCACTGAGCCCCAACAGCCCGGAGCCTGGGGCGGCGTCTCTTACTGCTCTCCTGTGCTCTCCCGCGGTGAGCAGGACCACGTCCTCCTCCTGGGCCTCCAGGCGTCCGGCCAGTCCCCATCCCTGCTCCTCCATCACAAACTTGGCAACTGGCGTATTCCAGTTCTGACTGGCTTTCAGGACCACAGGTAAGACTTCCTGTGATAAAGAAAAAGATACTTGTTTTTCTTATAGTACAAAGATTTCTTGTTCTCAGTAGAAGGGAACTTACATGAGGCGATCTATTCCTTCCCTGGGCCCCTTTTACAATGACACTAAAGGAATTTAAAGAGTCATCTCATCATAATGGAAAACGAAGAGAATGAGGGTCGGAGGGATGTCAGTGGATAAGAGATTTCTGACGATTTTGGCAGATCGAGAGTGAAGGGCATAGGAACGACTAAAGAAGCAAGACGCAGGGAGCCCTGGCCGGAGAGCCGCGGGGCGGCCTCAGCACAGGAAGGCACTGGTGCGCCTGCAGAATCCTAGAGATGCTCAGGCCTCCGGAGGCTCTGGGTCCCCGGGGCAGTGGCCCGCGGCCCTGCTGCTCACCCTGATCTGAACCTACCCATTCACAAAGCCCCACCAGGGCCCGGTGCTCCCGATCAGCTTTGTAAATGCTTCCTTCTTAAATATGTGTAATCAACAATCACTACACATTGAAGAAACTCTGCAGTATAATCCTCCGCTAAAAATCCCCCCAAACAAATCCACAACCAAGATAAGAAAGACCCAAGAGGAAAGAGATAATTTAGGCACCAAAAAAGGACTTAAATCTCAAAGGCAGTCACAGATATTTTTAACAATAAAACCAAGTTAAAATGCAATGAAAAGAATAAAGAACTCCTGGGAAATAAAAATGGGATTGCTAAAAAAAAAAAAATTCAACATAAGAGTTGAACAAATCTCCTGGGTGGGGAGGGGGGCGGTGGTGGGGGTGAGGGAGAGGAAGAGATAGGAAAGGACGCCGAGAAAAAAAGAAAAAAAACATACAAGTTACAAAAAGAGGTCCCACAGACAACTAAAAGAAATCACAAAAAGGGACACTGGAGAAAATGATGAGGTCAAAATAATTAGATAAAAAAGAATTCTGCACCAATGAAAGACAAGCGCCTCAGTGAGTGGAGAGGGCCCTTCAAGCGTGCAACACACGGAAAAGCGATCCAAAGCTACACAAGCTGAGGTTTCAGAACATCGAGAATCAGGAGGCTGAAAGCTTCCAAAGGAGAAAAAATTAGGTCTGCTGCGAAGGACTGAATCCATGCAGGCACCGGGCTTCTCGACAGCAGACGGAAGGAGAAACTAAGAAACTAAAGCAGCTCCCTCAACGAGCAGGGCTGCCCGTCACATGCAGCTACATGCATTTAAATGAAATCAGATGTCAAGTTCAGGTCTTCAGGCACACTGGCCCCATCTCAAGCACTCGGGAGCTGCGCCGGCCACTGGCTGCCAGACAGCGCGATGCAGATACGGAACTTCCCCTCCTGATGGAAAGTTCTGTCGGACAGCACTGTTCTAAAGGGATGTGCCCTCCAATTCAGAATTTTATGCAGAGCAGAACTGTTCGGCAAGTGTGAGGTTTTGAACGTAGAGACACTTTTGGACCTGTAAGGATTCTGAAAGTTTCTCTCTCACGTACTTGCTCAGGAAGTACCTGAGGAGCGACTGCTGCGCAGGTAAGAAAGAGGAAGACCGGGGTCCAGGGAAGGGGTGGCTTTGACGCAGAAGAGGAACGAAGGAAAGGTCCCAAAAGACAGGTGCGCACAATGGACGGAGTAACACAGGGTGAGGCCCGTGCTGGGAGCCTCATCTCTCCTTGCAGGAAGTTAACAGATGAAGTTTAAAATAGACTTTTTAAAAAACGCAGTATGTAGACGCATGCGTATTTCTGAAAACAGGTGCCCTGGTGTGGGACTGGAGTGGGTCTGGAGTGGCGTGAGCTACAGCAAACAGTGTGTTTCACTATTACTGTTTTTTTAAGTGAAAATGAAAATCTTGGGCACGTGGGGCTCTATTTATTTTCCTAATCAGATTAGAGTACCATTGTTCATTTAAAAGCTTATGACTGAACTTACATTCTGATCAATGGTGAATTTCGTTTTAGAGATTTTATTTATTTATGTTTAGAGGGAAGGGAAAGGAGGGGAAAGAGAAGGAGAGAAATATCAATGTGTGGTTGCCTCTCACACGCCCCCAACTGGGGACCTGGCCCACAACCCAGGCACGCGTCCCGACTGAGAGCCGAACCAGCAACCTACTGGTTCACAGGCTGGCACTCAACCCACTGAGCCACACCAGCCAGGGCTGAGCAGTGGTGAATTTGACTGTGTAAGCCGAAGTCTTAGAATTATACCCACGGGTAGGGTTAAGTTTAAAAAGAAAAGGAAAAAGTAGAATGATCTGAAATAACAAGACTGTCAAAACTAATGACAGTGAAAGAGCTCAAGAGATGATTTAAAATATTAAATCTCTAAAAGCAGGGAAAAACCTGCTCTAATTAACTCCTTACCTGATCGAAATGGTCAGCTGCAAATTTTCTAATGGACTCGATGTCTTTCCTTTTTAAGTATTTCTGATGAAAGAAAATCAAAGTAAACTCATCAATATGACACTGAGCTTCGTAAACACGTTTATGACAGCAAATGGGATACAAATACACTTCGAGTCTTTCTATCACAACAGTAGGATTCAAATAAAATTTAATTTCTGCTGCCAAATGTCAACATTTTAGAGCTCGCTACGGGGCTATTTCCCCTAACATGCAGCTCTCACGGGGAGTAGCTGTGCATGTCTTCCCCGTAATGATCAGGATAAGTGTTCAAAACGAACCTTCACGTCTGAACTGTGAAGGAAAAAATGACTTTCAGATCAACAGGAGGATTCAGAATTTAATTATTTCAGGCCTCTTAGCATTCACTATATCTTACTTTTTGTAAATTATCTCAGCGTCTTTGTAAGTGGGACACTGCCGCGTAACGAGTATTCTCGGGCCACTGAGCGAGGCACGGGAGACCCGCAGCCCCACAGGTCTTACAGTCTGCTCGGGGAAGAGCGGACGTCCTCGAACCGGGGCAAAGGCAGCACCGGGCAATACATGTTAGGTGAGTTCACAGCGCACCCGGACACATTCCCACGTCTGGACGGGAGAGGGTCACCGCCTTCCCCTCCACTGAACACACGCAGTGAAGGGCATGTAATGAGACGGAATTCTCATCCTCAGTCTGAACATACCTAACAAGCGCACACACCCGAATGAGTAGTCCTTCAAAATAGCAATCTCATCAGGAGCCAACAGGCCTGGGCTGGCCTGGGCTCAGCTGACAGCCTTTGGACAAACTGAGGCTGGAGACAGAACAGGAACGTGATTTCATGCTCATCGCTGGTGGAGACGATCCCAAAGGAAGCAGGTGTCTCACCGAATGGTTTCCGTGGAAACAGCTCTAGGTCGTGAGCATAAAGTCATGCTCATCAGGTTTTATTGTTCTCTACTTACAGTTTTAGGGACGCTGTTAGACTTTACATAAAGATACACGTTCTCTTTTGTAGGACCATTTTTATGAGTTTATTTGAAAAGATGAATACACTTATTTAAAGAGATCGTTCTTTCTGAAGTTTAAACCTGCCCGCATTGAACTTAGTTACTTCGTGCACGTAGATTCTAGAGAAAGCAAAGAACTGCGCGTCACTTACTGCTCCTTCGGGGACACGTATGGCTTTGACGGCTCCTTGGGGTTTACTGAGTGCGTCTTGAAGAAATCTAACCTCTGTGTTTCTGAACACATCACTGACGTCTACAATCTGGAAAATCGGTGGAAGAACAAGCAGATCTTGTTACATCTACACAGCGGCTCCCGTGGGCTGGGCGCTGTGGCAAGTGTGAGCATACTTCTCATTGGTACTAATTCAACACATCCGTAAAACAAGAGTGTGAGGGAGGCACTCGTATTACCCCCACTGAAGACATGAAACCAAGGCACACAGAAGACGACAACTTGCCCAAGATGACACAGCTACTAAGTGGCAGAGCCGGAATCGAAGCCGCCTGACTTAAGAACCACTAGTCCGAATTCCAAAAGAAGGAGGGACGTAAACGGGCAGCCAGGAGCTGGCAGTTAGGACTTTTCGTGTGCTGGACTTTTTCATTCTCAGGACAGAGCACCGCCTGTTCACAGATGAGGCGGAACTCGGCTTCTAAGGCGTCTGCACTGAGAACCGATACGGAAATGTCACCAGCATGACGGAGACCAGGGGCTGTTGCTAGGAGCAAACTATGGGAGGCTTGCTGATGGAAACTGCGCCACGTAAATTCTGCCCTCACCCTTAGTCAAACATGCATTGATCTTAATAGTTTGAATAAATGTTTCCATATCTTTGAGCTCTTTAACGACCATGGAAAAATAATAAATAGCTTGTAATCATCTGCCTTCCAAATGCCGTTTTAGCCCTAGAAAAACTGAAGAGGAAAGCACAGGCTTTTTTTCTTTTCAGTTACCATTTGTGTCCATATGATTAATAGCTTGTCAGTAATACAAACTTTTTAGCAAGAAGCCTGCTCTTTGGAAATGGGTTTTGGGACACAGTAGACACACAAAAGCATTGTAATGGCAGCCCACTATGAGCCTCTCTTGCTGTAGCTCCAAAACAACAAAAGTAACAAGCCCAGATAACAAGAAAAAATATTCCAGAACCATGTGCGTGGCTGGATGTAGATTTCAAAGTGGTTCCAAAGACTGCAGAACTCTGGGGGCAGAGACCTGGAAGACTGAAGAGTTAATACCTTCATCCCAAAGCGAGTGTCAGGCTTATCTGTTCCATAGCTGGCCAGCGCCTCAGCAAAGGTCAGACAGGGAAAAGGGACCCCCACCGGGCCTTTGTCTTTGGGCCAGGAATACTGCAGCAGACCCTCGATGAGACTCCGGATCCCGGTCTGGTCTACAAAAGACATCTCTATGTCAACCTGAAACCAAATAACATATGGAAACTAACTTGAACAGCCACAGTATTAATATGGACCCACTTACATATTTCTCTGGTTTTAAGTTACCGTAGGCTTCTGGACGTCAATACTTACCATGTGGAGGAATAAATATTATTATACATCTGTTTTCTGTCAGGCACTGTGCTGACGCTTTACATACATCATCAACTTGTTTAGTTCCCGAGACTATTGCATGGCTTATGGCTCAGACAGGCTAAGCAACTTGCCTGTGTATGCGTAGCTAGGAAGTAGGAGAGCTACCTTCGATCCCAGGTCTGTCCACCTTCAAAGCTTATGATTTTTGAGCTTCCCCACACTGATTAATGTGCTACCAAACGGGAACCAAATCGTAATAGCCCTGACAGGTTAAACCCCAACATACAGAATTGCTAGGTCTTAATGCACTTGAGGCATTTCAAGAACGTTATCATGGCCATTCAACACGGTAGGAACCTCTGGCATCCCTCAGTTTGCGGCCACGCTCCTTCTGAAAAGGACACATGAAATAGGCCCAAAATCAAATAATGAATGCCCCACTGCAGGTTAGTCCCGTTAACTATCTGATGGATACAACGTAATGCGAAGGAAAGTACAGGTAACTGCTGTCCTGGTCCGGAAACAGTGGCTGCGGCAAGGCTGAGCGAGCGAGAGACGAGGGAACGCAGCTTTGTACCTGAGTAAACTCGGGCTGCCTGTCTGGCCGCGAACCTTCATCTCGGTAGCATCTGGCAACCTGGAAGTATCTACGATGGAAAAATAGCATTAGCTGAGGCATGGTTCTACTAAGGCACACACGCTTCTCCCCCGAAGTTCATGGCAGTGCCAGCTGTGAGATAAATTAATACTACTGTCTGAAGGGCACAGAAGAAACCTAACCTAGTCAGACACAGCTGACCCGTGAGAACTGAACTGTCGTGCACACTGTTTTGGACACTCACAGCTGCACCTCTGCATATTCACACGTTAGCCTGGCATGCAAGGCGGCCCGTGCGCCCTTGTACATCTTGTTTTGGCCACAGTGAACTACCTGTTGCCCCGGGACCACCCGGAGCTTTCCTGTGCTGTGCTGTTCGGCTCTCGTCTTCATCCGGTGACAAGCGGCTTTTCTATTTCCCCAAATAATACAATTTCAAACCTCTTAATACCGACTCTGCAACTCTCAATGCACTTAATTTTCGTGTGCATCACAGCTGGTTTTTAGCACAGGGCTCCCTCTACACAGGGAGTCCACCCCACAAATCTTTACTGAGGGATGACTACACATTTTTAGGGAGTTTCTTTGCACATGTTTTCCAAACTCTCATATACATTTTCTAACCTTTTAACAGCTCAGACCCATTTTTTCCTCTTTTTTTTCCTCCCCCTTCCCAGCTTCCCTTTCCCGACAACTACCTGCATAGAAAAAGCTTACCTGTCTAAACCACCAACCATCAGAAGCTGTTTAAACTGTTGTGGACTCTGAGGGAGAGAATAGAATTTTCCAGGTTCCCTGGATGGGATTACAAACTCTTTTGCACCCTTTTAACGAGAGAAAGAATGTATTAATGAATAAGTCCACTGATTGTGTAAACAGATTAAATATCAAAGTTTAGAAATGTCAGTTTTTAATGAACAAGTGATTTATGTTTAAGGAACCAAGTCACTGTTGATTTGCATCTAAAAATCTTGAAGAAAACCCATGCAGAATACAAGAATTCTGTCTCAAAATATTGACCCATATAATCTCAACTTTTTTTAATGAAAAATATAGTCTTATTAAAGGATCTAAAGGAAGACTTCAGTGATACCCACGTTAAAATGGCTGCAATCAAAACCCATCTGGGTTTTTCTTTCCGCTTAGTTTTGACATGTGGAAGAAAAAAGGCTTGAGGACAGTCAGAGGCTTCTGAAGACGTATGAATGGCCTTGCCTTGGCCCATTTCTAACGTTCCCAGATTAGTCCATCTGCCTCGCATTCGCTGCACTCACCTCTTTTCTTTTTAAATCGAATTCATTGGGGTGACATCGGGTAATTCACCACCCCAAGTCAAGTCTCCTCCATCACCATTTACACCCCTCTGCACTCAACTCCTCAACACCACTGTGAGCTGAATGGCTGGACGATGCTATTTTACTGGTTACTAAGCTTCTTTTAGCATTTTCCGCGTGAAAAGGTTCATCCTGAATAACAATACCCAGGAACCCCAGTGCAAATCCAAGGATTAGGGAGTGTGTTGGGCCCTGGGGGCCGGAGCCCGTGGACCCCTTTTAGGGGAATGACACTGAGACCCAGAGAACACAGGGCTGGGAAGGCATGGTCAGACCTGCTCGGTGAGCTGCTGCACTTCCAGCAGGAGGCGTGACTTCTGCCCAGCCCTACATCCTGCTTCCTCTCCCAGACCTGTGGACGAGGGACAGCGGACCCCCACTCCGAGTTCCCAAGGCCCTGCTGGCGGGCTGCCCTAGGCGGGCCGGCCGGACATCCTGCCCGCTGCAGGTGAGAAGGGTGGGCTCAGGTCCTCAAGCGTCCACCCTAGCTGAGGGAGGGACACACGGCAGTGGGGTGCAGGGCGGACGGCCTTGGCACCTGGATCCACTCCCGTCCCCAGGAGAGGAGACAGATGCGAGCAGTGGGACTCAGACATGGCTTTGCCTCTCTGCATCACTGTCAACATTCTCACCTCTTAGGAAATCTAGTTAATGTGACCATCTTGAGGGGCAGTAAGATAAGTGAGAGAAATACAATGAAGGGAATAGAAATGCAAACCGGCCCAGTTTCCTAACGAACAGATACGCTGATACGCACCCCCGGAGTCCTCTTAAACAAGGTTGGAGTTTCTACATCCACAAACCCTAAGAAGAGAGAAATGGCTGAGTTTAATAAATAGGGATTTGTCAAATCTGATGTCGTGGTACAGTTCAACAAATCCGAGGCTACCCTTTAATTAAGAATTTTGACTGAAATAAGTTACCAAGCCCACCGATGCTGGTTTCTATAAATCCAAGAAGCTGAAGATTTTCATAAAACCCTATTCTGTTCATTAGATTGATACTTTTGTCATGAAATAATTCTAAATTAATGGGATCTTGTCTATTGACTGTTTTGATTTTTAAAATATTCTTGTAGGGTAGAAATAACACAAATAGAGTAGGAAAAAGCCCCAGGACTGATCAGAGTCAGATTTAATTCCCATGACACTCCTGAGCTCACAACAAATGAACATAAGCACGATAAAGAATTAAAAAACTTGGAGAGGTGACGACCCAGGGGCCGCCTGACCTTCAGCAGTGATGGGAGGTCCTGTAACAGGCACTCTGGCCCTTACGAGGCTGTATTTGTGACCCAGTAGCAAATGAAATTATGCTCCAACCTACTAAGTTATGCTCCAGGACAAAACACCTGGAAATAAAACTTCAAAAACTGCTTTACACTTTAAGTGAATTACAGCCCTCTGGCGACATCTGACCCAATGATGCAAAGGAGAGGATACAGTAAAACTCCGGAATAAAGCGAAGAGGTGCTAAAAAGCTCCAAAGGTCACGCAGGCGTCTCCCTTACCATGCTGATTACAGAGGAATTCCCGCATTTTCATGACCATCTGGGACCTCAGCCGCAGGTTGTACTGCATCTGGAAACTGCGCAGGTCCAGGTAGCGATACTGCAAACGGAGAGCCTCAGTTTTCTAAACAAATTGAAAGATGTTTAAGTATTTTTTTCAAATATTAAGATTTTTTTCAAATATTTTTTCAAATAATACATTTTTTTCAAATATTTAGATACAGAGTTTGAATTTTCAAAAACTCCAGCTCTATCTTTAGCTTCCGCCGTTTGGGTGTATATACTGCCCTCCCTGATTCCTACGGCTTTTGAGTTTGTTACTGGGACAGATTTTACACTTTTTATTATCCATAGTTATTAATATGACCCTCTGCTGACTGAAATTGGCCTATGATACTAAACACTTACACATTCAGCTAAACCTGGAGTTGAGTCTTTGAAAAATATACACCAGAGTAAAAAACTACAACTTTATCACCTGAATGGGATCAAGAGAGTAAGAAATGCAGGAACAGCAGAGGGAAGCTCAGCGGCTGTGCTAGTGGTGAGAACGTTTGCTTATGCTGTGAATCTCTGCATCCCTCTCTGTGCTAAGAAGTTTTTAAAAAGTCCTTTTCCTGGTGTAGCTTATTTCTTTGACTAGAAATACCAGAACTATCTGTCACTTCTGTTTCTGAAAGCTTAGCTGGGTATTATTCCCCATCACCCCCACCACTACCACAGGGCCAACTCTGTAACTATACTGCTGCTTCTAATTAAAAGAGGAAGTATTGGGAACTTAAATGTAAGACTAAATGGCCTCACCGTGAATTTAAAAGTCCCTAGCAGAGCAGTTTACAAACTGGGACTCTGCAGGTCTGCAACCGCAGCTAGCTGTGACAGAGCTGAGATTCACGCGGGTGCACGTCCCTGGTGCTGTCCAGCTCCATCACCGCCTTAATCTTTGGTAACAGACATCCCGAAGCACTGTAATACTTATGTGCTGGGGAAGTCAGGCCCGCATTCTGTCACTGTTTAAGAGGCTTACACTTAATAGATGCGGGATCTCTTATACTGTTTGGCTATGTCCAAGCTAGGCATAAATTTCCTTTCAAACTGTAAAACGGCAACAACAAACTTGAACAAAATAACACCCCGAGTCGTAAAGGCAGAGCCATGTTTCAGGCTGTCTGAAAAAAAGTCCAGGCGCTTAGACACCGCGCCAGCTCGGCGGAGTGCCGCTGGGGATCGTGGGACTAACAGAACAACTCATGACATATCTGTAGCTGAAGGCTTATGGTGTGAGAGTTAAAGCTTTTCTTACAAAAACTCTGAAAATACTTTACTGGCCATTTTCCAGACTAATCACAGAGGACGGCACCTTCACAAAGTCCTTAATTTCAAAGGGCAGCTTCTTGCAGGAATTCAGAAGTTTGGCTGTTTTAACCTTGATTTCAATCTCACCGGTTGGCATTTTCTTAGAGAGAGAAAAAGAGAGGAAAAAAAAAACACCTATTTTCAAATTCACTCATCGGGACACATGCACAGTGAACATTTGTAAAACACACGACTTATTTACATGTGTAGAATGCATGGGTGCTTACAGTGTGTCGTCTAACTGTCCGTGCATGGTTTTGATGTTCTTGGGCACACCCGTGGCTGACGTGCACACCCGTGGCTGACGTGATCGTGAACAAATGCCTTCGCTTGTATCGGTGTGTGTGTGTATGTGCAGACCCTGAGATCTGTGGGCTCGTTCACAGAACTCACAGAGCCCTCTGCCCGATGCCCAGTGGGTGCTCATCCCGTGTGGCCTGCATGTGGAGGCAGACAGTGGCGGTGTGTACAGGCAAGACTGACACAGACAGTGTCTAGACTACTAACTGGGTTCTCTTGTCCCGGAGGCCGGGAAATGACTGTCCCGGACACCTGCACCACGGATTCCACGGGCGCTTCACATAAAATCTTCTTCACGGAAGCAGCTGACTGCAGAAAAAGAGGGGAGGACAGTTCCAGGACACGCGTGAACTTAAAGGAATCTGTAGGGGCAGGGTGGAGGTGGAAGAGGACATAAGGGGGATAAATGGGAATGGGAAAATATAATAAAAATAAACTAATAAATAAAAGGAATCTGTAGTAACTCTAGTCTATGGTTTAGAAAAACGACAATAGTCACATAACTTAATTGCTGTAAATTACTGTGGCTATCCTTAATGACTCTATTAAAGAATCTGGTAAACTGCATCCCCATTTTGATTCAAGTTAATACAGCAAGTCAAACTCTTAATGAAAAGTTTAAAATGTGTTCCTTGAAGGAAAATACAGAGAAGAATGATTAATGCAAATGAGTCTCACATACTTTTATTTTTATTTTTTTATCCTCACCCGAAGACAAATTTTTAATTGCTTTTACGAACCTGCAACCTAGGTATCAACCCTGACTGGGAATTGAACCCGCAACCCTTCAGTTACAGGACAACACTCCAACCACCTCAGTCACACTGGCCAGGGCTACCACGTGCTTTAAAGGCAGGTGTTTGCAGGGCTGGTCTCAGGGACAGTTAAGTCCAATAGCAGTAATGGAGACCAAAGGTGAGCTACACTCGTCTCCGCACCCTGACACCACTCACTGCTCTGACTTAGAACACAAAGAGCTGAGTAGATCACTTTTCTCAGGCCCACAACATTTGTAGACATCACAACAGAAACCACCGTTGCCCAACAATCATGCTGAGGGATTGTTATTTTATCTAATTTTAATGGTAATTATTTTTGAGCAGGTAGTACCTTCACATGACTCAAAATTCAAAGGGGACAGATAAATATACTCTGAAAAGTGTCCCTCATGTCCTTGTCCTCCAGCCCCTTAGTTCCTCTCCCCAGAGGCACCCAATGTGACCACATACTCACGTGTCCTTCCGGGACATGTCATGAGGTACACACACATACATACCCCCTTTTAACACAGATAATAACCCTCCGAATGCTCTTCTGTATCCTGTGTTTTTCAGTC
Organism: Trachops cirrhosus; assembly: GCA_028533065.1. Lineage (NCBI taxonomy): Eukaryota > Metazoa > Chordata > Mammalia > Chiroptera > Phyllostomidae > Trachops > Trachops cirrhosus. The sequence continues at coordinate 40,235,476 of CM052551.1, forward strand.
TAACAACAGACTTGGTCTTTTTTTTCCGTATCAGTACATAAAAAGCTTCTTTAATCTTTTTTTCTATGCCTGTCAAAATGTACATTTTTTACTGCCAGTCTCTTATTGGTGAACATCTAGGTTGTTCCCAATATTTTTTTCTATTAAAAATAACCCGGCAGTAAAAAACCTTGTGTCCACGTCATTTTGCACCTGTGTAAGTAAGTCCAGGTGTAAGACAGTTGGAAGATAATTGACTGGAAGTGGAAAGAATGATCGAAAGGATAGATGTGTCACTAGTTGTGATAGTGCCAACTGCCCTCTATGGAACTGGTGCCATTTGGACTCCCTCTGGGAAGATATGAACACTTGTTTTCCCAAACAGTGTGTCGGCAATCCAGTGTGTCAAGGATAACAGTTCTTTGTACTTTTATTTTTATTTTTTCAACTGGGGACCTGGCCTGCAACCCAGGCATGTGCCCTGACTGGGAATCGAACCAGCAACCTTTTGATTTGCAGGCCAGCACTCAATCCACTGAGCCACACCAGCCAGGGCTTTTTCTGTGTACTTTTAATAGACATCTCTACTTATGAGTGAGGATGGGCATATTTTCATAGGTCTAGAAGCCATTTATATTTTCTTTTCTGTAAATTTTATGTTCATACTTCTACTGAGTCACTATTTTTTTAAAAATTTGATTTGTAGTAGCCTTTTAGATATTAGGGAAATTAACCCTTTGTATTTGTTGTGCTCATTAACAAATGTCGTTTATATTTATATAGGTGTATGTTTATGGTGAATATTTTTCCCAGTTTGCCATTGGTCTCAATGTTGCTTACTTTTTTTTTAGTTTTCACTAACTTCTGAATTTCAAACCTCAAACATATTTAGCTTACCCTAACCACAGCATCAAAGAGGCTTTCCGTAATAGTAGGAAACCTTCCATTATTACCTCATCCTGGGGAATGACAACTTGAACAAGTCCCTGGAAATCTCTTAGGACCAGGAAGATGTTTTGCCTGATTAATGAAGAAAATGATCATGTTAGGATAAAATCTCTGAGCCCCAAATTTAAGAAAGCAAAACAAACAAACAACCCACATAATGTCTCACATTTATTATAATAAATAACATGCACTTTCGTTTGTTAGCAAAAAAGGAAGGCTGGTCTCTAAATCAGCAGCATGGCTAGACAGAAGAAACAGCATGTCCATCACCCTGGAGTTCTGAAAGCACTTTTGTACTTGACGTGGGGGGAGAAAGGTGTCACAGTAGCCATTCTGAAGGAACCGGTATCAGCTATAGACAAGAGGAATGGGAGAGGGCGGAGCGGGGCTACTTGTGGGCTGGGCACAGCAGCTAAATCCATAAAGCTCCCGTGTGAACATGAAGCAGAGGCTCCCACTTGGATGTTAATTATAATTCCTGCATACATAAGGAGTGTGAGCAGTCTTTTGTTGGTGTTGCACTGTAGCTGTTAACCAATTAACCTCATTGTCTCTTCCCTGCTGTAATTTAATCTAGAACATCTCAGAATTTTCTCCTTGTCAGGATTCTCCAACCTTCGTAAGCCAAGGGACATTTCAGTCCATTGGTGGGTCATACTTCATTACTGTACCCTTCAGCAGATGTTACTGGTACTTATTGAGAAGAGACACTATTTGGGTCTTTCAAAACAAAACTAATTTAATGAATTCTGGGAATCCTGCAGGAGTTGCAAAGCTTTTATTCTTTTGCCAGGTTGAAAATGAATAAAGGTTTGGAATTGCCTTGGAAGAACACCACCATGCATTCTTAAGCCTCAGTTTACCTTCGGTACTGAATCCATCCACACAAGGTGACTTCCTGGCCTAAGTGAGAAGAACGCAACTCTCCACACGTGTTGGTCCGGGTGACAAAACTACTGAGTTCTTTAAAAAAAAAAAAAGCCAGATTAAAAATATATCATTTCCAAACTGCTTAAAAATAGACTCTCAAATCACATCATCTTGGGTATTTCATGTCAAAGGCTAAAGTTTATAAAGTAAATCTAAGTATGTCATTTGATTTGATCACTATTACATTTACCCACAAATGTGTCAAAAGCCAACGGACTAACTGTCTTAACGTAAATTTTTACCTTACGTTAGGAAATCTAAATTGTTTTGATTACCTAGCATTTGCATTGCCCTAAAATTAGCCCATTGTTAACAGTGCACATATCTTTCCCAAATCAGACAGGATCTTCGGAATCACAGACGCTTAGTGGGGCAGTGACCAGCTTTAGTATGAATCTAGAATGAAAGTCACTATGTACACTTAGAAAACACTACTGAAAGTATTCTCAAGTGTGAATTTTTCAAGACGTATTAGTAGCATCAACTAAAAGCAGAATAGCCTATGTGGCTACTTTTCTGGTCCTTTTAAACTCCAGGCTAAAACAAAACAAAACAACTACATTATAAGAAAGGATGCGGGTGAGCGATCTGCTTCTACACGTAAGGCCATCCACCCAGCTAAGACTAAGGGGAATGGAGAACAGGAGCAAGTGCTGTCCATAGACAAGAAAGAGGTCACTGCTTTCACCTGGAACTCTCCGCTGTGAACTCAGTGTCAGACTTCTGGAGAGAGACCCCCAGATCAGCTGGGCGATCCTTCCGGTGGGTGTGCCTACACCCACATTTAGCCGAGTTAACCATTTGGAGAACATGTTGGAGCTGCGGGAGGGCGAGAGACGCTTACGAATCCAACACTGCCGGTGTTGAGTGGTGGTCAACAATCATTTTTTGTAAATACACACGAATCCCTTACAATGCTAGGAGTTCCCAGTCTCTGCTCCAATATTTAACCCCTTCTCCGCCGAACACGTGTCTAGGCACTAGATCGATCTGCAAGCTTTGGAGCCCTTGTAGAGTTCGTAGAAGAAAGACTTTTGCCCCCCTCTGCACGCATCATTTTCCGCTTGTATTAGCAAACACAATTGCAGCCAGAAGTGCGAGAATGCGTCCACACAGCAGCGCAAGGCGTGATCCCGCGATCACGCAGAGACGGAAGTGGCCGGTCTTCACGCGAGCCCTGCCTTTCCCTTCATTCCACGCTGCCGAAGAAGCGGAAAACAGGGAGAACTCAGCCTCGCGTTTCAAATCTCCTGGCGCCGACCTCGGATCTTCAAGATGAGGAAGAGTGCAAATCCCAACTTTCTGAGGGTCCGAACCCACTTGCAGATTGCACAGACGGAGCCAAGTGCTACTCCAAATGCCCTGCCAGCACCCAAGATTACGGTGAGCACTAGCAACCAATCAGCGCAGAGGAGCTGCTGCTGTGCACACAGCGACCGGAAGTTGGAAGGAAAGCTTCACGTCAGTAGGAAAGAGCGGTAGTGCGGAGCAACCGCCGCGCGCTTAGAAAAATTGAGGCTAGTGGTTAGGTCGCTCGAACGTGCCCTCAGTAAAAATGGCGACCTTAGTGGCTTCACTGACTTGGAAACCGCACCCGGGAGACTTCCGGTGACGGGCCGCGGTGCGAGGCGGGAAACAGTTTTAAACTGAGGCGGTGGCTTGGCAGTCAATTGCGGCTTCTCAACGGCGGGAGTTTGCTGCTGACCTTGCTTGGCACCCGAGGGGCTCAGGTGCAGAGTGCGAGACGGGACACACTGTTCCCCTCCGCGGACAGAGGCTGACTCGGCAGGAACGAGGGTGGCAGAGCTGGGCGTCTGGCTGTGCGGAAATGTCCCTCGGGGTGAAGTCGCAGGGCTCTCCTGGCGTCTGAGGAAGCGGAGGTCTCCGTAGTGGGCACGTTTGTGTCCCTGGTGATCCCGCCGGTCGTGGAGCGCAAGAGCATTTGGGAGAGCCAAGCGTTCCTCCGGCCTCGCCGTCAGCTGCCGTTTGGGCGGCCTTCCCTCCACCCCGCTCCCCCAGCTTCTGCGGATTTTAGCCTGGACGACGTGTTGGGTCCAGTTCTGAAGAATGATTCATGAAGCCGGCATGGGTGACAGCGTCATCGCGGCACTTCACTGGTAAGTTGCTTTGTATTGGTCCGGGACTGGCAGTGAACTTGACATTTCAACCTGCTGTGCGGTTGTTTCCTTTACAGCTGAGTGCGTTTCTGTGTGTTTCTCTCCGTGTCCCCAGCACCCGGCTGAGCCCTGGCCGCGGGGCGGCTGACCTCAGGGGTTGGTGGCGATTGTAGAAAAGCGACCGGAGTCAGGGTTGCTTCCTCCACCGATGCAGCGCAAGGAAAACACGCGAAGTTGTATCGTGTGCTCTGCGCAGAGGACTTGGCAGGAGAGCTGGCGAATTTTAAACTAATTTTTAAAATTTAAGAAACTATTTAGTAAATATATATCCTGGACCTGGGTTTTGAATTTTATTTATTCATTTCTGTTTGGCTGGTGTGAAGTATTATATTAGCGATGTTAGTGTTAGGTGTACGATATCGTGATCCGACATTTGCATGCTCTGCAACGTGATCCTCTCACTCATTCTCGTAAGCAAGTGTCACCCTGCACACTTCGACAATGCTATTGACTATGGTCCCCTCACCTTTTCCACCCGTCTCCGAACCCCCAAAGGCAATTAACTCGGTACTGTTTCGATTTCTGGTTTTCTTTCTTTTTATGTAGACCATGGATTCCTACGACACACCGCAGTCGAACCCCAGAGGAAGCGCGTCCTCGAGGCTGAAGGGGTACTTCCTGGGTGCCACCCCGCTGCAGAGACGGCTGGAGTCCGCCCGGAAGCAGACGTCACTGGTCCCGACCCCTCGGAGGATCCCCCCGCGGTCGCAGTTGCGGGTACGCTTTTCCTGCGCCCTCGTGTCCTTCAATCACGGAGAATAGGCATGAGCCGCACATCCGGTGCTTGCTGCTCTTTCTATTGTTAGTATTGTCTCAGTCGCCCAGGCAATAAAATAAACGAGAAACAGCTAGAAGAAACCCTTATTCATGCCATTAGCACCTGCTTTGTTCTGTCTTTTAAACCCCTTTATTCTGGAACGTTCCCACATTATGTCTTTTATGGCGTTGACGT